>CM037777.1:60418084-60468084 GCA_021229015.1 Solen grandis
TACCCTGTCGGGATTCGAACCCACGCGGTGAGCATTAAGTAATTAAACTGGATGATTACTTACTGAGGTTGATTTTTTCCTTACAGGACCATTTTAACTATGGTCATTAAAATCTGTAGGGTCTTTTATTTCGGAAACATTTTTGCTTTATTTTATTTCATTTAACAAATGATAACACCTGTGTTCTTATAATGTCTAAACGAAAATGATTTCTTTAAATTATTTAATTCAATCTGTGTATACACAATTCTTCATCATTATAATTATGATTAAACTAGTGGTCGTTAAAAAGAGTATTCTCTCCAAAAAAGATGAGGTTTAAAACCGAGACTTATTATGTTATCATTTATCTTGTTCAAAATAAATGCTATTATCAAATAAAGGCAAATTCAAACATTTATGTTGAAATCATAGTCATTACCTCTATCAACATTTTATAAAATCGTAATATTATAACAAGTTTTGTAATCAACATTTGTAAACAGTTCCCAAATGACTATTTATCATAATCAAATACTGTTATTGACTTAAATGACAAATAAAGACAGCTATTTTGAGATGTATTCACAGAGCATATTTTACTAAAGTAAAAAGTCAGTGAAATTGGACAGGGACTTTTTATAATTAACCATTTTTTAATTTTTTATCCTTGATTATTGAATTAATTATCGATGATTTATTTGAAAAAATATGCTTTTTTTTTTAGATTGTCATTATAATTTGCCATTCCTAAACTTTGAAAAAATGTCTCTATTGATAGGAATTTCATTCCATCATATTGTATCTTAGTTATTTGGTTCGAGGCTTTATAATTATTATATTCAAAATAAAATGATAGAAACATCTTACCATTGGTACTCAAGTGTCAAATTTTAAAAACCTTACAAAAATTCATGTTAAGTCGGATAGTAATGTAATTGTTTAAATTTTATTATAAATCATCCCTTCTGTTTTATTTTAAGTCGGATAGTAATGTAATTGTAAAATATTATATATCATCCCCTCTGTTTTATTTTATATCAAATAGTAATGTAATTGCTAAATATTATTAATCATCTCCTCTGTTCTACTCGTTTAAAAACATCTCATTAATATATCATGTACGCTATTTGTTTCTTATTCCATGCGATTCTCAGACTTTTCCTATATGTGTTAAAATATCTGCCGTGTCGGCCTAAGCATATCGACTTGATTTGCCGAGCTCACTTAAGAAAATTACACCGCTAGATTTTACAGATATATTTTTTTATATAAACAAGTGAGCCTGTCGATCACTGAGACGGCAATTTAAGGGCAAACGTTTAAGGAAAGGCTTTTATCAAAACGGTTGTCTAAATAGCTGTTACATAAATTTGCATTTTAGTGAACCTAGGCACGTGTCTAAAGCATTGACAAAATAGGAATAGCGACGGTTCAATGTGATGTATGTATAATGTTCATCAATTGTCCTTTATTTGAAAGCTTTGGAATATAGGGACAAAGTAGGATTGCCTATAAATTGTCATCTCTTTGGGAATAATGCAAAACCATTTGTCTGACTGAAGAAATAATGCATTCATCAGTCAAAAACTTTCTAATGTTTTATTTCGTTAAAAATAATAAAGTGCATTATTTTTATAAGGATAAAAATGTAAATTTTTATCTGTCATGCAGGAAGGGGATTCGTTTTGGTTAACATTATTAACAAGATATTTTGATTTTAAATGGATATTTGAATTAATCATGTCAAGTTGATAAGAGCCACACCTTAAGCGAAGGGTTGTGAGTTCTATCTAAGGTCTTTGCTGAACCTTTTACCTCATGAATATTCGTGTACAAATTGATGATGAATATTGATTGAACAAACGGAGAAAACCCTCGGGAGACAGCTCCTATAGGAACTGTCTAATCTGAGTCTGCTTTGTTTGCCAGTGCTTCAAAATAAGTCGGTGCCTCCGTGGCCGAGAGGGTAAAGTCGCTGACTTAAATACTCACTCAGCCCCTCACAGCGTGGATTCGAGTCCCGGCAGGGTCATTCGGATTTTCATGTGAGGAAGCCTTCCAGCTGGCTTGCGGTAGGTCGGTGGTTCTACCCGGATGCCTCAGTGCATTCGGGGTCTTCCTACACTTGATATTAGCTGGACTTCGCTATATGACTGAAATATTGTCGCAGCGACGGTAAACCCAAAAAATCAATCAATCAATCAAAATGTGTCTATATGAAAAAAAGGTTAAGCGGTACCTGTATGAAACATAACTTGATTATATTAACAAATAATACTAGCTTGTAAAGTATGCTGATGCTGAATACCTTAATGAACCTCTTGTGCATTTATGATGTTAATTGAAAATATATCAGATATTAAACATTAGGAATGAAATAAGAAATGTGCTAATAAAACATTGTAAACTTATGGACATATTGTAGAATGTAAGTTAGTGTAAATGAGTGAGAGTAACAAAACGATTTCTCACATTGGTCCTTTTAATTTATCATAACAAACAGTTTTTGAATTTTTAAAAATATTAAACATAATTCAGCCCGTTTGTCATCTAAAAGCTTAAAAATGATTAGCCGTATTTTTCGATAAACTCTTTTTCATATTTATACTTAATTCTGATTAAAACAGACACACAAATATGTTTATATATCCGTATATCAATGTAAAGAACCGTAACCAATATAATATGAGATATTTTTATGTACTCCCTCAAGGAGAAATAGTAAATTTTAAATAAACAAATATTCTTTCTTTGATGGTCAGATCGTTAAAGTTTGTTAGCTTATGTTAAACACCATACCAAAAGAATCTAAATAATTTTTTAACAATACCTATATAGGCGGCAGATAAAGTGCAGCCGCACTTTAATATAACGCTTACTGACAGTGAATACTTTGGATAAGTGGCATGCTTTTAGTTTTAAGTGCATCATCCTGTATCTGTTGCTAGTACTGGTGTTAACACAATGCTTTATCAAACCAGATCTGTCCATCGATGCTGTTGTCGATACTCTCATATTTCAAGACATGCTAGCCTTTGTAAGATGGCAAGTGAAGTGGTCGGCAATATGAATTTGCTCCGTAGTGAATTGCAAATGACTCGTTTTCAAAAGTACATAGGCAGTGATGGGGGTCTGGTCATCAAACTGACTCGTAAACCGATACAATAGATAAAAATAGCCTTAAAGATACTTATTACGGCTTTACTTAGTAAGAAAGAAAAACAATGAAAAACAACGCTGACTTAAATTGTTCATCTAGCTGTCAACACATCAGTGTGGATAGTAATAGAAAGTATTCATGAATATGTGTATCAGTACAATGACATGGAATAAAAAGATTGATATAACAGTGATTGATGCTTCAAACTGTTCTAACAATAATTCTAACACGAGTCGCATATTTCTCTCTATACAGCAAGAAGGAAAATAACTGTGTAAATCCTCAACAAAACACAGGTCGCAGCGCGTGTGCATGCGCTCACTTTGATGATGTAACAAAATGACGTTATTTACAAGGTGTAAGTAAAATAGCCGAAATAACAATTGATGTTTATTTTACGACTTATAGAAGACAATTAGAAATATAAATATAAAAAGATGTAAAAAGAGTTGAAAAATGTTTAAGTAAAGAAAGTAATCAACACATCAAATAAAATCAATGCGTATTTCTTTATTTACGAGTATTATCGTCAATTGTTAACTAAGAGAGAAGCGAGTAATTTGGCTAGTATGTTCCGCGTTTCAAGAAAATAGCGCTGATAAAAAACGGCTAATATTGGGTTAAAATAGAAATAAACAATCTCTGTCTGTGTTTTGTTTTGAACTTTACCACAGGTTCCCCGTTCAGGTGCAAATAATTGTATCACTCGGGCTTCGCCTGATATAATTTATATGCACCTGAATTCGAAACGGTGCTTAAATTCACAATAAAACAGAGATGGAGATTGATTATTTCTTAAATATGTTTGAGCCGAAATTATCATTATCATTGTCATAACGTCAACTCATTTACAAGACATTTGAAATAAATCCTTTATCATACACAGTGACATGTTAAAAGTTGATAGGGGTGTTTAAAATATATTTCATTTACAAATATTTGTTTGAAGCAAGTCTTAACTTTCGTGATAAAAGCGATCATGAAAGTATTTGGCTTCTTACTTGCCAAAGCGTGAGTAAACGTGAAGTATTTTGTTACAAATAATACGCAAAAGGGTAAAATGAATTGATTTCTTACCTAATTATAAATTGGAGCTATTTCAATAAATGCCGTTTATTACAAATTGCGTGAAGATGTTGATGTAGCTATCTAAATCAATGCGATTTGTCTTAAATTCCATGGACGTATACATGTACCTGAAAGCATCATCGGTATTCACTCTATCTGTGTCAAAAGTCGATAAGACACACTCAATGGTTTTGTTTCTATTAAATATAAACGAATACTATTGATGAATTATGTAGTCGAATCGTGTAATGGTGCTATTGAATGACTTTATCGTACCATACTATAACATTTGTCATGATATGATCTGTTGTAATTGCATCCATTCTGGCAGTGTAGAAATGCTTTCTAGTGGTTTTTGTGAGCCACAAGCTTTGCTATCCAGTGTAAAGGAGGAAACGGAAAAATCAACTCATATCGATGTTTCCTTAATGGAAAACCAGTAAACTCATCCGAAAGTCTTTATATGGTTTCACATGGTGTTATCAAGTCAGAATGGATGCCTTCTTTTATTCAGTTAAAATATATTTTTATATTTGCCAAATATTTGCGTTGTGAAAAAATAGCACTGTCAAAAAAAAGTCTACTATCGTGTGGCCTTGTTGTAATCACTTCATTTATTTGAAAAATACTTATTGTATTATTTTGAGGATACTTAAAACTATTTTGATGGCGGATTGTGTATTATGGAACCAATAAGGCATGTTACAGAAAATAATTCCATCCTTACATTTCAAATACAAATTTGGTGAAAAAATTTCCCAGTTACTCTAAAATATCATTTTCTTGCCAAAACCTACATTTAGAACACTTCCGACATCCGATTGATCACCGCAGTTAAACACCTTTTATTTCCAAACTCCAATCGTATTTATTCAACATTCCGAGGCCAAATTTGGGAGATATTGGCGAGTTGTTTAAAGTGTTACAGAGGTCAAGTATCGACAATGCATATGGCATATTTAAATCGGCTGTCAATGTAAATTAAATTTCTTGTTCAATCAGTAAAACACAATGTCACAAATCAGAGGCATCAATTTCTTTGTAAAACGGATGTCGGCTTATTATAATAGGGATTTCAAAATTAAAAATAAAACACTCGCGTTATTTATTAACGAAGCTGCATGACTTGATTTAAACCGTGTTTAATTACCTGAATTAAAATTCAACCTTCTTATCACAAGGTAAGCCTTAATATCATGACCCTGCTAGTAACTCTCCCCTCATAAAAGCTTCCATCTTGTTTGGTATTGGAGAGAAGTTGTTAGAACATTTGTAGAACAGATCATAACCATATTAACGCACATCTCGCCAAAAAAAAGCAGTTAAGCTATTTGAATTTAAATAGTTCATTAAGTTTTCCAAATTCGAAACAGTTATTCAGCAGCTATTTCTGACCTAATGGGACCTAATTTGTTAAAAGAAGAAGAAATTCATTATCCAGTTATTGCTTGTTTACCGAAACTCAATTGCTTATCAGATAAAATGTTTTGTTTGGAGCATTAATTTTCACGTTTAATTAACCTCTTAAACGCAGAATATCAAAATTTTTATTCGCTGCAAATCGCAACTTAAATGATTCTCTCATTACTATTGTGCCTTATTGTTTGTGTTTTTTCTAGACTAGCATGTCCATTTGTTTGAAATAGATTGCTTTCTTTCACCTTCGATACACAATCTATGTAACGCTCTCTCCTATTTAACAAGATATCTAAAATAAGAACATTGTCAAATGATATCAATATCTTAGCAACCTTGTCAATTTTTAAATACCGATTATAATGAACCATGAACTTCGATGAAAACGGAATGATACTGTCTTACTGTTCCATTAAATAGTGACCCATGTGAAAAATAACAACAAAAAAACGTAAGGCATTGAACATTGGTTTATAATGGAATGTTGCACCCTGCTTGGTATTTCACGGTCTTATTTGGCTGGACCAATCAGGAGGCTGAAATGGCCTGAGGGGTAAGATAGGAAGGGTTTCAGGCACAAGTAGTATTGCTGAAAGATGGAACAGTAATGGTTTAAATAAACTGTAATAAACACTTTGAATATGACTGAATTCTAAGTAGTTAAATTATGCGAAATAAACGTAATTAGGATCAACTGATTTGCGACAAATTTTTTTTTACATACCTTTACAAGATAAGATTTGACATTGAGTAACCTTTACTGATGCCAATTTATTCATATTTAATTGTCATAACAAGAATTGAGTATAATATTGATCTTACTATGATTATGATTTATTATGATGGATGTCAACAAAGTTGAACGGTTTTACTCACAGGATAATTAAATAAAAACGGACAGCCTTACTAATAATTAATACTACCATAACATGATAATTATAAAAAGACTTTCCTGTTATCATCATCTAAAATTATGCAATTTCTTTTGATAATTTCTTCATTGGTGATTTAAAATGTATCTATTTATAGGCAATGTGTCGATGTTCCCCAAGGGTGAAATACAGACACCACTTGTTTATTGGGGATCCCCACTGTGAACACCAAGCGGGGTGGCATTCTTCTTTGAAGGTGATAGGGAGTCAACAAAGAAGGACATTTTTGAATGCCTTTAAATAATTTCAAGAGACAAAAACCGTAACACAAATACTCCCCTAATGGCTAAACTTTTGAACAATAAAAACACACTTACATTGGGAGTGAGTAAATGAATATACGTGTACATTTATTTGAAACTGTAGTTATATCTTAAAACGATACTCTTTTGAAAACCGGAAACTTTTATCTCACTAAAATTATAGGGCTTGAAAAGTAGATTAATCTGTACATTACACTTTTAATTTTCAATTGAGAATCTCTATCAGTTAAGAAAAACATTTTCGAATATATGGACAATTATGTCGAAACTAGAGAGTCTATATTATTAATGCTTCTTTAAATTTACATGTTTAATAGCCCTAAACAATGAGACGCCGTTATTTATATTAATTTCAACATCAGCTTTAAAATGTTGAAAATAATCAGTTTATATTTTGAGTTCCTTATTAATATCAAAGGAAGTTTCGTTGTTGAATATTTGCGAATGGATGCAATAAGAATTTCTTAATAACTGAAGTTTACTTTTGTTTTAGTTTTAAAAAATTACATGATTTAAAAAAAAAAATAATTAATGTGATATGGAGCTCAATCGAATGCAAAGACAACATTTTGAATGACCTGCATGTTTTTCCAAATGAATTACCATTTCTTTATTATTTAGTGGATTATACCATAACCCTATGGTAATACATCCTATCAAAATATACCCTCTTAATACATCTGTTGAAATAAACCCTCTATTATTCGATTTGTAATATTTACTTTTCCTCTCCTCTACCTGTTTAAACCAGCGGAAACTTGACCTTTTACAAATCTTATACTCTGTCTTAACAAAAGCAAAGTGGCCATATCTAATGCAAATAAACTCAATGAACACTTTATTGCATTGTTTATTTAAGCATGATATTTAACAGAATATAATTCAGTTATATTACATACTGCATTAGAAGAAAAAAAAACTAATTATTTGATGTTTTAAGTCTATGATTGATCTTTTCTGTATTGACCAACTGTACTTTTTTTTTTTTTTTTTAAAAACATTGAAATTAAATATATCAAAATAAACAAAGAATAATAAGTTTATTTATTTTAAGAAATTAATCATGAGCACTATAAGTTATTTGGATTCATATAACTAAAAATTTGTGAAAAATTAACACTAACAACTATAGCATAATATATTAATTTATATTACTGGTTCTTAAAAAGAGGGAAAAGTATAAGTTTTAATAATTATTTATTTCCAATGGACTAGAAAGAAATGTTTAAATTTAAATTGTATGACATGTATTGTATGCTTTATTTCGTTCAGTCCCAATTTTATTAAATGTTATTCATATATTTTCAAATATACATAAATCAAATGATTTCTTGATGAAATCAGGCTCCTAAATGGAACATACTCGGGTTTAATCTCAGAACAATATACATGTATTACGTTTTATTGATATTTTCGTATCTTATATGTATAATCAGTCTGACTACTTGATACGTGTATTTTGGCAAAGTTCAACATTTAACACATATTTTTCGTAAATGAGACTTTCTTTTAATACAGAAACAGAGTTGCAACTGCAAAGTTTCTAATAGCCTTCTTATTATTCTTAAAATTGTAATTAAAGAATATTGCCATATAAGTATAAAGGCTTCGAATTGAAGACACTTCAGTGATATACGGAGATTAAGCATGTCTGGGGTCTGCAATTGTAATCTTGAATAATTTCATTCGTATCAGAATAATAACTTACTGACTTCTTTAGACGAACAAACGTTCTTTTGTTATAATGGGTTTCAAAAATTTATCTAAAATACAAATAAGCGAGCTTTTGTACAGAGGGAATATCTTTTCCTCTCTTTCGTACGGTACAATGAAGATGTGACTGGATGAAGTATCATTTCACTTCAACGAATTGATATAATACATGTCGCATTTAGACAAAGTCCCCTTAAAATTAGTCGATGTTGTGAGGTTCATCATCAGAGTAGTCATCTAAATCGATTAGTACATATAAGAATGTTTAATATGACTCGAAAGAATACTCATATATTTATTTCAAAATAACTTACAATCCTAGTTTGTCACCTGTCCGTCAAAAATCGATATTCCCTGAGGTTTGAAGCGTCCGCCTCGGGAGCGGGAGGTCCTAGGTTTTCCGGTCCCTGGCTGTGATTTACCAAGGTCGTAAAAATGTACTGGTATAGCTCCCTTGCTTGGCGCACAGCATAAAAGGATAGTTCAAGAACTGGTTGGCCCCCTGTGTCAGGATAATGTGACTGGATGTGGTATCATGTCCCATGCTTACGGCGTAATACTGTGGTGTGGAAGCACTATATCTGCCTGAAGTAGACAGTCTCCAAATGGCTGAAATGCTGTCTTGTCGACGGGACGTTAAACCCAACAAAGAGTGAATCATCGACACAGAGGACGCATTTCATTCGCTTACATAATATCCATATTTTTACCTCCTTTTAATGAAAACAAGTTCACTTGTAATTACAGCTGCATTTCATCAGGTAAGAATGTCATTTTAATTAAACTTTTGTGAACTATTTATTTTTATTTTTCTACTAAACGTAACTTTCCAACGTTTACGAAATTAGGGATGCATCATGCTATTTCACCTTTGCAATTATCTATGTATATTTCTGAAACAAGATCATTTGATTTATTTGTTTTGTGTCGTAGGTCACTAGGATGAGATTCTCCAGTATCTAAAATGATGTTTACGCATTAGGTATGGTGCCATTGAATTGATAGTCCAAAATCTGCAACTGGTATAGCAAAACGATCTTGTAAGATGCATGGCTTAACTACTTATATAATAGAATCACTATCAGGTGACCGTTGGATAGCTAATGGCAAATTTTTCAGGCATATAGAAGAGGATTGGAATACAAACTTCCGTCGATATTTCATTTGAGACATTCTGTCTTAAACCAATCCACTGATCATAACAGAACTCCACAGAGTGCCAGTGTATTATTTCGATTTACATATAAGTATAATGTTCATGAATATTATATATTTATGCCAATGAATACAAAACAGTTACAATGATTTCGAAGGATATATGTATCCTTTTTATAGAACCCAATTTCTTTCAGAATTATAACTGCTTATATGGTTTATTTACAATTTTATCATTGTTTCACAGAAACAAGATTTTTTAAACAGATATCTTTTTGTATGTAATGACATGTAAATGTATCATAAAAAAGCACCACAGATATTTTCACGACCCATGGACGATATCTTTAATTACCATATTTTGCAATTGGTAAATATAAAACAAACTACCTACATAGAATAAAAAAGTAAATCTTACTTGAGGAATGTCTCAATCTGAATGCGTTTATTGTGTTTTCTTGATATATCATGTATAAAGGTGCTCCACTTATTATGGATAATTCAAAGTCTGAGTAACAAGTTATCTTGTTAACTCCTGTATGGTTGGGAATACTACATTTATACTTATAATATATATAAGATCATCTGCATACAGGTAATGTTACATAATATTTAATCTATTGTTTTAGTGAAAAAAACACATCAGCAGTTGCCTGCTTCAGTTAGATTTACACTTTGTTCCAATAGGACAATATCTTAACTTTTATGCCGAACTATTGAACTCACCCTGTCTTTCAGTGAAACTGTCAAAAGGTTTTGCATCCTACTTTCGAAATTTTACAGAAATTCACCAAAAATACCAATATCTGTTTGCAATTGGTGTGTTTTATTAGCTTTAATTAAATTTATTTCGCAGTAGAAGGTAAAAAACAATGGCATTAAAGTCGACGTTCAAGAATTTTTTGCAGATGCCTTAGATAATTAAATGCATCCAAAGGTTTAAGGAAAACTGTCTATGTCCGTTATTTCACTGAGTATTTATTTTTGCTAAATCTGCATTTTAACATTTAAACAGCGAATAAAACGAAACCATAACTTCATTCATTATTACAGTTTTAAATGTATTAGAATAAAAAGGTGTAATCAAAGCCCATCAAAGTGTATGACTAGAAAAATGTACTGAAAAATGATTTTTTTTCTTTTTAAATTAAGTCGTATTTCACACAGATGTGAAACAATAATGTGATTTTTAAGATATTCTGTTTCTAAGGTCAAACTGTGACCTTCTGCTGATTTTGGTGTTATATGTGCCTGAAAATGTTTATATTACTTCTTGATGTTTTTAATAAAAATATCTAAAGTGTCAATCAAATCTTAATTATTTCATTTAAATTCACAGACCCGAGAGCCGTCAGTGAAGATTGCATTCACCGATGAAATAGATGAAATAGAAATTGTTCACAGAACTAAAAATGTTTGTTAATTTTATTCAAGCAATTGTAATTGGGTCGCATATGTTCCGTACATTAAAATTATGGCTTAAGTTTGTTTTGTTGTTATTGTTGTTGTTTTTTTTTAGGGGGGGCATACGCTTCTCCCGTCGTTTAATTAAATAACTGAACATTGGTGTTTAACCAACCAACTCATTTCATTGTACAATCGCTTTGCATTCTGGATAATAACACATAAAAAATTTGTTGGGGTTTGAAGTCAAACTTATAATGAAACTCATATATATTTGCAATATTTTATGATATACACACGCCTGTAAGACCCCATTAGAATACACACAGAGCAAGGCAATACTGACAAGATACAAACAATATCTTTTCAGCTTCAAAATAAATTTTTCACCCTTTGGAAAATATATATATCGAGGGGTGAAAGCCCCGATATGTATTGAGAAATGATGACTTTTTCACATTCAATCGATATTTAATATGTTGTAACTAGACGGTGATAATAATTTTAGCGACCACTCTTGTAGTTTTCAGGCCGGTTCCAGATTCGAACAATGTTCAGTAAAACCTCAATGTCCCACAATTAAGACCACCTCCAGTGGACAAAATCCTTATTCCCATGTGCTTTTTAACCCACCTATGAGACAACAATATATGTATATATAATGTAACTTAACCCTGCGTCCAGCTTCTCCTATCTTGGGTACAATTCCATGTTTTAAAAAATGAACTTTAAGTGAAACGTGTGTATTAATTTTATGCTACTATAGCAATAAACACCGGATCAAACTGCCTCTCAACTGTAAAAGATCAAACAATACAGATACAAAGAGCTTTTCTGAAATCAACTGATTGACATGTACATTTACAAAAATCAAATTCAGTTTCAATAGTTAATTATCTATGATTATTATATTTTCATTGTAAAACATTTGTATTTTTAAGTAACCAAAAAATGTTAAAAAAAAATGATAGTAATATTGCAAACAAAGTAGATTTCAATACATACTTTTAACACATAACCTAATCTGTGCTGACTATATTGATAAAATTCACTATGAACCCCACCTCACCCTTTAAGACATCTTTTTCTTGAACCGTTTGTTGATTGCCAGAAAACATATTAACATCTTTGGAACTTTGGTTTACTTGAACTAATATTTACATACAGTATGAATATAAACATAAAAATACCTCTACAATTTCAAGTTGTATCCGTTGTAAACACTGGACACAGAGAGATATGTTTATATGTATACAGATAAATATTGCTTTGTTGCGTTTCGAACTTAAAAATGTAAACACACAAAAATAAATCAGAAAATATTGCACACAGTGATTAGATATTTTTATTGACAGATCATATGTTGTTGGTTTGACGAATAAGGTTATATTTTATTTATATGCATTTTTATGTATATGTACTTTTCACGTGTTTCTCAAGGGAGTAAAAACGCGATTCTTCTGTATGCGTGTTCCTTGTACCTAACATTTTAATTAAGTTACTCAGGTATGAAATGTTGTTTTAAAGTGAAAACGACATTAATCTTTAGCAAAAATGTAAATTGTAGACTATATTATCACTGATAAAGATATGAATCTGCTTCATTATATCTCTAAAAAATAGCATCGTTAATCAATGTATGTCATGAATAAATAAAAATTTTAGATAAACGTTTTCTGTTAAATGTTTTCAATATCAAATACATTAGCTATTTAAGTAATTTGTCCATGTAACTGATTATAATCCCATATCAATAGCCCCAACTCCTGCAAGATTTAATTTGTTTGGCATCATGATTGTTTCAGCCTTTTTTCGATTTGCCTTGAGTAAAATATAATATCATTTAACTCCTTTCATCGATATAACAGAAGAATTTTGATTTTTTTTATATAGTGTCAGGTTTATTGGCAAGTCGGTATCACAATATGCCTAAGACCATTTACATATATTACTAGATGATTAGTACAGTGGCGATGACTCTAGCTACAAGCTTGGTCCCTTGATTTAGCCCTTTTTTTCTATATGAATTTATGGGCGATTCTTCAAACATACGAATTTGGATTCCTCGAGCTCTGTCCTTGGTCCCAAGACATCCTATATAATTTCTATGCGATTCCTCAAAGTTGATATCGAAACCTACCTGTATCTCCTTGACAACCATACTCCGCCCCTATGACCACATGTCTTCTTAATTAACACCTTTGTCAAGATGGTTTTGTATTTGTTTTCGCACATGGTCAAAGCTCTAGAGAGTACATAGGTGAATCGTTATATCAAAATGGCCATGTTAAACGTATTTTCGCACCTACTGATCATGTAGCAAACTGTGATGGGTCAGCATGATTAATCATATATCATTAAAATGAGCCGATTTTGTTTGTGTGACGTTCTTTATCTCTGTAATCATTAATTTGGTAAACCACAGCATAATGTTTAGTGTTTATTAAAAGAATGTAAAAAATGCGCAAAGCCGCCATATACACAAACTAAAGCAAAGTGCTTGAATCATATGATCGGTAAAAAAAATCCTTATTTCTGACTTAATTTCTCACAATGAAAGCTATGATCTTGTTATTTTTTAATGATTGTATGTTTATAATGTATTGTTAAAGGCTAAACGTAACAAAATAATTAATGAAAAGACGACGTTAAGGTATCAACAAAGGTAAATGTATTTTGACATATAAATGTTTTCTCGAATATGGCGATTTTTCGAGGATTTTTTTGCAGATAATGTCCAACCTCGAGGAATCACGTGATCACTGTAATTATGACCTCGAGAAGTTAAAAAAAACACAAAGAACAAACTAAAACACATAAGTATTCCGATACGTTATCATATATTTAAAATAAAATATGCTTAATACTTCTTTTATAAAGATGATATAAGAAACTACTTAATCGTATTTGGGCATCATTTTTCAAAGGGTCTATATTTAATGAAGAGCGCCAGTGGGTAACTTATGCCAAATAAAGTAAAATTCCTACCCCGAGGTTTCGTAGGACGGACGAGGGACATAGGGTGATCCCAATAGGTTAACTTTACTATATTGTGCTCGAATGAGGTAAAATACAACATGATCGTGCGTATTGCATGATAAAAACACAAAAGAAACTAGTTAAATACATTACTACTGACGGTGTTTAAATCCTGTGCATATTAACTCGAACAAATAAAAAAATATTTTTGCTAGTTTATTTCATTGTTTGAATGAGGACCTGCATTACTGTCTGATCTTGAAAGAAATTTTTTAAACCAAAATGTCAATTCAATTCATATTCAGGGCATGTTGTGTGTTTATAGGAAATTATTTGAATTTCACAGTTTTTGGCAGAATAAACCATGTAAAACGGGCCATGCTGACTTGTCAAGTCGAAAGAATTGCGTGTATGTCAGGCAAATAAGGACAATCATTTGCATGCACACTTTAAGTATTGTTATTAAGAAAATTCACGTTGATAATTTTGGAATAAAACTTCAAATTTGGATGAAGCAAAAGGAAATATGAATAGCTGATAACGTTTATCAACCATCTTGTAAAAAACGAAAGAAATTACCCCTGTGATTTCATGTTATTGCTATTAGACCATTAACCAAGCAGATAAATTTTGCCGAATGAAGATCAAAAGTAAAAAGAAAGGGGAAGAGGTTTTATAAATGAACGATCAAGATTACATGTACTTGTAAAATAAGATATTAAGAGTTCAAGTTGCTGTGATTATAAAAGGAAATCATTTACGTTTTTCTGTATAAATAGTGTAAGGGGGAAAGGGAAAGAAGAAAATTCATAACTCTACGAAACAATTGGAAACAAGCATTTTCAAAGATTTTCAAATGGTTTTTATGGCTTTAGAGTTAACGTCATTCACATTATTTGATTATATGACACAAAATGTAGAAATAAAAATAAAAAAAATCAACAACTCTTTATTACTTCGTTAAAGCGAAAGAAACCTTTATGAGCAGATTCTAAGGAAATGGGCCGGTGTTGTCAGAACGTATAAGTCATTTATGTTGTTCTAAACAGTGAGCAAGATGGCTTACGTCCCGAACAACATTTTAAAGCTCTACACGAGTGTTTCTTTGACATTATAAAACAATAAAAAAAAACATGTATGCACTTTATCACTTCTTGATGCTTAAAGTTTTCATTTAGGTAAATGTTTCCAAACTACAACTTTTGTCATATATTTATCCTCCAGAGGTATTTTCTGTTCCTATAAACTCTTTTTTAAAATGCAGAGTCCTTGCGAAGACAAAACAGCGTGTTGGTTAAGTTTTGAAAAAGCTCTGAAACTAGTTCTGCATTACAAATATTATCTAGTCCAGAAAGCACTTCAAAGGATGTCACTTCAAAATAAGTTAAAACATTGTTTCTTTTGTTCGGAAAGAGCATTCATAATAGTTCGGAAAGTAAGAACAATCATTTACGTATAGGATCTTCAAATGAGGACTGCTCAATCCATTTCATAAAGGCTTACTCATAATAGCATTGAAACATAATGCAAAATAATACCGTCATTATAAGGGATATGAACGAGAGTGGTAAGAATGTCAAAACAATGGTTCTATAGATTTTTTTTTTGATTTTTTTCTTTCTTTGTAATTAAACCTTTATTGGTTTCCAAATGCATTTTCAACATGCAATATCACATTGTTTTTACACTAGTTTAAAAAGTTGAAATACTTCGTTTTTCTTACTACCTTATATCATTTTTTTTTCTAATTTAAAATGGGATTTCCTTTCTAAGAAAAAAATATCAGCCATACATTGTATGCAATCGTGTTTTATTGTTTGTTTTTTACTCGTATCTGTTCTATCTGTTTAGAAAATTACGTATTTACACTGTTTTTCTAAATTTCCAGCTCAACCAATTTTATTGATTGTAGATCTATAGACGTCTTTTCCCTTTAAAGAATGGGGGCTACATGTTCCAGCGACCTTATTGCAAACTATATCACGATGTTGGAATAGATACATTTATTCATGCATTTCCTCTTACATCTATAACAAACATTATTCAAAACATCATCATATAAATTCACTTGACTCAAGTCTAACGTTCATAAGATATGACTTTTCAGTTTGTTCGTCTAAGATGTGACCATAAATCAAGCAATGGTGCTATGAAATGGACGTTTCTTCTACAAGCTGTATCATTTGGCGCAATGTGATCTTGTGAAATGCATTAAAACTCATACCGTAGCGTATCATTTACATAGTTTCTGTGGGTAAAAAAAACATGCTGAACCGTTACAAGCCTTGTAAATTTGTAGAAAGGAGGAAATAGAATACCAACAAACATCAGTGATTTCTTAAATGGACATCCCTCATAAACCCATCGACAGACAATAACTGATATTTACACTCTGCTACTGAATTATTATTGCTTTTTTTATTTTTGTCACATATAAATAGCATTTTTGCCGCAGTCAAATATTTCGAAGGCTGGAAAAAAACTGATAGAAACTTTTGAAACCGATTGGGGACTATTGATTTGCGCGCGTCCTTCCGTTCGTCCGTCCCGCTTTCGTGTCTGCTCAATTACATCGACATTTATGGATGGTATTCAATAAAACTTAACATAGGTATTCCTCATAACCCAAGGTTGTGTAGTGCGTATCAACCACATGCATCCAGAACTGGTCTTTGGTGTTCATAGGCTACATCTTTGTGTCCGCTCTATAACTTCCATATTAATGGATGGATTTTCATAAAACTTTACAAAAGTTTTTGTCATTACACAAAGGTTTGACGCGCGCATCAACCATATGCGTCCTTGAAAGGTCAAGATCACTGGGAATGGTTAGAAAAACTCGTTGGTATTTATAGGCTACATTTTTGTGTCCGCTTTATAACTTCAATATCAATGGATGGATTTCCAAAAAACTTTACATTAGTGTTTTTCGTAACACAAAAGTGTGTCGCGCCTTAATGACGCTGACTCTATCAATATCACTTTAATTCAAAAGCGTATTAGTTGTTTTATCAGAATCGCCCTTCAAATTATTCAGAATAGCCAAACAAAGAATGGAATATGAATTAAACAATGGTTGTGACACTTGAAGGGTCATAAACGTATATATTGTAAAAGGCAAACATTTAATAAGAAAATAGGATTTGCCTGTCATAGTCACCTGAAAACCTGATTTGAGCAATAACATATTTAAGACTTAATATGTTGGCTAGCACAAAATAGGTTAACTGCACCTCAACTTAATAATGGAACTTCTTTATTCTATACGTCATAATTGCTTTACAAGAGAAATTGGATTTTGATTCAATTAAATATAATACCGCAAAAACATGTTATCTTTTTTGTAAAAGTAATACATGCCATTAGAAATCAGTGCTTGATTTCAGCAATTGAAAGTATCTGAAGGAATAGTCGTGGCGTTAAAGTCATCATATATATGAACAATGCATAAGTTGATTTTATCGTAGCTTTCATTTTAGGATTTATATTGTAAACATTAAGAAATAACAATTATGAAAAATTCGTTTTTATAAACATGGTGTATTTCGGAAAGGAAGGACATGCGAGATATAAAGAATAAATTAATTTAAAGTTGCTTTTTCCGAAAATACTTTTACAATTTATACTAGTTTTATTAAAAGGAGACAAAATACGGTCTACAGAAGCCTAATTACAGTGTTTTGTTACTGTTAATGCTTGTATTTTTAGCCATTTAAGCAAATTGCAAGCATGTTATAAGGTTGACACTACTTTTTCCGATAAAGCTACGAAATATACCATATATAGTTGCTATGTATAAGCAAATTTTATAAAACGGCGTCGAAATGACTAAATAGTAACAATATTGTAATACGGCCGTTATATATTTTTTAAAAGTTGATACACAGTAGTATAATTCGTTTATTCATTTATGTTTATGTACATTATTGTAATTATGTTCTGTCATATATGTTAGCTCTAATACAGTTTACTTTCAAGTCCTCTTCATACCGACTTTAATGCAATTTTAATGATATATTCGAAGACTAAATTTGTAGAAGTGACTCTCAACTCTCGCTTAGTTTAACCCCGAAGATATATATATATGTTAGCTAAACGTTAGTAGTTATGCAAATACACAAATCACTACGTGACTCAAAATGTAAGAATTTCAAATTCAAAAATAAATGCAGAAATGCATATTCAGTCAGTTGCTATGAATGATACCCAAATAACTTAATAAATCTTATAATTTGATTGATTCATAGATGAAAAGAAACATTCTATTGTCTCAATGTAACTGCAAAATAGAAATTATCAGTTATTACAAATATTAAAATTTTTAAAATACTCTACACATAGATATTATATCAATTTAAGTCAGAAAATGATGTGTATTTAAGGAAATCGCATTGTATTTTATAGGGGTTTTTTTTTCTTAAGATTTAACTACATGTATAAAAATCGAGCCATGCACACATATCATGCCACACGAATAGCTTGTATGTCATTGCAAATGAGGGCAATGACTCGCATTTGCATACATGATCACATAATTGTTATAAAGAAAATTCACGTCCATAATTTTGAAATATAGCTTTTAAAATTGAATGAATAACCAGAAAAAAAATCATGTAATAAAGAAAACTCGTCATGTAAAATGGTAAGAAATTTCCCATGTGATTACATGTTTCTTCTATAAACCTCCTAAATCATATATATCCACCGAACAATAAAAAGGCTATTAGTGATAATTACTCCTAAACATTTTTTTTAATCTGTACTTGTCAAGATTTTATTAAGTGTTCAAATTTCTGTTATTTTTTAAGAACGTCAGTTGGGAATTATAATTTACGTCACTGTATAATATCGTTTTAAGAATTGATGTCTGAGTTAGAAAAGTTAGCATTTCGCGAAAGTATTAGAAAGTATAGCATATGCATCGGGCAAATCTTAAATCATTTGCATTTTTTAACAATCGATAAAGAGCCCTTTTCAATGTCAACAAAACCAGAACTTTTGTTCATTTAACGTTTAATGACTTAAGGCCCAAGAGATACATACATTACTAAAACACATCAATAAAAATGTTTGTTTTATTTAACTCAAGATTATTCAATTGTTTACAAAAATACATCATTTGCATATTCAACATATCTTCGTCAATGTTCTGCATTTTCCACAAACCTTCTGTATGTCTGCGTTACCAACTGCTATTTGATAGCAGATACTTGTACATAATATACCATTTACGTTAGTCAACAATATGTTTATATACATTTGTTTTTTCTGTTTAACGAAAATTGTATCATTATGAAATAGATATTAGTATTATAGAGTATTTTCATTTGTGTAAGTTCCTAAGGGACATAAATATGTTTTATTTGGGTTTCCTGAAGGGAAATATGGCTGCACGAATGGATGAGCATTTATATTTTTAGCACTGAGTCCTGATATTCTATGTATCAATATCGAAATGATTAACATGCAGAATAGCTCTTGGTAAGATCCAATCACTCTTTCATTTTTTTCAGTTTCATACATGTCTTCCAATGAATCAGTTGAATATCACATATCACCTATTTGACATTTTGGCATGTGGTGCATATAAATACATATGAAGCACTTTTCAATGTTATATTACTGGTCTCTGTTGAATGTGATCAATAAAGAAATAACATGCCTCCTAAAGACATGTTACTCTATAAATCCTGGCCTGATCATTACTGATATCGCCGATACTCCTGTCTTCTTATACATTGTACTCATTTAAAAAAAGAATAAAAAACTTTGGTCTTATAATGGCTAATGCTGTTGGAAATATGGTTCTGTTCGCAGCAAATTACATATCAGATTTTAAATTGAAACATTAATCAACACCAGGCTGGCCACCACACCAGCAATCCCTTGCAATATATGTCTAAAAGATATTTATGGAAACCTACTTTACTTAAAAATGACAAAGCAGACTTTGCGGTCCAACTATCTTCCTCACATTAACGAAATTGATAAGCATTCCGAAAACGAAGGTATTTTTGTATGTTTCTAAATAAAGACTCGATCGAATTCCAAGAATGTATTATATAGTATGGTATCTTATACTGCATTTTCACTTTTTTGGGGAGTTGGAATAATAAATTCTTTGCATGGTCTAAAAATGCATTTATACTTGAAGGTGAGGTTTCTTGACGAAACAGAAATTTAACAATTTTATTTTTATAGTTGTTTTATATCGTTGTGTTTTTCTTATCACATTCTTTCATTCTTTCGGTTTTCAGATTTAGAATTTTTTCTCCTATTCGCGTCTTTTAGACTCTCATGAAGCTAACTATAAAGTCACATTTGCAGATTGTGTTGTTGTTGTATTGGGGTTTACCGTCGCTGCGATAGTATTTCAATCATATAGCGTTGTCCAGCTAATTACAGGTGGAGGAAGACCCCTAGTACACAGAGGTACCCGGGTAGAACCACCGACCTACCGCAAGCCAGCTGGAAGGCTTCCTCACATGAAAAATCCGAAGTCCCTATCGAGATTCGAACCTACAGTGGTGGCATATTGTATGTGTACGTTAAAACTAATATGACGATGAAAGGTTGATAGTTCAGTTGCAAGAAAAGAGAAAGACACAATGAAGTGTTGAACAATACAAAATAATGACCGAATGGTTAGAGCGTACGCCTCGGGAGCGGAAGGTCGTGGGTTCGACCCCAGACCGCTATATACTGAAGTCGTAAAATGTGGCACTGGTGTAGAAGACTTGCTCTGCGCTCAGCATATGAAGGTAGTTCCAGGACTGGTTGACTCGGTGCAAGGTTATTGACACTGGTTGTGGTATCATTCCACATATTTACGATGTGATAGTGCATTGTTACAGCACTATATCTGGCTCAAGTAGACTTAGTCTCAAAATGGCTGAAATACTATCGGCGGAATGTTAAACCCAAAAAGCATAAACATGAATGGAATTTTATTTAATAGGCGGTTTTATTTGCAGTTGCTGTGCAAATAAGGGATTTATCTTTTTAACATTTAGATACAATTCCTAACTACTCCTTTTAACATATGTCCCGAAGGAATAACCCCCTACATCATATTCAAGCGAGATCTCGTATTTCATCGTTCAGTCACTCTCTAGGGTGTTTGATAAATGTAATATTCAAGCACGTAAATTTATCATATAGTTA
The DNA here is from genome assembly GCA_021229015.1 of Solen grandis. Lineage (NCBI taxonomy): Eukaryota > Metazoa > Mollusca > Bivalvia > Adapedonta > Solenidae > Solen > Solen grandis. The sequence continues at coordinate 60,439,321 of CM037777.1, forward strand.
TATATTCTAGTACATTTACATCGATATGCATTATTACGTCATATAACTACTAATGATAATACCTTCGTACAATAACAGTTTCATATACCGATGTTGATACTTGCGTATGTGAATAAATGTACATGTACTTAAAATTATTCATCCCATGTCGATCGAGAAACAGGTTCTTACAACTTTTACTAATTCCTCTCGACGGTTCCTCGGTTTGGCAATAATTTGTGCTTGGGAAGGTCATGGACAATCTTTACCTCCAACGGGGTTTGAACCCACAACCTTCGAATCCGCAGACGGCTACGTTACCACTGGATCACGGTGCCTTTTATGACTTTTACTTTTTCCGATTGAATGCACATATGAAAGCGGTAATCTTTTGATCATTTCAAAGTCCTGAAAGTGATTCTTTCTAGACTAAAATGTAAAAGGCAATAGAAGTGAATAAAACTGTGTTCAGAAATGTGAATAACGCATTTTAGTTTAAAATTGGACTCTTTCTTAGATAAGAGAACAATTTCAAAGAAAGAATAGGGTAATAGTGTCTGAACAGGAGACATTTATTCTTTGAATTTCAATAAAGGCCTAAACATTTACACAAACCCTCTTATCGCTTTATTGAAACCTGAAAAGATGTGTAATGTTGATTAATTCCGTTGATTTTGGCAAACATATACTCGTACATTCAAATTATCATCTTGTTTGTCATATACGGAATTAATCGTTTGATAAAGAAACAAATTAACGGTATTTATATATCAAAGAAAACTGAAAGATGTTTCGAACCCCCTTAACAATACTGGTTTGCAGACTCATGCCATACGGCAAATTCTCAGCAACTATTGCTATTAACACACATGCGTATAATAGGGGTCAACGAGAAAATACACACATTTGATAGACAAATACACATCACAAACTATTGCGATATTCTAAATACATTTATTCATATCAGTAATATTTCTGACTTTTATATTTTGTCTGACTTTGTATCATAACTATATTCTTAAATAATTTAAATGTTTTATGCGATATAACACATGCTACTTTGCAACTAATTAGAATTTAATGAGACTGAAAATGAAGAAAATATTATCAACCTAACGTTATCGCACAAATTACTGATTAATATGTTGAACTTTGGTTGACCTTATTTCAGATAACGGTTTGTTGTCAATCATTGACATGTACATGTATATCTCTTCAATTAAGTAAAGTTGAAAGAAGCTGTTTCGCCATGCAACTCATTCAAAGGTTGCCAATCATCTTTGACATCTAACAGCCTTGTGTTTATTGTATTATAGAAACAGAATGACAAAAATACGATAATTGTTAGGACTGTCTTAGTCATGAATTAGCTACTAAAGTACATCTAAATGATTAGCAAAAGAGTTAAAGGCTGAACCCTTTAGGGTGTAATAATGATTTGTTTTCTTGTTTTATTGCTAATTCTCTAAACGATGGCTATTTTTAGTTACATTACCGGTTATTCTCTACAACTGTTTCCTCAGAAACTTCCACGGAGTTAAGACGTTAAGATTTCCTTTTGAAGAAATGTTATTCTCCTGAAAGACTTGCTTCAACCTTAACAGACCTATCAACATGTTCGCCATTTACTCAAAAAATCATCCATCTATGCATATGGATGTCCGGTCGTGCATACAGAGAACCATTTTAGAATGAGCGATCGTAAAACCCGGAAAAATCAATTTTCTGTTCTCAGCAAAGAAGTATTATGCTAACCTTTCGGCACATGATCATGATAATGGTATCACATTTCTTCCATCTTTTGCCGTATGATAGATAGAATCCGAATATGAATAACGGGGATAAGCAGCATACTTTGTAAGATTGTAATATATATATTTTTTTACATCTAAAAGTCCAAATAAGTCGGTAGTTTATCACCCCCTCTGCTTGTATATTAGCCGATGAAGTTCTCCCTCTCGAAAGTTATCAATTGCAATACCGTTGTCAGCAGGGTTTTTTTTCCTAAGGTTAACATTACATTAAATCCACGACGATCTTCATTATCACATGAATTACATATTTCATGAACAAGTTCTCTTCTTGAAACTTTTTTTGTCATTTCCTTCCGTTTGCAACCAATTCGAGAAGATAAATATGATACGGATTGAAATCAAACATGGTAAAATTACGTCTTTGTTGTTGTTTTTTTCTTTATTTAAAATGAAAGCTGAACAACAATTTACATGATTCACACACATCCAATTGCTGATATTGCAATGCTCTTGGGTTACTTTTTCACATCAAAATACGAATAATTATTGATTTGTTCATGTCATATTGCAGATGTGAAAAGTAATATTCATTAAAGAGGAGAAAAAAAAAAGAATTCAGCCTCGTTTTTAATAATTTGTGCATGTACATTTACTAGAATACGGTATGACTTATTTGAATTGGTAATTGTTCTGTAAACATTTTGACATTTCTGTCACAAATTTGCCTCTTATAACGCAAATTCAGTTAATTTTGAATTTAATTGTTCTGAGACATAATTACTGGTCTTGTTTCAGGGCAAACTTATCATATGAAAAATGTTTTACAATTTCATCTCGTTTTCCTTTTTAGCTCCATACCGGTGTTTTCACCGGAGGAGACTAAAGGTTAGCCCTCTGTATGTCTCTCTTTATGTATGTCCGGAAATCTGGATCCCGCGATAACTTAAAAACCGTTTAAGAAAATATTATGAAACTTGATTTAAGAATAGATGGCATAAGATATGTGTGGCAATCGCAGCATATATAAGTCTAATATATATATATAGTAGACTTGATGATTCTTATTACAATTGCATTACATTTTTTAACAAATAACATTCATTAAGAGTATTGCTTTTTTTTAAAACATAAACATAGATGAGTGCTTGACAATGAACTTAAGAGTGTATGTAAATGTTTGCTGCATTTTCTATATAGACAAAGAAAATTGAAACGGTTCAATAGATTTTTTAAAACTTTGCATGATTAAAGAGGATCATAGAAACCTTGTAAAAGAAAAAATGAGGGGTACCGTCCAAGCTTTTTGAGTTATCTGCCCATGAATATGATATATTTAAGTTCTGTTATGTTTAAAACTGTAAATATATCGCATTTTTAAAGGGGGGAAATAGTTTGCGGAAAATTGATATTTACTTGGATGAGTGATTATAGTATAATCATCATAGAATTTCTACATATTTTGTACAGAGACAGGGAATAAATTACTGAACATTGATTTTGAAACCTTATGAGGTGTTGGTTGCCATTATTTGAGTTATCTACTCATAAATATGGCCTAAAAGTGCTAAACTATCACATTCAGGGGCAGATAACTCAAAAAGTGGATTAGTGACCCCCAATTGTTTTCCTTAAAAAATGTTTTTTTATGATTCTCTATAAACATGCAAAGTTTAAAAAATTCTATTGAACAGTTTTTCCTTCTTTGTCTACATAGAAGATGTAACAAACTGTCACATACGTCCTTAAGTTCTGAAATATCGATAGCGATTATATTGAAAGCCATATAATATAATCTTTTCCAAATAAAGCGAACAAAGATGTTTTTGGAGAGATCAGAATTAATGCACTGTACATGATTTTCTAAAGATAATGTATAATAAATTCGGTGTGTAGACACCATAAATTGTTTTTATAGATATTCATTGAGAAATGGCTTGTCTTAAGTCTGTATTTGAATATTTTGATTATTCCATTTGTGTCAGGGAGATAGCTTATGAGAGTTTAGTTGACCATTACGAAACTTAAGAGTCTTAAGTTGACGATTACGAAACGTATGAGACTTAAGCTGCGATTACTTCATTTCTTCATGAATGCCGGATTTCGTTGAAAACAATTGAGATTAGTGAAAGACGGAATTGCTCCTTTTAATATAATCATTGTAACTTCCCAAAAATGCATGAGGATTTTTGTCTGTGGCCTTAACCTGACTGGACCAGCGTGAGGATAATGTGAATGGATATCGTATTAGGTCCCTGTCGACAGCGTGGAAAAGCGTGGTGCAGTCTAATGATCTCATGTTGACAAAGTCTCCAGATAATTGATACACCGTTGGCGAGACGTCACACGCAATAAGCAGCAAACCAATATTTCCATGTAATACATAAGGACGACATTTGTAGATGAATTAAACATTTATATTCATGCAGTTTTGAAGTTCGAAATTTGATACTGTTATTATAGTGCATGGCAGCTTTATTGTATTATGATGCTTAATCTATTTACTAATCTTAGTGTTAACATGTTTTGCATTGTTTGAAAAAAAAAAGGTTCATGTATAAACATACACATATAAGGGACGAAATAACACAAATCATGTAGTATAATCGTTTTAGCGGAAAGTTGTTGGTTCCTCTACGGCTGCAAGTTAGCAATCTTTTTATATGTGTCATCAAAATACTGGTATAACACCATTAACAGTCATTCAGTAAATACGAAAGGTTTCTAGATTGATTTACATTGTAATTTGTCGTATCCTGCAACTGTTCGATATCGGAACGAAACGCTACATATATCCTATGTAGACAAAGTGAACATTACTAACATTTGAAAGCTATGCAAACAAACAAATCATGCTATTCATGGAGTACTTTTTGTTTTGCATGTAATGTGTTAGTTAATACCTTTCATACCCCTATTTACCATGTTAGGTGAAGGGGTACTATACCATAATCACTTTATACGTTCGTCCGGGATCTATTTTGGGAAAGGACCAATGGTATTCAAATTATCTGGCACAAATGTTTGCATTATTAAGATAAAATGTCGTGTGCAAAAAAAAAAAAAAAAAAAAAAAAGATTAGTAGCTCAAAGTTTAGGTCATATTTTTGGACAAGGGTAAAAATTAACGAACATTTTCTTGTCCGGTCATACTTTACAAAAGATCAGTATGTCAGTATACCATACATGGTTGTCAAATGAAAAAAAAAGAATGACAATTATCTTGTCTGGGTTATAACTTGCCAAGGGATCAGTGGATTTTCAAATAATGAAGACAGAGTGTTGCGCGCAAGAACCACATTGCTATCTCAATTTCCAAGGTCATACGCGAAGGTCAAAGGTAAAACTGAATGCCCATTTGCTTGTAACTGCTTGTTTCAGACGGAACGTCGAACGTCAAATCATTGGTCAAGGTCATACTCGGTTACCAAAAGTAAAATTTGAATGCAAATTTGCTTTCATAAAGATTAAGGATATATTTAAACAACCTTACACAAATGGTTAGTTTATTAAGACGGAGTGTCGTAGGTCTGTCTGGGCTGTAGCTTTTCTGATGACTGCAGGATGTTTAAATGTTTGCCTTCGTGGGGTGGTAAAATTCAGGGCTACATAAACTGGTAAATAACAGCCAGATGTTGATCACCAACAAATAGCATATTCATTTTTATCAAAGTTAAAGCCATTGTTCAAATATTATATGTCAAACTGTGGAGAAATGTGTACTTGTATGCCAATCATGATGATAAAGCTATCTTCTATGATAATATAAATGAAAGTCTAAAATATCAGTGATCTTTGAATTTTATTAAATAAAAAAAAGGCAAATCCACATAGGTTTCCTGTAGTTGTCTAAGTTGGACAACTTAGCTCTCATTCAATCGTTTAAAAGGTCTGGCATTTATTTCCTAATAATTTATTACGGCCTACCAAAATTTCCCCCTGCGTTCTTCCCCTGTCGTAAAGTTATTAACTTGATTAGCTAGATCACTTTTCAAGATTGCAATGTTCGCTATTGCAGTTATTTTTATCTCATAAGTGCCCGTGTTGATCGACACGATTCCTTTTAAGTATAGACATTACTTTCTATCTACTTTTGCAAATGCAGATGTCGGAAAAGTTGTTACACGATTTTAAATAAATTCTTCACACGCACAATAAAAGACTCCATAAAACGTTAGGGCTGTAATGCATTGTATGAAAAGCTCATTTTTCGTCTGTTAAAAGGTACGAGACAGGGGCTTAAAATTATTGCCGACAAATTGTCATCTCTCGCAGTAAATATGTCTCGTTTGCACTTTTGCTTCGAGTATAGAAGAGAATGTTGCCTTTATTCACGACTGTAAGGTTTTTTAATCTATTTTTTTTTCCACATTAAGCTTTAACACTGCAATATAAATCCATTGCGAAGAAAGCTTCACTGACTGCCTAAACGCATACAAGTATTCAATTAATCTAAACACTAAATCTGATATTCTCATTTTTACAGAGAATTTATATCTCTTTGGGCATCAAATAGATACTGAGTATAACTTATAAAACTAATATTTTGCAGCGAGTTTTATCAAATCAGAAGGTGAACACAACCATAGAGTGTTTTGTGTTGTTGTTATTGTTGTTGTTGTTTATTTTGTATGCATTTGCGTAGGGGCTCGTATTCTTCTAAAGCTGTATCTGTGATGCAATGTTTTGATTCGCGCATACAACTAAGCAATCTTATATAACATTGAATTCAATGCATTTTGCGGTCACGCACATTTATATACATTTGTACATGTATTAGACTTTTGTGTGTTTCAAATACTATTCAGGAACTTAAGCGTCAATTCTCATGTATTTGGTGATAAGGTTTTATCAGAGAAAAGTGATTTCATTGACTTACTGCTGGTATGGGTTAGAAGGTGCCAATCAATATACGATGATAAAATTGTATTACTTGACTATAAAATTTTGGTGTGTTTTTTCTTTTCCTTGCATTATTGTAAGAAAATTATTGGCTTCATCTATTTAATCAATTCAGAAAATATATTTTCATTTTATATATAGGATTCGTTGACCGGGTGATCAGAGTATCTCTGCCTCGCAAACGGGATACGTCGTTTGATCCCCGACCGTGACATCGAAAGTCGTTGAAAATGGTACATGTATTATATCTAACATGCTAGGCGCACATATGGGAAACTCAAGACCTGATCGAAACTGTGTAAGAATGATATTAGAATGTGTGGTATCATGTTGATATATATATTTGTCCCATGCAGATTGAGTCCCCAAATGAGTTTAATACTGTCGGTAGGTCACGCAAACCTAAATTAAGTAGTACAACGTATTTATTTGAAACCACCTGTTCATGGATTTTTTTTATATTTAATTATTTTTCACTTACAATATGATATTGTTATTATATTTTTACTCATTTTCACATTACCTTTTAGATTGAAATAAGCGATGAAATGGAATATTTATGCCACTGTCCTGCTGGTATGAACGACCATGAAACCTAGCCAAGTAGTCATAAGGTAAGGCATCCTTGCCATATAGAGGTGACGTCAGTCAGCTCGTCATTAAGCATAGCGACAAATGGCAGACACAGTGGAGTAAACTACGGTTCCTGACTTTAATACTGCAATTTCTTGCATCGGCATGCACAGACTGTCATAAACCGACTGGCGACAAGTCCGTTATTGTGTTAACATGACATGATACAGAAAGATTATACGGAGATTGTATTTATTTTAGGATACTTGTCTTAAACAAAGACTTCTAATGGACTTCGCTGGTTGATTTTAAATCGAATTTTACCATAATTGACATTTTTTTTAAGTTTTGATTAAATTTTGATTGAATTTGAACCGTTTGTGCAAAACAAATAATTAAAGAGGTGTGCGTTTTTGTTCTAGGGATTCTTACGGTTGAAATTTTGCCCTTTCATCATTTCTTTTTCTGTCAAAAAAGAAAAGGATGGCAATGAAATGTGTCTATAGATAAATAATTCGAGTCTTCTTGCCTGGAACATTAGTCCATATATTGGTATATAACTTTTTCTTTTTTCATATTCGCTCTCGTTTCATACGGTATTTTTTTTAAAAGGTAAATGTTTCATATATACATCTCTCCCTCCCCCTTTGTCTCTTCTGAATGTTAGAATAAATGTGCGCTTGCTTCCAGTACTATCTCCAGTTCTTATTAAAAGGTCAGTAAAAATTACATCTCAAAATATTTAAGTTCAGGAATTTATTTATCAGGGATATAAATTATAAATAACAATAATGTAGAGCTGTACTTTTTATCTAAAGCTCTTACGTGATATACACTCTTTCCTCGTGAGATGTATCTATAAAAGATAACCTTCAGATCATGTGATATTCTGAATGTTAATTCGCCACTAACTTCATTCTCTTTATATTCATCACGGTGCCCAACGTCACTGAATTTTGATTCCGTTGTTTTGACTCATCTGCAATGGGGAGCCAACTAGACAAGACCCCGGCTTGTCTCTATATAGAAATGGTGCATCTGTCCCAAAGAATTTCTGAATTTCCATGATATATGATTTCTATCATAACATGAAATCATAACATGCATGAGCGGTAACTCGATTGAGCGGAATCGGCCTATTTTCCGGAACCTACTGGAATACACTTAGATTTTTTTTTACCGGCTACAACCTTATTTCCATGTCAAATAAGGCATATTTTGTTTAAGGAATATGAACCATAAAGGAATAGCGAGTGAATTGCAGATAAAAATGCTCAAACACAGAACAGTCTAAACGCTTATTTTTCTAATGCAGTAAAGTATTTTCTCTAACTTCAAACGTTGACGAATTAACCCGAGAAAGGATCATTGGATATTCAGATTATTTGGCACAAATATTTGCCGGATGAAGACGGATAGTGGCACGCAAAAATCAGATTTAAAGTCAATGTCTTTTTATTAGGTCAAATGTCTTATTTAACAGGAAATTGTTTTCTCTTAGCTATTGGCTCTAATTTGACAAAGGATCAGTGAATTATCATATTATCTAGCACAAATATAAGCCTCAGGGCTTTGAAGTGTGGCTCACAAATGCCAAATTGCTAGCTCAAAGGTCAAGGTTGTCCATGGTGGTAAAAAGCCCCAAACCTTTAAAATATGCTTGTACATTCTCTTACTTGACACAGGACTTTCAAAGGTCAATGTCATATTTGAGGTCAAAGTTCGAGACTCTAATTTGACAAAGGATTTTCAAATCATTTGGCACCAATTTTTGCCTTATTGAGGCGGTTGTGCCGCGCGCAAAAACCAGAATTGCTAGCTCAAAGATCAAGATCAAACTCAAAGGTCAAAGATCAAAAAGTGCAAATTTGCATGTTCTGGTTATAACTTGATAGAGAGTCAGAATAGCTTCAAATTATTTGTGAATAATGTTTCCCTAATTAAGATTGCTGCCTCAGATGTTTAGGTCTAAGGTTAAAGATAAAGTATGTACGTTTGCTTGTCCGGGCTCTAACTTGTCAAACGATTTGTGGGTTTTCAAATAATAGTAGATATGTGGCAGACTTTTCACACACATACACACACACACACAAGAGGAGGAGACGATTCGGATTGCTGAGAATTATCTTATTTAATTAATTAAATGTTGATTATATGCATATAGACATATCTGTTATATTAAATCAAACTGAGAGATATAAGATCGGTGAATCAGTTTAAATTTTTCTACTACCAAACTTTTTCAAGTTTAAAAAACACGATATGAAGATTGTCTTCCGTTTTTCGTTTAATATAAAATTCAGAAGGTTTTTAATAATACCGTTTGCATTCCTACGATTGTTTATGATAGCATAGCCAAACAAAATAAGTATGCTATCTCTGTAAATAGTACTGTCCCATTCTTATTCATTCTATATTAGCATTTACGTTAATTCATTGGGAATTATGACATTGGGAATGTGTACAAGGCTATATTACACTGGCGCCAACACTATTTCAAATTCTAACTATATGCGCATTCCATTTCATAATCTGAGCCGATATTTCTCATAACCTATGCGCTTTACGGGACAAACTTGCTTAAAATTGACTTAAATATTATATTGTCAAATGAAATGGTCACATAATGTTACTCTTGACCTGTAGACCTAAGATGCCCATTGGCCCATGCATTGTATATCGATATAAATGTATTAATATCAAATGACTGTATGAGTTTTAAGGATAGAGTTAGATTGATATATTATCGTGGTAACATCTCTTCATCATAGATGAATATAACATGTGTTATAAATATTTTATACAGGTATATGAAATGTTGGTTTTAAAAGGTTTTGTAGTGTCAAAGTTTGATTTTAAGTTTTATTTAACAGAAAGGCAAGGGATGAATAATATGCACCCTGTGTGTGTGTGTGTTTATGTTCTTATTTTTGTTGTTTGTTATTGTTTCTCTTTGCTTGCATGCAACATTCTACCAACAATGTCAGCCGCTTTCTCATTAAGGTCTCTGCCGCTAGAGACGGGGTCTTTGGTTCTGCTCCTGGTCGTGATATATAAGTTGTTATAATGCACATATATAGAACTCTTGTGCGCTTGCATTGTGTTGAAAACACATTGGGGGTTGCAGTAGAAATGGCCCGATTTTGATTTAAAAAAAAGTACTTAGCAGGTCGAAGTGGCTTCTTATATGTTGGGCAGCATGCAATTAGTGCAGCATAAATATATTCTCCAAATGAATGAAGATACACGTCAGTCGTGAAAGGTGCGTTTACAATGAAGCTTCACTTTTCTAAAATATTTGTTCCAGTTAACTTAAAAACACAATATCTATTTTTTTTCTTATTTTTCCCCCTCTTTGACGACTCGTTACAACATCAAATTTTTGTTTTGGTATATAATTTAAAATTAATCGAGTTCATGGTATTTTTGATGTTTGATCCGACAAAGTTAAAATCTAATTTTCTGAAACGGCCTGCTTAATTCCTGACTGTGATTATAAATAGTTTAAAGTTGGTCTTCGTGATGATTGCCGTTGATTTGCTTATCACTTTTATATAACCAATTACTGTTGTGAGTTAGCAAACATGTAGGATGCTTTCAAGCTAACATGCGGTTTGTCTGTGGTCCGTCTAGGTGTCTATGAGGACTCTATGTCTTCTTTCTTCTTTTATTTCCAGAATGTTGTTGTACTTAATATAACGGATATACTATCGCATGAATGGCGGCAAACCACAAAGCATCAACAAAATCATGATCAAAACATTTTTTTCCATATGGACAAAACTATTTTCTTTTATAAGAATGAGACTTACGTGAGTCGTACTGCAAGCCGTGTTATTTAGCTCTCTTTCCTCTTTAAGTAAGTCTGATATTGTCTTATTCCACTGACAGTTGCACACACATACAACTCTCAATAATTGTGTGTATTAAAGGATTTTAGCAAATGGCTACCTCGCTAAACAGTTATATATATATATAGTAATATATCTGCCTTGTAATCGAATATGTTTCACGATTAAAGAGAAAACTTAATTTATCTGCTAATTCCAAGAGGTAATTCAAGCCGTCGCCATTAACAAGCCATACTTGTTTATATAGATAAGGAGATCCTTCAATGGTCCAATTGTCTGTTAAAGAATAATTAATAAAGTTCAAGAATATGAACTTAATTTGATGGCAGACATATCGAAAGGTATGTATTGCTTTCTAGATAATACATGTAAAATGAGGGATTTTTTTTCTTCCTAGATGGAATTCTCTTAACCTACTTTTGAAATAATATTCTGGAAGGATAGGATAATGAATAATAAGTGATCAGAATAAATGTTACACAATACTGCTTAAAGAGAGTTGTTTGAAAGCTGTAGACGCATCGTGATTTGAATAACGTTACCAACACATGTGGGATCCAAGAAACAGACTAATTAGTTGAATTGAAATTTGTAGACGCCGAATCTGGTTCGCTGATGGATCATGTGACGTAGGTATGTCATTTACTATTGTTACGGTACGGTTCTTCTGATTAAAATAGAGTTACGCGACAGAATTACTAGATATTATGCGAATCTATATCACTGCTTGTCTCGTTTGGTTCTGGAAATGTCTATTGAAATCCTTATATACGAAAGAGATAAACTTACAAATAATTGGAGAGCTTGTGGACAAGGTCATTTTCCGCTTTAATGATAAAAAGGAAATATTGGGCTATCACAATAAATATGTGTGTATGATTAATAGCTGTTCGTCAAAGATTTCTCATTATTTTGAAGATTTTGTGAAATAGAGGAGGAATTCTACCAGAGTTCCTAAATAAAAAGTGGGGATAACTCTAAAAGGCTATAGAGAGTGATGTGTCTTTCTCTATTGATGAGCCATCTGTTCTTGTATGTGCAAATTGACATAGTTATTCGGATCATTAAAATGTCAGCTGTATATCTCATTAAGTATGCCTCTTCTCTAAGTAGGTCTTATATTTGTACTGATATGTATTCATTATTGATGACGATACTTCAAAACATAAACGAATGTAAAAAGCTTGTAAAAATAGTGAACATTTTGTTTATAGATTTTTGTTTATATAAAACATTACTATTTATTTCTTATATGTGTAGCCTCTGTTCTTGTGACGCCATAAGTTGTATGACAATAAAGTGTGCCTTTGCCTAAAAAGTCTACTGAATTGAAATTGTTAGACTAAAGGGAACAATGGGCCTGGCTTCTTTATATAATCCCCACCTTATATTTTGTACTATTAACTATTTTTATATCATTCTATTATATATCAATATATATCGTACATAAAAAACAACCCCTTACCAGTAGCATTTAAAAAGTATAAGAATTATTACTAACTGTGTGCCTTTTACTGAACATGTCTTTTTTCCATGTATACACACTCACACAACAAATACATTATGTTCTTAGTTTCGCTAAATAGTCGACAAAATATGCTCTGCAGATACTGCAGATAAATGCCAACTTTCAAGAATGCAAGGACACAAATCTGGAGATTATGGCGAATTAGAAACTTAATCTGGAAAAAATCGATTTGTTTGCAAATGATTGTTGTCTTAAAGATACAGACAATAGCTCTTCAAACCATTTCCGAACACTCCGCTGTTTTCGTCTCATTTTTGTCCGAAACATAGCTCTTGAAATCGTTTTCTGTGCGATATTGAATTATTTGGAAATAAATGCATCCTTGGTGCTTCCAAGGATAAAGGTGATCGGTATGATTTTGCCTTTGATTAACATTTGATTAGAAATGATGGTGGGGTAAAAGGAAACACATACAATTTAGGAGAAATATTTGTACTTTCTAAGTTGATTTTAGGTTTATATGCTGATTAAGTAGGTTTCCGGGGATCATTTATCTTGCACAAACCTAATGGTATTCTTAAATCTTGATGTGTAGCCAATACCCAGTTTTGGAATAATATCAGGTGTACATTTTATCTTCCTCGCTGATTTTGTGCATTATCAGTATATTTCATTAAAGTATAACTTAAGTCTTAGAAACTGCATAGAATGCATATCACGTTAAGTTGTTTTCGTAGACTGCATCATGTTCTTGCTTTTTGTGTTTAGTGTATTCAACAAAATCTGAGATGTATACAAATGGTTAAAATTAGTAAGCCAGACAGAATAATTACGACACTGTTTTTCAAAACAAATTTAATGCGTAACAAAACACATAGTGCTTCTATTCTAGTCAGATTTATTTTACTTAACGACAACACAATATATTCGACACTCACAGGCTTCTTTAATACATATCCTATTCAGAGTTATTGAATAATTCTACATAACGAGTTTTACATGCCAAAATTATGAATGCATCACTGGGTTTGGCTTCACAACCAAACAACCGATGTCAGACAAAATTATTCGCTTCTTTCCCAATATATATATATATATATATATATATATATATATATATCGGCTTTTTTCAAGGACACAAAGGTATGGAAACTACTCTTTGTGGTTGCAACGTTGTGTCGCTGTCGTTTTTGTGTGGCTGCTATTAAAGAAATATGACGTTCGCGTATGAGTATGACTTCATGTTGTATCTTGCAAAGAGAGGCAATGTGTTTTGAAAAACTGTTTTGTGTCGTGTAACCGTGTTGTCTTAAATTACCATCGTGTGTCCTGTATACAGAAATGAATTCCAAATAAAATAAGTTTCAGATTGTTGCCCATGACTAAGAAGTTGTTAATAGCACATATTTAGCGAGGCAAAATATGTCTATGCCAGTGTTAATGTCTATATCGATTTAAATTTAATGCACATATATATTACCCAAAGAACAATTTCATTTTCCTGGGAAAAAAAAGAATTATAAAAAATATTTCCGTATTTCACGTACAACTGATCTCTACATTTTTTCATCTGTCTGATCAATTGTAGGTCTTATATTTCACAATAATCCTTCCATAGATCATCTTTTTAGGAGTCACTTTGACAATTTTCAAAATTGCTATGCATGCGTATTCGGAAGAAAAAAACCTAATATTTGAGCACCTAAAGCTTTGCAGTTTCATTCTCGTTTGATACGATTCGATAGCATGAGATAAATATCTAATCATTTTTTTAGAACTATCAGAAAGCAGTCTTTCGATTAGTAACAATTGTCTAAAGTTGTGTTTACAAAATACCTTTATCTCGTATTTATCTAATCAGTTTGTACTTAATTTAATTAGCTAATTTATAAACAGATGAAAGCCGTGCTCAACAGTATTAAGGAAAAATGAAATATCTACCATAAGTGGGCGTCTCTGACAAATCGAATCGAATATGCTCTCAGCTGACATAAACGAGTTCAATTAATTCGTCAAAAAATTAAGGTTATGTATATCAAAGCTGTCTTTGTATTTCTAATCTTCAAAAGTTCCGTTTTGGTTCTCCCTAATATTTTCTTTCGCAGGACCACGGTCCACTGTATTTGCTTTGTTCAATTTATTTGTGTTCTTGTGTTATAAAATGTATTTGACTAGAACAATAAACAATGGAACTGAATTGAGTAAAACACTATAATATTTCTCTTCCTCAAGTCGTCAGTCTCGGTCGCATATCGTTTATTGTCTTCTGTTATCTGAACTTATATTAAATAGATACTAATATTATTATCAGGAACATGTTACATCAATAATTAAAGTAATTATTATTGTGCAAACATGCCGTGAGGCAGCTAATCTTCGACCATAATATGCATGAATATATCTTGTAAAGTATTAAATACTAGTCACAATGTTTCAGCATATTGAGGAGCAGGGCAAATAAGTAACAAATTAAATGAATTTTAACTGTAATATAGATGCCATGATCCGTTTTCCATGGATGAATTACGTGTCATGTACCATATAAAAGACAAAATAACCAATAGTATTTGTGTGTATATGTTTTATGGTTACATTGTTTCCCTTGAAAGAGTTTTCCTCGAAAATTCTTTAAGAAATATATAAATCAACAAATATTTTGATCATATGTCGATATCACATATGATTAACGTAAGGTACACTTATTTAACTACAAACTGATGCATGACGGTAAACATCTGTATATATCTTTTCTTACTGGATGTTTTAACCTTTAAGAAGTAATATTATCATTTCTAAGTTTACTTTGGTAAAATACGCATATGTATAAACAAGGAAATTAAAATATTTAACCGTTTTAAAGTAGTTTTACTTTTTGTTAATTTAAAATGTTTTAGCGCAGAGTTCGTATTCTTGTCAGTAATGCAATGTTTTGATTCGCGCATACAACCAAGCAATCTTTCAAAACATTAAATTCCATGTATTTTGCGGTCATGCACCTTTATATATTAGACTTTGGCGTGTTTCAAATTCTATTCGGGACCGCTAGCATCAGATCTATTGTATCTGATGATAAGCTTTTATCAGAAACAAGTGATTCATCAGCCTGGTGAAGGTTAGAAGGTGCCAATCAACATACGAGAATGAAATTGTATTTCTTGACTTTGCTTTTTTGTTATTGTTTTTCTTTATCTCTTAAATCAAACCAGAAAACATTTCCTTCCTTTATTTATATCGAATCTGGTGACAGAGTGATCAGAGCATCTCCGCCTCGCAAACGGGAGGTCATGGCTTTGAACAACGGTCGTGACATACAAAAGTCGTTCGAAATTGAATAAGAATATATCCTATACTATGACCTTTGCATATAGTTTATGTTCAAGAATTGGTCAAAACGATGTAAGGATGATATGAAAGTGTGTTATATCATGTCGCTGTATTTGTCATATGGATATAGTGATTAAAATAATGTCGATAGGTCACGTTAAATCTAAACAAAGTAGTACTACGTATTCATATGCAAGCACCTATTCATGGATATATTGTGTTTTCAATGATAACACATTCTCGCATTCCCTTTTATTCAGAAATAAGTCTGGATCAAAGATAAACTGGCATATTCATGCCGCTGTCATACGAGTTGTTTTACTGAAACCATGCACAACCATGAAATCAGCCAAGTATTCATTAGATAAGACATCTTCACCATATAGAGGTGACGTCATTCAGCTCGTCTTTAAATAGTATAGCAACATCTGGCAGACACAGTGGGGATAAGAAAACAACTCACTTTTCATCTTCCGCCCATGTTTGGCTCTTGACTTTCATACTGCAATATCTTGCATCAGCATTTAACCGACTGGCGACAAGTCCAATATTGTGTAAATATGATATAATACAGAAAGTAATATAAGGAGATGGTATTTATTAATGGATGTTTGTCGTAAACAAAGGTTTCTTTAAGACTCTGCTGGCTGGTTTTAAATCGAATTTTCCTTTTTAAAGACATTTAAGAAAATATTTAAACTTTGAATTGTGCAGAACAAATTATTTAAGCGGCTTGATTTGTGTTTTCGTTCCAGGGTTAAACTTATACGCTTTCATCATTTCATCCGAAAAATGGCAGTGGCATGTCTAATATAAATATATACATAAATATAAACTCGTGTTTTCTTGCTCGTAATTCTAGCGTCCATGTATTTGTGTATACATTCTTTTTACATTCGCTCTCTGTTATAACGTATTTGTCAAAAGATGAATGTTAAATATATACATCTTTATCTATTCCTCCTCCTCTCTCCCCTCTCTCTCTCTCTCTCTCTTTTTTAGAAAAAAAAATGTACGTTTGCTTCCAGTCCCATCATCCGTTCTAATGAACAAGATCAGTATGAATCAAAGGTGTATTTTAAGGGAAAGTTGCAGCTCAAAAGATTTATCTAAATTCGGGACTCTATTTACCAGTTCAATAATGTAGAAATGTAGATGTGCAATCTTCACTTAAAGCAGTTACGACACACATACACATACACTCTTTCCTCGTGAGATGTATCTATCAACCCATTTAATATACACTTCAGATCACGTCATATTCTGAAAGTTTAATTCGCCACTAACTTATTATATAACTTATTTATATTCACCACTGTGTCCCACATCACTAGGATTTGATTTCGTTATACTCAGTTATCGTCCAGGGGAGGCTACTGGCTAGGGTCAACGGTTTGTCTATATGGGGCCAAAGAAGTTGTGAAATTCGGCTTAGTTTGAATGACATTTATACTTTGCGGTTCTATAAAAGCTAAGGAGAACACATCAACTTTATTTGTTTTATAGCGATTACGACACAAATTATCACAACTTATATGAATCACTCTGGTGGCGGCGTATGTGGTCATTAATGTGGGAGGAAACCAATATATCTGGACGGGCGACCACAATACTCTCTTACGTACATGGCCAGGTATCGAACCCGTGACGCATTGGTGGGTGAGAAGCGAAGCATGTTACCACTACTCTATACAGGCAGAACAGGTGAGAACAAATATTATTGGAAATTGGGGAATAATTGTTCACTAATGCATTTGCGAAAGTGACTTTTTTTAATTTAAAGTTTCGCAGTTGGCACAGAATCTATAATGGAAATCATAACATGTATGAGGTATATGGGACCACAAAGGAATAGGCGTTTGAATTGCGGATAAAATTGCTCTAACACCGAACAGTCAAAATGCTCTTTTTTTCTAGAGAATTCAAATTTAGAGCCATGGTTATATTTTGAAATCAAAGGCCAAAATTCACAGAAAACTTGCTTGTCTTGGCTCTAACTTGACAAAAGATCGGTAGATTAGCAAATTATAACAAATTATTTGGTACAAATGTAAGCCTCGTGGACAAGGAGTGTCTACGAGTACCACATTGCTAGCTCAAAGATCAAGGTCATACGTAGTGTTAAAATGTAAAACAAAAAACATTGAAAATATGCTTGTCCAGTCTATTTCTTGGCAAAGATCAGTGGATTTTTTAAGGCAGTCTCATACTCGAGTAGAAATGTAAAAAATCAATGCAAATATGCTTGTCCGGAATCTAATTCGACAAGAATTTCAAATTATTTGGTATCAATGTTTGCCTTGTGGAGACGAAAACAAGATTTGTACTCAAGGTCATATTCAGAGGTCAGTAAAAAATTAATGCAAATTTGCTTGTTCGGGTTCAATCTTGACAAAAGATCAGTTGATTTTCACATTATTTGGCACCAATGTGTGCCTTATTGAGACAGAATGTCTCACGCAAAAAAAAGCATATAGTGACATGGATTTCAAAGGTAAAATAAATGCCAATAGGTCTACATGGACTTTAACTTTTCTATTAACTGCATGACTTTCAATTTGCTGTTTGTCTTTGAGGGATTGTACATGTCAGGGTCATACTTTTGCCATGAAAAAGTTTGTCACAAATAACAGAGTAGTGAAGGTTATTTTCAGTGATAGCTATAGTATTTATGATTTAATTAGATTATCTAACACCACGTTGTATAACATGTCTCTATCATATTCAGTGACAGTGATATCATTTAAAACAAAATTAAACTACTTAATTATCGCTTTGAAATAATCAACACATGGCAGAAATTGCAAAAATTAACATTAATTTGCGGTCGAACTTGAGGTCTCATGCTAAAGGAGCGAAAGTTCATTCTAACTACTGAGCACTTTTAACATTCAAAGTAGGGGGAGATAATTTGACTGAATGTAATTATTTTAATTGTATTAAATGTGACTTGCATGCATACATATTCCTGGTGTTAAATCATTTAAAAACAAACTGACTGGTGTAAAGATGAGTTAATCAGTTTTTATTCATCTATTACATCTAATACCATCAAGTGTTTGCAGAAATAAAAAAAAAACATAATATTAAAATTGTCTTTTGGTTTCACTCTCGTTTCATACAAAATTAGGAGGTTTTATTTTCGTAATTCCGTTTATAACTAACTATACATTTGTTTATTATGGTATAGGCAATCTGAGATAGTGTGATCTCCCTGTAAATGGTGGTGTCTCATTCTTATTCATTCTATATAAGCACGTTACGTTATTACATTTGAAATTATTACATTTGAAATTATTAAATTGGAAATGTGTTCAAGTCAATATAACACTGGCGCCAACACACTATTTATATTTCTATCTATATGCGCATACCATTGCATTGTTATCCATCCAAAATAATGTGAGACCATTTATCACACAATCTACGCACTCTACGGGATAAACATGCTTAAAATTTATTTTTATGTGATATTGTTAATTTTAATAGCCGTATAATGTGGCTCTCTGTAAATGTCTTCAGGGCTCTATTTTTTCATAAGTTCATACATTGTTGATCAATAAAAAATATAAAAAAACAAAGGACTGTATATGTTTACGGGATAGAGTTAGATGGGTATCCTTGAATATATCAGGCATCGACGTAAATGAATATAACATGTGTTATAAACATACTATTCACATTTAAATTATCCCCCGTAGACAAGAGGCATGATACCACACCTATTCACAATACTCTGACACAAGGCAACCTATTCCATGAACTTCCCTTTATATTATAAGCGCCAATGAAAGGGAAGATATATATGTTACTAAAAGAAAGAGCTGATTTTTTTGTCTGTTGGATTTGGCGCCGTTACGAAACATCAGTATATATACAGAGTATCACGGTTATTCAGTAACTATTCAGTGGTTGTTTTATTTGTGTTTAAAAATAAATAAAATTGCACAGTTTGCGAGAATTTATGGTGAATGCATCGAAATGAATAAATTTAAAAATAGTAAAATATCTGGAGAGCACCGTATAGTGAGTTATTCGGAGGAAGCTCAACTTGCCTCGCAGACACATTTCAAGTGTGTTACAAAGCAACAACATCGGATGTGTGTCTCTATTTTAAGTATACTGGTCCTATTATTTATATTTTGAGAGTTATCCAATAAATCTTTCTACTTTTTAATGATCGGCGTTTATACGAACGTGGGGAAGACGCTGTTGTCTGGCGTGCGTATAAACCACGTATACAGCATAAGGTACACGTGAAAAGCATGGTATGGACAATTTTAAGATTATGTGCAGTATTAAGTTTGGCTCTTGACATCATTCGTATCCGATTAATATTGTCACACCAATAACGGGCAACGGATTATACAGCCCAAATTTAACCTGTGTATTTTGTTACCACCATAAGTCTAAGATTTATGAACTGTTATGTTTGTTTTTGTTGTTTTTTGTTGTTTTTTTGTCGTTTTTTTTTTGTTGTTGTTGTTGTTTTTCATTTCTTTTGTCATCTATTTCTATCCATTCAGATGAACACCAACAGTAAAAAATATTCCCGCTATTTCGCGGGACTTTTTCTAGTATCAGTAATATTTTGAATGATTTAGGTATGTCTCGGTCAGAAATCGAAACTCCCGAATAAGGTCGGACGCTCTAACTTCTTGAAATCCAGGATCGGTCCAAAAAAAGTATCATACCGGTCCCGATGGCCTAGAAGAAAGAGTCTGCCCTGAGAGAAGGGTATTTGGTTCTTTTTCTTGTCACGATATAAAATTGTCAAAATGTACTACAGAATTCTTGTACGCTTGCTTTGTGTTGAACATACATTGATGGTTTCAATACAATTGGCCAGGTGTTAATAAAATACTAGAGTCTTTGCAAATGTGAGGCAGCATACAATAAGTAGAGTATAGATAGCGTCGTTTACAAATTATTGAAAAGCCTATGATGGTACACCAAGTGCAAATGAACAAAATGTTGGTGATCCTTAAATATTTAAATTGATCATACATAAGTTCTTTACACATCCTCAACAAATTGAAAGAAATTGATAATTCCATCTACTTGATCGTTTTTGAAATGATAACATAGAAAGAAATAATAATTAAAAGTAACTATTCAGAAGGAGTGTTTACACAAAACTTTTATAAGAGAGCAGTTTGAGAGCTGAAGACGCATCGTGATTTCAATAACGTTACCAATGTGTGGGATCCAAGAAACAGACTAATTAGTTGAACTGAAATGTGTAAACGTCGAATCTGGTTCGTTGATTGACCATGTGATGTAAGTATATCATTTACCATTGTTACGGTACGGTTCATCTGATTAAAAGTAACGTGACAGGATTATCTGATTTTATGCGAATCTGTTTCACTGCTTGTCTCGTTTTCTTCTGGATCCTCATATACGAAACAGATAAACTTACAAATAATTGGATAGCTTGCGCAATCACCAAACTGTACAAAGCCATATTCCGTGTAGATGATAATCAGAAAATATAGAGCTATCGCAATAATTTTGTGTATATTTAACAGCTGATCATCAAAAACTTCTCCGAATATTGAAGATTTTGTAAAACGAGTGGAGCATTCAATAGTAAAATGTCGGTTTAACTCTTAACTGCTGTAGAGATATGCATGCATCTTTCTTTTGTGAATGACATCGTTGTATTTCTTATTAAAATATCAGTTGTAAATCTCATTAAGATATGTCTCTTTTGTATATCTTATTTTTCTACTGATATGTCTGCATTATTGTCGAAGATGATTCAAGATTCACAAAAAGGCAAAAACGTCAAAATAATGAAAATTTGGCAGGACAACTGACTTAACTTATATATGCATATATTCTAAATAAATTAAACATCCCTTTACAAGTATTATTTAAAAAGAAATATGTCTAATAGGCTGCAAGTATTGAACATTTGCTGGCTCCTTCACTAAGAAAACTAAAAAAAACAACTAAAAATCCTTCAAAAAAATATGACTTTCTGATACTGCAGCTGATTATATGGCCAACTTTTAAGACTACAAGAACACAAATCTGGAGATTATGACGAATTAGAAGCTTACTTTGGAAAAGTTCGTTGGAGAGCAGTTCTTGTATTAAAGACACAGACAATAGCTCTTCAATCCATATCCGAGCACTGTGATGTTCTAGTCTCAAATTTTTTCAGAACATAGTTTGAAACGGTTTACTGTTATAATAAAAAAAATGAATAAATGCGTCCTTGGTGCTTCCGGTACTGTTAAAGATGATCGGAGTGACTTTGCCTTTAATGTACAGTTAATTAGCAATGAAGGCGATACCAAAGGAAACACATCAGTTTGGAAGAGAGATTTTATTTTCTAAGTTGATTTTAGGTTTATATGCTTATAAATTACGTAGGTTTTCGCGCAAAGGGTCATTTATCTTGCACAAATCTAATGGTATTCTTAACTCTTGATGTGCTGTCAATACCAAGTTTCCAGTGGAACATTTTATCTCTCTCGCTGATTTTGTGCATCGTCGGTATATTTCATTAAGGCTAGAATTTAAATCTAAAGAACATTTTAAAGATAGAATGCTTCCCTGTGAAATTGCTTTCTTTAGTTTGCTACATGTTTTTGGCTTCACAACCAAACAACCGAAGTCAGACAGACACAATTATTCGCTCCTTGCCTAATATATGTCTTACTTATCGGCTTTTTAAAGGACGCAAAGGTATGGAAACCACGCTGTATGGTTGCAACGTTCTATCGCTGCCGTTTTTGTGGGGCTACAATTAAAGAAATCTGGTCGTTGCATATGAGTATGAGTTCGTTTGAGTATTGCAAAGGCAGAACGTAAGGAAGAAATTATTTCGTGTATATTTTTCAAGTATCGTTTGACATACGAGTACATTTACTATGAAATGTGTTCAAATGAAAATAAACATTATCAGAGTATGTTTGTATAGCAAACTGCACATATCATGAGAAGCTACACGTACACATACACACGCATTTTTGTGGTGGAAGACTTCAAATGGAGAATAACAATTTTTTGACGAGACAATTTATATCAAAGTTAATGTCCATAGCTTTTATTTTAATGCAAATAGAGAATGAAAAATTATTATGTCAGTGTTTCACTTTCACCCCTTAAACCTTTGTTGTTTTATATTTTACAATATTCCTTCTATTATTTATCTTTTTATAGACATCTTTAAATATCAAATAATAATTGGCATGTGTTTTCAGAAATAAAAAAAAGACTACAATGTGTGAGCACCCAAGACTTCATTTCTCTTGTTGCGTCTTGTTTTATACGATATGATAAGATGAGATAATAAACTGATCATTACAAATATATCATCAACAGCCTTTCGATTAGAAGCAATGTCTTCAGCTGTATATAGGTTATTCTGAAATATATTTATCATGTATATTCTAATCAGTTTTTATTTGTGTGTGTGTTGTTGTTGTTGTTTTTTTTGTTCTTTTTTGTTTGTTTTTTTTAATATATAAAAATAGTTAAACCCAAGAATAACAATAATTCGGAGCTATGAAATGTCTACCATAAGTGGTCATCTATGACAATGATGCGACAATGCCAAGTGAAACAATCAGTGTTAGATTTACCTTATATTTGCAAACCGGTCGGTCAAATTCCAAGTCGTAATGCTCAAATTAACATCTTATTACTTCCAAACTTCAGTACCGTTATGCCATAGTGTGCATTTTTTCATCCTCTAGTGTCTGCCATGAAAAAAAATATGAGACTTTGGTGCATTTGATATGTTTGGGCTAGTGAACATCTTTTAAGCTGTACCTTTGTATCCTGTTTATGTCACAACTAATTGACAGTGTCTCGTAACTGATTAAACATTAATTTTCTCGTCCCCAAGTCGTCCTTCTCAACCACACTCCTGGTATCTGAGCTTGTACTGTAAGGCATTGTAAGTGTATCTACTAAATGCATTAAAAATTGGTGTGCATGGAAAAAATGACACCCTACTGGGTATTTCAGTCTTACTTGGCTGGATCCATCAGGGGGCTGAAATAGATTTGGGGTGGGATGGGAGGGGTCATTGATACCAGTCACAGTTACTAAATGTTCTGATTATCGCTGAACAATGGAAAGTAATGGATAAAAAAAATGTGATAATATATGTAAAAATTGAATGTAACTGAATTCTCAAGAATTCAGTTATATAAAATAAGCGTTATTAAGATCTGCTGATTTGTGACAAGTGGTAAAGTTATTGTTTTATACCTTTATATTATGAGACATTCGAGTGACCTTTATTGGTGTCAAATTTATTTGTCATAGTAAGAATTCAGAACAATACTGAACTTACTTTTATTATGTTTTATCATTATGTCTATCAACAAATTTGAAAGGTTTTACTCACAGGAAAAATTTAAAAAATGGTCTTACTAGTTATTAATCAAGTCAAGTATAGTCAAGTATATTTTATTGGCATAAACAAATACATGTCCATCGCCAAATAACAAAATATCAAAAGAACATGCAGATATGCGTGAAAAGCATGCAAAAAAGAAAACAATGGCATTTCTATATATATCACATCTAAATATATTAACTGTATAGAATA
This sequence comes from Solen grandis, assembly GCA_021229015.1. Classification (NCBI taxonomy): domain Eukaryota; kingdom Metazoa; phylum Mollusca; class Bivalvia; order Adapedonta; family Solenidae; genus Solen; species Solen grandis. Next base: position 60,463,744 of record CM037777.1, read on the forward strand.
TACTATTTAATAAATTATATAAATGTACATTGATATTCCTACCACGAATTCAAGCTGAAACAATACATATAGTAATTATATTCATATATGTATAATATGATAAGTATATATATAAAAATATAAAATATGCATTAAACATTCAATGAATATCTCTTTTGAAAAGCACAATACAAATATATAGCTAAATTAACGATTTTCTTCTTTGATGATGTTTCCATTAAAGCCTTAAACTTGTTAATATTAGGCCATGTTCTATAATAACGAGGTATATATTTATTTCTTAATTCTGAATAGTAAGGACATATTAATAAAAAATGATATTCATTTTCAATAAAACCCATGTTACATTTATTACATATCCTAGCATCTCTTTGTTGATTTCTATATCTGCCTTCTTCAATAGCAAGTTTATGAGCTGAACATCTAAATCGTGCCAATGCAAATATATATTTTCTATTATTTATGTTATGAGCTGAACATCTAAATCGTGCCAATCAAATTTTTTATTATTGTTGTCTTAAACAATTTATATGTATCAAGGCGTGTATAAATTATTAACCTCTGCATACCATTTTTGTATAAATTGATCTTTGATTCTAGATATAATATTGTTTAATATATATGTACTAATATCATTATGCCATACCCATGCGTATCCTAAATCAGACAATAAAGATCTAACATTATTTGACCATGCATTAATATATGCACCATTAATATTTGTTAAATACATTAGTTTGTACATTAGTGAATTCGGTTTATTATTAATCCTGTCCCAGTATTTGATTATTCTAATTTTTCTTATTACAGATAAAGGGAATCTCGCAAACTCTCCATATACTGCTGTGTTACAAGTTCTGATATGAACACCTAATATTTGTTTTAAAAATTTAAGATGAATATTCTCAATATCTACTGCAGTATGGAATCCCCAAACTTCTGAAGAATAATTTAAAATAGGAGATACAAGAGCATCAAATAGTTTAGTTTTTTCTGAAAGGTTTAATGTAATTTTATCAAATATGGAATTTAATGAGAACAATGACTTTAATGCTTGATTTGCGAGGGCCTTTTGAGCCTGATAAAAACTGCCGTTAGAACTGAGGGTGATACCTAGATATGTAAAATTATGAACAACTATCAGTTTAGTATGATTATAGAACATATCAAAGTCTTCTTTACTTCTGCCTTTTTTAAAAGCCATACATACAGTTTTATCAGTATTGACTGTAATTCCCCATTCTTGACAATATCTATGTAATTTATTTAAAAGTATCTGCAAACCAGCCTGAGAATAAGAAAATAAAACAGTGTCATCCGCAAATAAAAGGAGATATATTTGTAACTCGTCTATACTAAAATATTCCAATGAGTCTGTATGTAAATAATCATGTATATCATTAACAAAAAAAATGAATAATATCGGGCTCAGGGGCTCCTTACCTTACATGGTAAATTAAACTTTTCTAGTGTCAGCATCCTTTAATTATTCACGATTAATTGATTGTTAAGATATAAGTTAATGATGGTAATGTTACACAATGCTTTGTTATGATAATATATTAAAGTGCTATATTCACATATTGGCATTGGGCCAATGTTCAAAGCGTAAAATACAGACACCACTAGTTTGTTTATTTGGGACCCCACTGTGATCTCCCAGCAGAGTGACATTTTTCTCTTAATGGAAGATGCTAAAGGGGGTCAACAAAGAAAGGCATTTATAATACTTTTAATGACTTGTACATGCAATACAGTACATCATCAAACAATGCATTGTTTCATAAAATGGAACGTGAAAACGAAATATATATCAAACCTGTATATGAACAAAAATGCACACCCACAACCAGACACATACACACACACACACAAACACACATGCGCAAAGTGTTATCCCTCCTTTCATTACACACAATCAATTTGACAAAAGTATATCTTGAATAGCATAAAGAAAAAATGTCTAAATACAGATGCTAGTGATATCAACCTGACAATGTTAAAATTTGTATGACTGTATTAGTATGTCGTGAGGCAGTCTACAAAATATGCCTTAATATGCATAAATATATTGTGTTAAGTATCGAATACTAGTCATTTTTCTACCAATTCTTACGTCGACTGTCTAATTTAGAGTGCCATCGTTATCAAATTCGTTTTGTGAGACACATCCATGTCATTGTCATGGTGTTGCATTTCTTTTGCCCCAAAAGAAAAGTACTCATTTAAATATGCAAATGAATTAGTTTTCGTTCTAAATACAACATTTGAATTTTCATCTTGTATATGTCGTTATATATTCTTAGAATATATTAAAAATATTAACAAAGTATTAATCAACTTATTTTATTGATGAAAAGCGTGAAATACATTTATATTCTTTTTGTAAGATAAGTATATATTCTGAATATAATGTTGCGTTTTATCTTTACACCGAAAGAATATACACATTTAAAACATATATGAATTGACATATTCTTCGTGCTTAATACAACATATGATTTATAATCTGTTGTGTTCCATTGTGATTTTTTTAAGCTAACATATCAATATGTATCTACTCTTTATATCAATTGCAAGTATGCATCGCGTTATTCTGATATTAAAGGTTCAAATATAATAAGAGATCTTAGTACTAATATATCAACATCATGAGAAGCATGACAAATAAGAAACAAACTAAATGATCTTTAATTGTAATAGAGCCGCCCATGATTTGATTTCCTTAGATGGATTACGTGCAAAAGTCTAATAGATATACCACATATGCGACAAAATTACCAATAGTTTGTCAGTTTGTTTGTTTACATGTCACATTATCTCCCTTGAACGAGTTTATCTTGAGACAACAGATTAATCTTCAAATAAATGAGTCTTTGATCAGTTGCGACAAAAAGTACATTTGTGTAACCACACACTAATGTATAACGGTAAGCATCTGTAGCAGAGAAATGGAAAAGAAATATTTCGCTAAATCGATAATCCTAGCTTCTAAAAGATCTTAACCCTATTATCAAAAAGAAATAACTCAAAATAAATAAGTTGCCCTTTTTATTTCAATTTCTTGTAATGTAAAGAAGTGAAGATCACTCTCCGATGCTTCTTGCAAACCTGACTTTAACAGGAAGTGGATATAATTTCACCAATATTTCATATTTCCCATGGTGGTTTTACTAACAGAAAGTGGATATAATTTCACCAAAATAATCGGGTAGGAGTAAGGCGAACAATTTTCTATGACAAAGTCCTCGTTTCTAAACATGGCAAAGCAACATGTTGTTTGATATTCGATTATTTATTATGAATTTTAGCTAATAACCAGATAGCATTACAGAAAAATCTTGAAATATTTTGTGCGCTGCGCATAGTGTAGCTATACACTAAATATCAAGTGTATATTGCATATACTTTATTAGTAGGAGCTGCTAAATAAATAATAAATATTCCATCTTACATGAATTGCACAGGATATTTTTTATTCACGACACACAAAACTCTCGGCGAATAATATTTGTTATCATCATCGGGAGAATTATATGTCACATTAGCCGAAAAAATAACGTGATTACAATTTGATAATATGACGTCATATGTCTGTAGAATAATTTCATTCATTGAATATTTATACACTTTGTTAAAATGTGAAGTATCTGTGGAGAGCGGTATACCTTGAACAAAATTGTTGTAAATGTTTTCTTCATTTTCTTCATGTCAACTAGCAGAAAATTTCTAGACCTTATTTATATTTCCGAAATTCCTCGCGTGACTTCACCCGGTATTCTTTACCGTTATAATACTTAAATATGCAGAAACGGTCCAACACCAGACAGTAAATTATCATATCTGACTGTTTTTTCCCGTAATTAAGACACGAATGGGCATTGTTCATACTTTTTGGATGAAATATATGAAAGTTTGTTTTGTTTTCAATTGTTATATTAATTGAATTTGATGTATGCGTTTAAAGATGTTTCCATTTTGGAGAAGTGTAATTAAAAGCTTAAATTTCTTATTCAAGCAAACTTGTTTTTCTCTAATTTAAGGTTCTTTGTACAATTATAATGTTAAGATGAAAATAAAAGATTAAGTTTCAAATTTGATGGAGTCTTATGCTAATGTGTTATGTAAATATGACAGTTAACTTATAACATTATTCAAAATGTATTTGCTGTATCTAGAAGTAACATTTTCCTAAGAAAGTAAAATAAAAAAGTGAATAAATCATGCTATTAAAGATTCCATACAAACTATGATTTTTACCTGTCTAAAATACTTTTTGTTTTCAATCTTTCGACATGCAGATTACATAAAACACATGCATGAAATTTGTGTTAAAAATTG
>CM037777.1:60468184-60518184 GCA_021229015.1 Solen grandis
TTGCGGTTTGCCTTGTATTCACATATTTAAATTTACTTTCTAACAAAACATATCTTCACAATCTTATTCGATTTCTTTCCCAGAAAGCCGACATTGCGCTTGCACCGTTTAGTATTACACCTTCAAGGTCTGAAGTCGTCGACTTTACAAAACCTTTCATGACAAAAGGAACCAGTGTCGTCGTTAAGAAGCCGGAACGAAGTGTTTGGCCTTTCCAGTTCCTTTCACCGTTGTCAAAACTCGTGTGGATTGCTATATTTCTTTCGTTTGTATTTGTGGGACTGCTTTTATTTGGAGTTACACGTGTGAATTGTGATGTTGTGACAGACTGCAAGTCAGACCTGCGGGACAGTATCTGGTACGTCTGGGGTACCTTACTGCGTGCAGGATTGGTGACGGGGTCCCCAGTTGCCACCAGCGGACGAATTATTAGCGCCACCTGGTGGTTCTTCAGTCTAATCATTATATCAATATATACAGCTAATTTAGCTGCATTTTTGACCATTTCAAATGCACATATACCAATATCTTCCGCTGCTGATTTGGCGAATCAAGATGAATATGACTACGGTACCGTACGGGATTCTCAAATTGAGTCTTTCTTTGAACACACTAATATAAGCCATTATCAAAAGATGAGAGCATACATGATGGTGTATTCTCCGAACTCTCGGGTAAACCGTGTTGAACACGGATTTAAGGAAGTTTTAGAACGAAAATATGCATTGCATTTATTTGGGATTCGCCCACTGTGAGACTGTGAGACATGCTACGGCAAATAACTGTGCTTTAATGGAGATAGGGACTCCTTTTGACTTGAAAGGTTACGGTCTAGCAACGCAGAAAAATTCTATTTATTCAGAACGGTTGTCTACCGCAGTCTTAGCACTAAACGACAATGGGATACTTTATAGACTTGAGGGAAAGTAAGTATTATTTAATGAGATATGCTATATGTCTACTTGAGGAGTTGCATGATAAAATGAACTATTATCATTCAATTTAGAATTACCACCAATCAACTGCAGTTTAAGACCACTCTGTCTGCGTTCTTGCATAAGAATGATACAAATCAAATTAAACTGCCCTTGTGTTATACAGCACCGTATTGCATAAAAACTGTTATAGGTGGCCGGTGGTATAAATCATATATTTGTGACTGGTAAATATGCTATCGGGTCTTAGTATCCTCAGACAACTTCATATCTGAAGAACTACATCAAAGAATGGAAAAAAAAATACGAGGGATATGACAAAAAGATGGGGAAACATACTTTCGATTATCCAAACCTTTCGATTATCTGAACATCTCGATGATTCGAACTTTCAATTTTCCCCCATTAACCCTCGAAGAAATTGATTTTTATTCTGTAATATAAAGCTTGAGCTTTTATCTGATCTCTTTAAAGGCTATTCATATCATTAGGAAGAGAATTTAGGCCCAAACCGATATCATTTACACATCATAACACCTAATACTTTATGGAGACTCTTATATCATTTTGCATTTCATTTCCTTTTTATTACCAAATTAATGTAAAGTAGGAACACTTCTCTTTTAGGAAATGAATTGCAACGACCCAAATCAATTCTCCTTGCCAACATTTATGACTGACTGCTACTCCTGTTAAAATGCCTCCAATATTTGCACCGTATAATTTTGGTTTTCCTGCAAGTCTTCCAGGAAATGACTTTACAAGAAATATATCTAGTTTCGATAAACAAATTTAAATTAAGTTATTCTCATCACGGACAAGAATAGATAAGCATTAAGCTGCTATAAACCCTGAGAGCGATTATCTTACTCTTGTTAAGTAGTATACCTTAATCACTTTCTGTTATTAGAGACTTGAAAGTTAACGATGATGATTATATTTTTCTCCGCCTATATCCGAGCATCTTATATTAATGAATATTGTATAGACAAGTTAAAATAAGATATATATCACAATGTTTAAATGAGCACTGTAATATCTGTCCAATAGCACGGAAGATTAGAATAAATTCCAGTTGTTTTTGCAGAACTGTTTTAATTTGTTCATAGTGAATGATTTTGAAGAAATTACGATATATTTGATTTTGATAACGACTTCCTTTGGAAAAGTAATTCAGTGTTTATTTTAAAATTTTATACAGAAATATCAATATCACAAACATAATTTGATTTCTGGTGCGTTCATTTCATATAGATCATGTACGTATATAAAAGACGTACTGCCTTAAAATAAGAAAAATATTTTATTACATTTCATGCGATATACATATCAAACATAACGAAATGATTCAAAATGGCCTGGAATACGTCATCAGGATTTATAGAAACACTTGTATTAACGGACATTTTTATATTACAGATGTAAAAATTGGATAATACATTGAAAGTTTGCAAAATAAATAAATAAATAAATAAATAAATAAAAAAAAATACATAAGCATGATTTCACTGATGAATATTATCATTATATTTTTAGTTTTCACTGTCTTGTATCAGGACTATTAAAATACACTCTCGCATTTTTTCACATTTAATTGATTTCTACATTGAAATAAAAAAAAATCCAAGAAATACTCGAAATAAAATGTTGATTTCCCACTTCCTTTGGAAGAATTGATTGGACTATCTTTTAGACCGAATAACGATTTATAAGTGCGACTTCGGGCATTTGAGTCTCCCCACAGAGTAAAATCTAGATGAGTTCAGTTACTTTGTGTAAGCTTGCAGAAAAAAAATCAAATAAAAAGAACGAAGTGCTTTTGTCAGTAAAATATTTTTAAATCATCTTGTGAGGAGGTACATCAATACAGTGTACTTGAATTTTTTATTTTTTATCCTCACTCGAAGAATAAAAAATGATATTCCATTAAAACCAAAAATTATCATCTCTCTCTCTCTCTCTCTCTCTCTCTCTCTTTCTCTCTCTATGGGCGAGTTTACATGGAAGCTCTAGGCAAGGGTTGGCTATTACATGATTTATACTTACTCCTACTGTAAAAATTCAGCCAATCACAGACTATATGTAAAACAGCTTCTACCCTGTTCATTTTTCACGGCATATAAAATCAGGAAACCAGCACATTCTCGAGAAACTCTGTGCCAACCGAGGGTTAGTAGAACTGAGGTCAAAGGTTAAATTGACGTCATTTGTGATGAAACTAATACCGTTCAGTTTGAACTTGGGGAATATCGAGATCGATCTCGAATTCCATGTGAACTCGCCCTATATATATATAAAATGATGATCGTAAAAAAGTTTACAACAACATATATGGCAGAATTATTGAGACATTGTGCTATACGGTCAAACCTGTCATAAGCGGCCAGTCATTGGAATAAGTGACCGTGACTGCTAGTTAGAACATTAATTTACCTATGTATTTCTCGGATTCTTTTAAGACCGGTAGATTATTTTTTATTGCTAATTTATACAGTTTTGACTGTGTAGTAGAATTTCTGCTGTATCGAACTGGCAATTGAAAGCTTTACTGTTTATAATGTAAGAGTTTATGCGAATCTCTACAACGTTTGGCGTCATTACAGGTGGTGGCGACGTCCCAACTGCCCTGATCACAGATCTAATGCCAAAAGCAAAGAGATAGACATTGATGTGGCCTCAGGAATGTTCATAGTCCTCCTCTCAGGCTGTGTGCTGTCCATTGTTGTTTGTATCATCCAGTACGTCATACGGAAAAATTGCAGAAAATATGTAAGTAGACATTACAGCGTTCATCCACTTGTCACTGACTACTTTTGTCATTTATTCTGTTATTCTGAAAAAAACGGACATCCCACTATCATCTATTTAAATTAGAGAGGTTTCAAAATATGTTGACGTCGAAGAGACACCTAATACAGATTTAAAAAACTGGGATGTCATGAGTTCGATCCCTGGCCTCGACATACCACAGTCGTAAAAGTGATATTGGTATATATGTATTTGACATTGCTGGACTCTCGTCAGAATAAATTGACATGGTGTGGTATTTAATCACTGGTCTACGGCGTGATATTGTAGTATTAACATTATCTGTTTCATATAGTCAGAGGTATCAAAAATGATATAATTGCAATCGACTTGACAATAAACCAAAGTCAACAAAGATTTTTGGGTGTACGAATTACGTCTGCAAACAATGCCAGCGACGTGGAAATATAAACAGTTGTTATATTTTCTCCCACTTTTTTTTTTGTTTATCGAGACATCAAAAGGATTTTGATGAAAACGGGTTTATATAAAACAATATTCCATCGATAAGTCAAAATGAGTTAAGTTTCTATCAATTCATTAAATATGATTTAGTGGCTGTGGAAAAGCTAATCTGATGACGTAACAGTTTAAGGGATAGACGATTATTTACCTTTGACAGATGAAAGTTATGGAAAACACGTATTTAATGGATTTATTTACGTTTGAGTTCAGCTTCTAATAAAGGAGTATTGTTTCAAGTGTGTTTGTTTGCATGCAGGAAAATACCCATTGCAATAACAGTTGTTGAAATAAAATTATTAGTCCCTGCTACGCACTCTGCTTATCGGCGGACAGATGGTTTATATAAACGTTTTATTTCGTTTCTACGTTAGCTTTTGGTTTCAAAACAGGATTCTAAGCCCCATTTTAAAGAACATTCTATAATTGAAGTTTAAAGAAAAATAATAACTTGGTAAAATGTCTGAGATACATATCTTTGATATACCTTATTTTGTCAGTGGAGTGCGATTTTATAGTAAGACTGTACTAAATCTTGTACACATATAAGCAATATATGTGTTCCGTTTGTTGCTTGTCGAGGTTTTGTAAGGTTTCAAAACTTTTGCATTATATATTGCATTGTATTACCATGAATGACATGTTTACACTATAGACACTATTGAACCTCCTTGTCACGTGTCTCCCGGTGACGTTGATGATTTGCATCGACTCTTCTTGTAATCATACTTAAGGACTTCTTAAGGATATTCTTACACATTTCAACATGTTTGAATATTTTCAGTTGTTAAGTTTATGTTTTATAAAGTAAATATTTAATATATATTTAATGGAATCCTTCGTATTTGTTTTCGTTTCAATAAAACACCCATATAATGCAGACGTGCGTTTTAAAGTCCATAAGTGTGTAAATAGTATATTTTTTTATTGAAAAGAAACAATAATATTTTGACATTTGAATATTTGTATATTTTCATTTAAGGAAGAAAAGGTTATACATCATAAAGCATAATTTGAACATATACTAAGATGGTGTACAATATAAGATAACAGTGGATTCCAAATGGTCTTTTATCTAGCCCAAAATAAATGAAGAGAAAAAATGACAGAGATCAAGGTATTACATGTATAATAAATTCAATACTGGTTTACTCGGCATCGAGATTTTTTTTTGTAATTTACATTGGGTATTAATTTAAAAAAAACAACAAAATGAACTTCTTAACATCGTATCAGCTGTTACAATTTGTTCAATGCGTAACAAGTGTTACAAATGTGTAACGGAAATCAAGTGCATATATTCACACTTTAATAACATACAATCACATGTGATCACATTCGTAAAAAAAGTATGTTGCACGTGTGATAAGTTAACAAATATTTTCTAACAGACCATTTCACCAGAAGATCAGCAATATCCGGTATAATTGACCAATCAGTGATTGGAAAAAAATTCAAATGTTACTATGTTTATTTCCCATTGAGCAATGTGTGAAATTATGTGTGGTGTTCGGAAAGTGCTCGTTGATTTACGAAGGCTTGCGTCTCATATCGGAGAGAAATGGCCGCCATATGGTCCATTTATCCAGATTTCCCGATATTGTTGCCCAAATACACTGTACCATTTTCTACGGTGAACGATAAACACGAGGCACGTGTCATACCTAATCAGTTTATTCTAAGATTCAGGAGGTCCCCGGTATACCACATGCGCAATGGAATCTTGAATGTCCTACTCACAAATTATCTACTACTTTTTATTTCTTCCATTTAAGACCATAAGATATAATATATGTGTTTTATCTATTTTAGAAAACGTTACTTTCGGTTGATGTAGGATGAGTAATTTAAACCTAAACCTCATGAATATTAATGTACAAATTTATGACTTGATAAATATTTATTAACTGAATTTAAAATGGTATATGAAATCATGAATTATTCTTTGTCACATGGACTGAATAGAAACTGAGCTACACTATCATGTGAGGAAACAGAGAAGACCCTGACCAGACAGCTCCTATGAGCTGTCTGATCTGGGTTTGCTCTGTTTGCCAATGCATCAAAATGAGTCTATATGAAGTAAAGGGTTAAAAATGGTTTAGTAGTAATATACTCTGCAATATAAATAAAATAGAATATTTCCTCAGCATGTTTTTAAATGATTCTTTTCATTATTTTTAAGTAATGAGATTTTATATTTTGAATAACACCACTACGAATAATCATGAAAAACAAAACAATACAACAACCCAAGAAAGAAACACCAAAATAACTAAAGCCTAAGATGAAAAAAAAATACTGAATACATATAATATATATATATATATATATATATATATATATTCAATTTTCAAATATTCTTCCAAAGTGTTATCAATATAATCGTCACATTAAAAGCACATACTTACGTCAATATTCATGTAAATGTTTGTTTGATATGGATATGCATTGATAATTGGGGAATAATAAAGATAATTTTTAAAAGTTCAGATGTGACATGTGTAATTCATTTGCTATTAATTTATCAAATATTGCGCTTTGTTTCTTGATGTTAATATTAGGTTTCTGTTTTGAGATTTGAACATTTTCATTGATATCTAACAAGACAAATCCTCCTCGTCATTATTTTTGCACTATTCCCACCATTTCTCCATTTCTGTCATTATCTGCATTAATATCCTAAATGATTTCTGTTAGGCACTTCAGACCTTTGTTATCACTTTTATACAAAACATTAATATTTTATTTCAGAAGGCCTAGTGAAAAGAACTTTTACTAACAATATTTGTAAAGCTACTGAGTAACCTTCTATTGATAAAGATTTTATTATTATTTTTTGTTTGTTTTCTTTTCATGTGTATCAATAAAATACATTGATAAATCGGTAGTTTACTAATTCCTGGGGTTGAAACGTCTGGCGGTAAACTATTAAGTGATAATATCAGGCTTAGAATGCTTATGTTAGGGTTTTCTGAAAATCAGATGCATTATTCAACTTTATTTAAATCGCAATACCGTGATAGTTCCCATTCTACTTTTGTGCCATCAACCAGTATTTTGGATGAAATTCTAGAGACGAAAACAAGAAACGATAAAGATGCCTTATGTCAGAGAATGTAATAAAGATATATAAAGCGTTCTCTGTACTTTGAGGAAAATTGTTCATGTATTTTCAACGATCAAAGAATTGCTGACATTCGATCTTTTTTTTTTTTTTTTTTTTTTTTGAAGGATATGGTTTTGCATGTGTTGACGTTTTATTGACTAGATAGGCCATTATACTCGTAAAATACGATCCGATCAGTCTTCATGTATCCCTACAGCGTTATCACGATGGCCGTCTATTTGTTTTATTTTAATCGAAACACGTGTTACTAGTCTCAAACAATTCTGGTTTATTTGTCGTTACTGATAAGGTTTTATACCATCTGTTCCTTGTATCATTTTGACTTCTGAACCTTGAGAGCGATTTACAGTCGAACTTCGGTGACTCGAACACTGAAAACTGGAACACCACACTTTACTCGAACACATTTCAAACCGTTCTTTGTTTTTTATTGTTCGACCTGGGATGAGTCGAACACTGATGGCTGAAACTCTCGAACTAAATTTCCGGCCTCAGGTTGGAAGTGCTATGTATTTCACACCTATCGAACGAATTAATTTAACACTCTACATGTGATGTTCGCTGGTGATTTAATTGCAACCTGCAGTGCAGCGTTTTTTCACACATTGTCAGATTGGCACAAGCATAAGGATTGTTTAATTTGATTAATTATTTTGTTAAATGTTACTTGTTTCATGTTTGAGCTGATATTTATGTTATCTGATGGTGTTGTGTTTGTGAATTAGTCACAATAGATTATTTTATTTTTCTGCAAAAGAATGTATGTGTACATGTACGTGTACGAAATTAATATCATCACTGAGGTTTGTGCTTTGATAATTGATGTTGTCAGCTGACATATAATGGATTTATATGATATTTAAAGAATAAAAGAATTAATTTATTTAATGATACATGTCACATTATTTCAACTATGTTAGGATAAGAAAAAACGACAGTACGATAACCTATTTTAATCGATCAGTGCTAAAAAAAGGCCTAATAATAAATAATAGTTTTAATACATGTATGTAAATCAATTTAAACACGGTTGGGTCGAAACACCGATGACTAGAATAAATTGCCCCCCACCCCCACCCCCCGCCTGTTCAAATCACCGGTGTACGTCTGAATTTGTTGAAGTATTAAAGAAACCCTTTTCTAGAACAAACAGACGTGATCAGTAATTATGAATAGTATTAAAGAAATGACTTTATGAATATATTAGTGATGAAAACGTATACAAATGGGTAAATACAGGAATACAGACGTGGTGGTGAGGGGCGTAGTACAACTAACCGGCAGGCTTCGGGCACCGACGTATGTAAGCGACTCAAAAGTCGCAGGTCGTCCCTTCCTCCTTTTATTGATTGCTCAGTCACAGATTCTCAGATGCTCAGAATGCATGTGTGTAGATGATTTAAACCGAAAGTGAATTGTCCTATCAATGAGTATGTGCCCCAATAACTTCTCTTGCGGGCCAACTTGCTGGGGTAGGGTGGGTAATGTGTATACTAAGTGCCCCATTGGGCACATAGTGTGTTTATTTTATTGTACCGTCCCCGGTGGTCGAGTGGTTAGAGCGTCCGCCTAGGGAGCGGGAAGTCGTGGGTTCGTTCCCCGGCTGCGACATACCAGAGACGTAAAAAATGGTACTGTTATAGCTCCCTTGCTTGGCACTCAGCATATAGTTGCAAGACTGGTTGGCCCGGTGTCAGGATAATGTGACTGGGTGTGGTATCATGCCACATGACTACAGCGTGATACTGCAGTGTGACAGCACTTTATCTATCTCAAGTAGACATTGTCTCCAAATGACAGAAATACTGTCGGTGGGACGTTCAACCAAACAAACAAATTATTTGATTGTTGGATTTAATGCCCCATATACAGCATTTCAGTCATTGGAAACTATGCCTGTTTAAGACAGGTATAGTGCTGCCACACTGTGCAGCATCACAGCATCTAGACATGTGGCTTGATACCATACCAAGCTACATTATCCTGACAACGGGCCAATCAGTCCTGGAACTACCCTTATATGCTGAGCACCAAGCAACCAAGTACCATTTTGACGACTTTGATATGTCGTGGCTTGGGCGTTTCAAAACTAAGGAATCTAGGTTACTGTTTTCTGCATATCCATTATCATGTTTAGGCGACTGCCAAATGCGTTTTTTTCCAGTACGACTCTATAAAGGACTGATGTAGAAGGTGAGGATATCATCCTCCATTGTATGACCAAATAAGGTGTTTGTTGCAAACAGGTTTACACAGTAAAATCACGGACAAATTCAAAATAATCGACCTTATAATAAAAGATTGGATGAATATATGTTTATACACATGTATATGTTTTTCTTTACTTTTCAGTGCATTATTTACTTTTATTAACGTGCAATACTTCACACAAAACTTTTGATTTAATATCTTATTATAATGGCATTAACAGCAATATTGTTAATGTTTACGTTTTGTTTCATGAATGAAACAAACTGAACAATCTAGGATTCTGATAATTTAATCAACTAATTACTAAATTTGCTTTAAATCTTGTTTTCCATACAATGTCCCGCTTCACAATTATCTCTCTTCTGTTAACATCGCTCGACTTGAAAAGCGAAAATTCGCTGAAATAAATCAAGCACGAAATACACACTTGGTGATATTGAAAATGACAAGCACTGTGATTAATAACTGATTAACGTTACTTCGTATTTGACATTCATGTTATCGCTTTCCGAAGGTTATTTTTCCATGAAGTTTATTACCGGGCCTAATAAATTAATGCTTTTATACATAATAAACCCTTGGCCATCAGAAAACATTAATTTCACTCACGGCCCACCATGAGGCAATCTAATTAGAGAATACACTCGGAATAATTATACGTGGATGACACGAAATACAAGCATCGTGACATTCAGTTCGGAAACTGTTATGTAGAGATTATCTATACCATCATAAATCTTTAAGGACTGGTATTAATATGTATTTTGTCATTTTTTTCCAGAGAGATTATTTCGAACCTAGAGACCCGGAGGTACAGACGAACCATAATCACGTGACCCCGCCTCTTGAGGATCACGTGGACGAGACGACGATGGTGCTGTCGAGAACACTAAGCATTGGTGAAAACTGTGTTAACTCGAATAGATGGGAAAACAACCATGCTTGTTCCAATTCGTGCAAAAGCTAACAGAATATGTCCTAACGCATTAAAATGACGGGGAACAGGCAAATTGAGAGAGACAATGTCAAGTATGAAATACACGAACTGGGCAAAACCAGGATGAAACCGTGAATAAGCCAAACAGTTTCTGCTTCCATAGAGAGTTTTACCATATGGGAATTGAAAAACCGACAGACTAGTGTTTCTTCAAAATACAATATTTCAGGCTTATAACGAATCAAAGTTTGAGATGAAGAAGTAACTGCGAGTAGGAGACTAGACTTTACATTCATTTGTGATATACTGGCAAAACCAATCAATGATTTTAAAGCCAACCTCATTGGGTACCTTTAAAACGAACCATTGTTTAATCACTCTGTATCATTCTTTTCATTTGCAGACACATATCTAAATTGTAAATAAAAATGAAAACTCTTACATGCCATCCCCTCAAAGCAACTCCTTCTTTAGATATGGTTCTATCACAATGGCTTTTGTCACTTTCTAATGTTCATTCTATCGTATAGTAGTATAGACAATGCTGAGATACTTAGTAACTCATTTGTTCCATCTCTAAGAAATAACGTGTTACATATGCGATGGCGTTTGGCTCCCATTTTAATGCCATATTAAGTCCCAAACATGATTAGGCATACATACGAACAGTTATATATCAAACAGAATAACAAAGTATACTGATGGACTTCCCATGTTTCCATTGCAGCAATTAGTCAATACATTTTTTACATGACAAATGCCTCAAGTCCATTAGAGTTCCGGAAAATTCACTTTGCAAATGAGGCTGAAATTAGTGTTGCACGAATCGAGTTTTTCAATTATCGCTTGGCTATCGTTTTTTTTTTTCTGTTTAGGAAGGAGACATAGCTTTGGTATAATCATAAAATGTTCACCATGAATTTCAAAGAAGTTTAAGTGTTTTTGTTCACACATACACGTGAACGACCACATACAACTTCTTCAGTCATTTAATCAACTAAACTTGCTAGCTTACTGGGAACATAGATGTTAAGTTTCTACATGTACATATGTTTGGTCAATGTTTTTACCATTATATACATATGGTATTTTAGACATAAATTTGTTTTTGATATATCGAATACAATATATATTTCATATACCACTAGATTTATCTCATTTTCGCTTGTTAGTCATCATCGTTGATGTTGAAATTAATAATTTTAGACCTATACTGAAACAATCAAATGTCGACTACATTACTGTATCCTCTTTTACGTCATCGTGAATTATCAAGCATAATACCATGAGCGTTTTTTTTTTCTGGATAAAGCAGGCTCTGTGTCGTGTGAATAAATATAAACTGTCTTCTGTGTAACAACCAAGTGCAAAATTTGTAAGCTCAAAAATGTTAGTTGATCATGTTATAAAACCACAAGTTTTTGACTTAAGGTGATTGAAAAAGCATTACGTAATTGATAATCGTTCTTTTCTCAAGCGAAATGATAAAAGAGTGTTTTTTTTTTTTACTGTTGACATAATATTTTTGCCAAAAAAACAATGTGTATTATACATGTAGATTAGCAAAATTGTTTATCAAATACAATTCATAATACATCTAGTAAGTTTGATGTGAAAGCATATCATATACGTTCTCTGATCTTTTAATTTCATGTTTTTATCATGTTTTAATTTGTACATAAAAAGTTTATGCGAAAGCTCTTTCAAAAGTAACGATAACACTATGGAAAACAATATGTGATTGTACATACAACTATCAACGTATAACCTATTTTTGTGTTGCTATATTGTCACCATGGATGAGTGTCTGTTTTTTTTATTGGGCAAGCATTTGATTACCAGTCATAGCCATTGTATAATAATTGCATCTTATACACGAATGTAGATAAAACAATTGAATACCTTTATTGATCATAATGCTTTATGCACTTCGTTTTATACACACAAAATCATGTATTTATGTCGTGATGCAATTCTATAATAAACTTTAAATAATAAACGTTTTAATTCACTATCAATTATTGACAATTACAGCAAATGATATCCAATAAACCATATAAACAGCATTTTCTAAATCTAGATATACACGTCACCCTAAAACTATTTTACTATTTTCTGAAGTAAAATAAATAGCCAACACATTGAAGCTAAACCTATCACGCAAGCTTCCATAACGTATTCATTGTTTAGCACCAAAACAACCCATTGTACTTTTGCTGTAGACACAGTTTTCTGACATAGTGTACGGCTAGTGTACTTTCAAAACTTGTGAAAGATCACTTACAATATCATAAATAAATGTGGCGACCATCAGTTTGCCCAAGTTAATGTATACGTCACGCAATCTTTTTCTTTCATATAGTATTGCCCACGCAGCCGGATGTTTACTAAATCTCCAAATGATTTATCCGGTGCTGGTCCAAAACTTACAACCTTCTCTGGTGTAATTATAAATATACCCCCCAAAAGTCCGCATCTTAGTTGTGTTACATATTTAATGGTAAAGCAATGTAAAGCAATCACAGTTGTTGTGGATTTATTGCCTGGATATTTCACTTTTGCACTGCATTTTTCGTCAGTGTATAATTCACTTAAACATGATGAAAATAAAAAAGAATATATACAAAAGCATGAATTTAGTATGTTTTTTGGCTGTGACTTGTCATATTAAAAAATTTTTAATTAATTAAAAAAATTTTTTAAATTATACTAATATATAACGGGAATTAAAATGAATTGATGAGGCACGTGTATAACAGTTAATGCCATCTTATAAAGTGTGATTGTGTATTGTATTATAATTTAGCGAGTAAATGTATTTGTAATTGTGTATTCTTTTCGTTTAGTTATTTGTGTATCATCATTTACTTTGTATTGTGATAATAATACAAACTGATGATGTAATATTACAATGTACAAGGATCTGGCGTGTCTTCATAAGCAAGTATAATGTTTAATTCTACATTACAATAAAACTGAACAAAAAAAATCATGACCAGTGGTTTGATTTTAATTCACATATCCACGTCTGTATGATTATTGCATGTGACAAGATAAACGTGTCTTTCGTGATGTACACACTTTTCCCATGATTTTGTTCGTAATTAAATCAATGTTTAATACTCTCTGGTTATAAAGATAACAAAAATCAGCACGCAAACATACTTTTTATTTGCTGGAAATTCTCGCTTTAGATAGCTTTATATAGGCCGTGAAATACGTGTAAGATAACAAGCATACAATTAGTAAACTAGGATATAATCTGGATGGTCTCCTATCTTATATTGGCCAAAATAATATCATATAAATGTCATAAGGTTGATCCTATCTCTTTACCAACACAGATCGGCTATCAGTACGGTATTAAGCACCGTGTTATACAAATGAGGAAAAAAACTAGCACGTTCACACACACAAATCACTTTGTATTTGTATACGCAAAATCGCTTCCATCTAGAAAAAAAAATCGAATGATTTATTTCGTAATTTTTAAACGAATTCAGATTATGTTGAAGTGTTAAATGGAATATTTATGTAATAGACTGTTGTAAGTTTTATTTCTACGACACTAACGTGAAAAGGTGGGGTCAATCTGTGTGGAAACAAAATGAAGTACATTATCCAGGTTTTATGCATTATACGTTTTTTAAGTCCTCAGGTACAGCTAAAGCAATGTCCTCAAGTATAGCTAAAGCTTTTTGTTATGCCATCTTGATATACCAACTGTCTATGGAAATCAAACACGACAAATAAAATATCATAAAAGAGTGATAATAAGATAACGGGACATTACGATGTCGTTCATGAATGATGTTGAAATGCAAATTACTGGATTAACTTTTTCAAAAGGTGTCTTTTGGACAAATACAAATTTTAATTAGAATCATAGACAGAAATCCCGAGCAACTATTTAATCATCATTTGTCGTCGAAAAATCGCAATTATAGTGTAAAGTATTGTACTATATTATATGATTTATTAAATAACAGTGGCTGTCTCTTTTGTGTTCTATAACTATAATACATGTCTATCGAAAATAACGTTACAAACTAGTTTCCTACACTAGTGCCCACCTACAAAATCAATCGTTTTATAAGCTAATCAAGTCAAACTTTATTTTATTTTTCTCTCATTTTCTTCATTATGAGTAAAAAAAACAGCACCTTCGTTTCATTGATATTTATCACCAAACCATTCAACCATGTTAGTAACAATATCATTCCTACCGCAGCGGGTGCGAAAGTAATTCGTTAGAAATAAAAGAAAAAAATTACAAAACTGTGAACTTTTAAGAACTCACGAACAGAAATTATCTATTATCCGAGAAGGCATACCCAACCCATCGACAGACGCATCAACCAAAGCCCCTAGTGGGAGGGTAAAGGAGATGATTCGCATGTTTGTTAATTGGTTTTAGCGGAAACTTAAATAAGGTGAATTGCAAATGAAAATCCTGAATTGTAATAATTTGCAACAAAATTCCCAAGTGCACCTTTGCATCTTATTGATCAACATACCTTACTGTAGCAGAAATATGTTAAGACTTAAAACGTGCCGTTTTCTGTTGCTCGATAACAGTTTCAAAAACGCGCAGCTCTATGGTAGACATTTGTTGATTTAATTTGCTTAATGTACAGTAGACAGCATTTCTGTCATTTTGCGACTAAGGCAGACTTTAATCCAGGCAAAGGCATTAACGTCAAGGATAACATACAATTGATATACCTAGCTTTTAATTTTCAACCTTCTAACACTCTTCTTCTTGCATAAAAACCATATAAGTATTGTAGAAAATTAAGAACTTTTAAGATTTTAAGGTGTTGGGTTTTGCACTACTCTATACACGCTGCTGGTATTTTAGATTAAATGGGTAGCTTGGGAGGCCTAAGCACTCCATTTCTTTACTTCTCCCCATGCGTAGCCATCATAATCAGAAACTTATAGTTTGCCATTACTGCAGAACAAGAAAAAGAATAACTGGAAGAGTTCCACATATGAAAAGTCCGAGTGACCAACCAATAGCAGTGAGGGGCTATGTGAAATAAGTTAAAGACATTTACTAGCAACTGTAACACTATTTACTATTCTGAAATAGTCAGATGAGAAGACTGAGTGTAAACCTACCTAGTGATGCACTATATCGAAGACACTGACTCATAGGAAATACCACAGTTTTATTTGTCAGCGTATAGATTTTCGTAGAAAACCGTTCTGTTGTACACTAGAATCCTGTTGTTGTTGCTGATGTTTTGTGTGTTTCAGTCGCTTCGACAAGTTTTGCAATCGTATAACTACGTCAAGCTAAAATAAATCATACATGTACATGCAGAAATAACGCATTCGGGTAAAACCTACTGCCTACAAAAAGCCGGTTGGATGGTCTTGAATGTCTCATTTAGAAAAGCGAAACATGTTCAAACTGTTAAGTGCAAGGTTGGATTTACTACCATTTTATATCACTTGGGTATGTATGTGGGACTGGGGTGGGGTGCTGGGGGTTAGACCTATTTATACAACACTTGAATAAAGCAAAGTAAAGCTAATTTTGATATACAATATAATCAGGCTGTAAGATCTTGGTGATAACTCAGAAGATATTGTTGGCTGTCTAGATATATAATTTCTTTTCGGTTCTGAACCTAAATTTCGATTACTCTATGAGTCAATTCCCAGTAGGTCAAGATTGGGTTATGTTAATCCGATAGTTCAAATTACATGTAAGTCAATTTTTCAGAGCCACATATTTCCACGAACCTCTGTTCATTAGACTTGATCATTGTTAGCTCCATATTGAATATCAATATCTTCTAGTATATATAATAAAAGTTGCGATAGCCGCTTGAAAGACTTCATTGTAATGGTTAAAAATTACCATCCTCTTTTATTTATTTGTTTTAAACTGTTAAATTTATTTTACGACGAATTGAAACAGGTTCTTATAACCTAGACTTATTCCTTTCGACAATTTCTAGGTAGGACCAGTACTTAGCACATCACAAGGCCACGAAAAAAAGCCTTGCCCCAAGCGGGGCACGACCCCACAACCTTCGGTTCTGCAGTAATGTACCTTATTACTATGCCACGGTACCTTTTCCTTCTTCAGGAAAAAAAAAGAGGCAATTATTTCTTGATTGATTAGTCATTACTAAGATACATCTAAGTAATATACCCTGGCTACAAATTTATCTTCTCCTGTATACTTGCATGGCTTCATATACATCCCGAAACGACGTCGTTACGTCACCGTGCTCGTAAATAGCGCTGCTGTTGTCCTTCATCTCGGCTACATCTCGCACAAATCCCATACATTGTCGTATTAGTAAAGACATAATATGTTATATTTACCCCTAAGTTCAAACCGTTGACCTGAATCTTTAATAGATATTTATTTTAACAATGATGCTTAACTATACCTGAAAGTACAGTTTCTTGATCAAACACACACATGTAAAGCGCCCGCGTGTGTGTTTTCGAGCGCGTGTGTGCGTTCATTTTCTCAAACAATTTGCTATCACAATCACACTATTTGCAGTCACTCTACTTTTGACTTTCAATTTCAAGGCAACATAATGTATGCGGTTTCTAAGCATTAATGTAAAAGCTTTTAGCCATTTTTGTTTAATTCACCAAATATTAAAAAACATGAAATAATTGAAACTTTAAATTACGTTTTCAATGTAAATCACACCATTTTAAAATCAGTATAAGCATTATGTACTAGAATTTCAGCGACATTATCGCAAATGTAAAATAAGAAATATGATACTGTAAATTGCTGCGACGCTCTTAAACAGCACAATTCGAGAGAACCATGTTCATCTTAAATGCAAACAATGCTTGAGTCAGAGTTGCTTGACAAAAACATATTGCAAACCACCAAAATGCTTTAAATATATATAAGGTAAAATAGATAAAATAAAAAGAATAAAACAATATTATGGACTTTAAAACCCCTTTATCTTATAATAAGGTCTTTTTGATGCCTTGTATACAGAACAAACCAATATGATTCATTTACTTTCTGGGCGTTTCTGATCAGGGTCACCCTTGTTTACTCATACAAAATCATAGTTTATATATCAATCCATGGTTTCATATACCATTTGAAGTTCAATAAATTAACACCCATGTCATACATGTAAACGTGTACCTTAATATTTGTGACGTTAAGTTTTAATCATAGAAGAGTAAGTATAAAGACGAAGAATAAATAAATACTGGAGTTATATTTTGCTGAGGATATATCTACGTTGTTAACAGATTAAATGATAAAAAAAGAAGAAAAAAAACACCACCATTGAAAACCCTTGGTACACTCTTGCTACTACTGTGCTATGTATAATTAACCCTTTCCCTCATATAGACTCATTTTGACGTACTCAATAGGTACCACATAAAGCCTGATCTGCAGAATACCACAGTTAAACCTTACCAAATTTAATTACAAAATCCTCATTTCCAGACCACTGAGGAGCAGCGAACAGCATAAAACCTGAGTAACTCGCAGGTTGATCTGGTTTTATGCTGTTCGCATAGGTCTTTTCATTGTTTCCTCTATGAGGGAAAGGAATAAACTGATCGGGGTCGAATTCAACCAACAATATAAGCGCTAAGTAATATTTAGATACTTGGTGGCGAATTTTATTATTATTGTTTCTCTTATAAAAATACCTAAATGTTTCATTTCTTAACAATTATTGTTAGTTTTAAAGGTGATAACTAATTTCGGCTCAGCCATTTACTTGAATATTTTGTAAACCAGGAATGGTGGAATGTGTTTCTACCTAGATTAAGAATTAAAGTATTTAAGTATTACTTAGCGCTAAGTATTGTTTTTGGAATTCGAGCCAGAACTTAAAAAAAAGATAATGCAATCGATACGACTATGACCTCTTGCACTCATGCTCTCACTTCCGGTCATAATTTGACCATTGTCCATAGTTTTGAACTGAAGCAAGACCACATGCTTATATCATTGTATTTGTCTCTTCCATTCAATGCAAAAGACGTACATGTTAAGGATTTTAAGTAGACCATCCTTAGACAAGGATCGATATTAGGTTATAAGAAGTACTTTGCTGAAGAATTGAATTCCCTCAAAACTTACATCTCACCCAAAATGGATTGTAGTGTTTACAGATGATTTTTTTCTTCAGTTAAAGGAAGATGATGTTAGTTTAATGCATTTAAAATGAGGATATTTGATTGCAGAAGGAAATGCAAGTGTTGCTACACTGTATTTCATTTTATAACTCCATCTCATAAATCTTGAATAATAATGCTGCTGTGACGGAAAGAAATATTTTATGCGTCTGAAAATATGTGCCGATATAAAAACAAGTTTTCACACACTGAGAAATAAACTGCGTCTTTGACGCGTTAGTATGCTTTTTCTAAAGCAAATGTAGGATATCGGAGTATTGTTATGCTTTATTTTCTCTTGACATATTTTATAGCAGAGAATGATAAATACATGAGGCATAGCGGTATATGGAACACATTCTTGCTGTGATAGGACATGCTTCCGAATTAAAGATAATTGATGGTTCAGTAATATGCCACAACAAAAACAAACAATATTGTCAACGAACAAAAACACAAGTTGTAATTGTTGTTTAACTGTCTACAGAAATGACTGTACGCTCATAGATTTTCGTGAACATGCTTTAATTTTCAAATTAAAAGTTATCTGTCAATGCAAAAAAAAAAAAAAAAAAAAGAAAAAAAAAAGAGAGAGAGAACATTTTTGCTTTTACTAACTTTTTATAAGGCATGTACAAAACAATAATTTGTGTCACAATATATTGTCTATGGACAGCAAGTTTAGAAACTGTTAAATATCAGACGTTGTCATAAACACTGTATACAAAAAGATAATTTCTAATTTAAAAAAAGGTATTAAATGTTACTATATATATATATATATATATATATATATATATATATTACACTTTAGACGTATGATTTTAGGCCCTTTATGCCTATATTCCAGATTGCTCGGGCATAGACGTGCATACATGTTACATGTATTTTTGCACTTTTCAAAATCACATATGTTCAAAGCAGCTAATCGTAAAATGCCATTAAAGCAAATTTTGAGAAAACATACATCATGCAATGGATTTTCAGCGACCTACTCATTACCAGCAATGCAAATCCGTTGTTTAAAACCGTACATCGCCAAAACATTAATATCACATCGTTATATTCCGATATTTATGAGTGAAGATCTTATAAAATAACGAAAACATAATACACGGATCAAAGTTCAAATAGCTGAGATTTCAAAATAGTGTAAAATCTCAACATTTTTACCGTTACCGAAATAGAGGAGGTCTTGAGATGTTGCTAAACTGCGAGATTGTAATACACATGATGCAATCATGCTCATTCATGGCCTAGTGGCCCTGTCTTTATACCCTGTACGACAGTTTCAAAATGATGGTATAATCCTACAAACAATTAGCTTTACAAGCGAAATTTATACTCCGGAATACATTTACATTTTTAAACAAGACGGGTTCATCCGTTCATGTATGCGGAAACCCCCATTAGTGGATAAACCCGTCTTGTTGTCAAATATGCTCTCTTATGTGTAGGTCACCTGTCCTGTTGGCAGCGAAAGGGAAGCAGCCACATTATGATAATACAGTAACAGCCTGTAATTTCTTAGAAATTTTTAAGATATTCCCTTGCAAATAACATGTTTATATATGATAGGAGACCTAGCAGCAAAAGGGTAAAGTAATGCGATAATTTTTCTGAGTAATGACGAACTGTTTCATAATACTTTTTTTTTTCAAATTACAAAAAAAAAAAAAAAAAAAGTCACTACATTGCATTAATATATTATTTTACGTTTGCATCTTGTCTTTCACGTGCTGTTCCTAGAAGACTGGGAAGAAGGAAACGTATAACAAATGTGACAATAATATTATAGATACGTTGACACGAAAGGGATATAATAATCAAATTGCGTGCAAGCACGCAAGGAAGTGACAAGTCAAAATATTGTTTCTATCTATTCTCAGTGAAAAAAAAAAACGATTTTGAACAACATGAAAATAAAAAGATGCAATAATAACCGAAGTTGCCTTTATTTATTACTTGTACTCAATTCAACTTTGGTTAAGCCTTTCTTTACTTTTTCATCGTTATTTTCATTTATAAGTATAATCTTTTCTGACCATACTATATTTGGTTATGTTTGTAAAATTTTTGTGACATTGAATGAACTATAGGTAAGAAAATATTTATATTCATATGAAATGTAAGTAACTGTACGATGCCAAGAAAACATGCTTTTATTCAAAGCAAAATGTATTTGAGTTAATGCATACATTATGCAGTAGGTCTTTTAAACGATACACCACCATACCATTAATGTCGCACCTTTATATTTAGCAATCTGAGAGAAATGGATTAAAAAATAGATTTGATCTTAGGAACGATTTTACATTTTAGATGGCTAAAGTATTTTTTATTCATGAACATATGTTTACCGATATAGAAATGTGAGGTCGTAGGTTTTTGGCTGTGGCTCCGACATTCGTGCACAAAATGCACAAGATAGTGTACCAGTAGTGTTAATTTTGACTGAAACTCAGAATGATTTTCTGAATAACGGAATGAATGAAAAGACACGCGTTAAAATAATAATAATAAATTCAATTTAATATATAAAGGGTAAATTTATACCTTAGTGAAAGAGGTGTCAGATAAGGGCTGTAGTAATACAGATTTCAGTTGCTCTTTTGTTGTGAATGTATTTCTGTCATAAAGCGACGTCCAGATAATTGTCCAGAAGTGAAGGAAAACCCCCAAGTAATCGGAGACACCTGAATAGAAACACTGGCCAACCCCAAGTTAGCTAGGAGGCTTTCTCAACAATCAAAGAAAAGTACGGGTGGCCCTGCTGAGACCTGGGTCATATTCCACTAACAATTTTTGATCTAAGTAATACTTAAGGGCGAATTTCACTAACCTCATTTATCTAATAAATATACCTAATATATTATTTCTTAATAATTATTGTTAGTTATTAAGGCAATAATTCATTTCAGCTTCGCTGTGTACTTAAATACCTCATAAAATAGTAATGATGGATTTTGTATCTATCTAATTTAAGAATTTAAGTATTACTAAACGCTAAGTATTCTTGATGGAATTCGAGCCTGAAACCACAGCCGTGTGTAGGTGGTGTGTGTGTGTGTGGGAGGGGGGGAGGTTAAGGAAAAAAAATGTCAGCAATAAAAGCCAGTCGAATATTGAGACCCACTACAGCATTTAATCACGTGATGAAAAAATAAAATTATCTTATACTTAAATCATGTCCAGTAAAGAAACGACATGTCTCAGCATCTTTAGTTCTGTAGTTATAGAAGACATATATGCATATTATTGTACTATTGGGGCAACAGAAACAAAATAAGGAAAAGCAAAGCAAAGGTGGTACGAAAGGTGAAGCTACGGTGGAGTATTAGTCCCGTGCGTGTGACAAGGTACATTTGTAAACTATGTACATTTATTTTCAAATTAAATGACAAAAGACATATTATAAAACAAACAAAGGTAAATTGAGGGAAGCACAACATATTCTATTTAAATATTAAATCATTGAGAGAAATTGAAAATAAAATTACAGTAAAAACGTCTTATCATTGAAATTTTGTAAAATCAGCTAAGCAAACCAAAAGATTTACGGGGATGTGTCTCGATGACGCAAATGAAATAACGAAGAGCATCGTATATATAAAACTAATTCAATATATCGATATGATACAAGTAGTTTCGATAATTTTTGCCGATTTTGCCAATAAACTTTGCCGAGGTTAAGATTGAAATAATTTCATTTGCTAACGGTTATTTGATAAATTATATATTAGTATTGTTATTTTGGGGTGAATTGATGTTGTGCATCAAAGGATAGTACCGTTTGTTACCTTACTACCGAATAGCATTCAAAACCATGATACACTTTGAAAAGGAATGTCGTTCAAGAATGGATGTTCAAGTATAGTAACTGTAATATATATAAAAGTAAAGCATAAAAAGATCAAAGACATATACATGTATATCTTGTTTTTAATTTTGATTATAAATTTGTTATCTAATATACGTGAATGAGAGATACATATATTCAACTTATATAATATAATATCAGATATACAATGTTTATCAAACCTGAACCAATTATGATAATATTCAAAGCAAAACATAAATTGATAATGACAGTGATGGTGGTGTTAACAACTGAAGATAATAATCGTACAAAACAAATGCACATTTTAATGAATTAAGAGTGTTATATAAGGGGAAGGGATAACATCTCCCGGTCGTTAAATTTGTACTGGTATTGCTCCCTTGCTTGGTGCTCATGTAAGGTTAGTTTCAGGATCAGTTGACCCGTTGCCAGGATAGTGTGACTGGGTGTGATATACATTTCACGAGTATACGGCTTGAAACAGCAGTGTGGCAGCACCATATCTGTCTCAAATTCTCCAAATGACTGAAAACTCTCGGCGAAGTATTAAACCAAACAAAACAAGAACAAAAACATCTCCGTGTATCAAACAGTAACTTACTTGGATCAGCACACGGAATTCGAGCCTGAAACCACAGCCGTGTGTAGGTGGTGTGTGTGTGTGTGTGTTGGAGGGGGGAAGGTTAAGAAAAAAAAATGTCAGTAATAAAAGCCAGTCGAATATTGAGACCCACTACAGCATTTAATCACGTGATGAAAAAAAAAATTATCTTATGCATCTTATACTTAAATCATTTCCAGTAAAGAAACGACATGTCTCAGCATCTTTAGTTCTGTAGTTATAGAAGACATATATGCATATTATTGTACTATTGGGGCAACAGAAACAAAATAAGGAAAAGCAAAGGTGGTACGAAAAGTGAAGCTACGGTGACAAAAGACACATTATAAAACAAACAACAAGGTAAATTGAGGGAAGCACAACAGATTCTATTTAAATATCATTAAATCATTGAGAGAAATTGAGAATAAAATTACAGTAAAAATGTCTTATCATTGAAATTTTGTAAAATCAGCTAAGCAAATACAAAGATTTACGGGGATGTGTCTCGATGACGCAA
The DNA here is from genome assembly GCA_021229015.1 of Solen grandis. Lineage (NCBI taxonomy): Eukaryota > Metazoa > Mollusca > Bivalvia > Adapedonta > Solenidae > Solen > Solen grandis. Next base: position 60,491,772 of record CM037777.1, read on the forward strand.
ATGAAATAACGAAGAGCATCGTATATATCAAACTAATTCAATATATCGATATGATACAAATAGTTTCGATAATTTTTGCCGATTTTGCCAATAAACTTTGCCGAGGTTAAGACTGAAATAATTTCATTGGCTAACGGTTATTTGATAAATTATATATTAGTAATGTTATTTAGGGGTGAATTGATGTTGTGCATCAAAGGATAGTACCGTTTGTTACCTTACTACCGAATAGCATTCAAAACCATGATACACTTTGAAAAGGAATGTCGTTCAAGAATGGATGTTCAAGTATAGTAACTGTAATATATATAAAAGTAAAGCATAAAAAGATCAAAGACATATACATGAATATCTTGTTTTTAATTTTGATTATAAATTTGTTATCTAATATACGTGAATGAGAGATACATATATTCAACTTATATAATATAATATCAGATATACAATGTTTATCAAACCTGAACCAATTATGATAATATTCAAAGCAAAACATAAATTGATAATGACAGTGATGGTGGTGTTAACAACTGAAGATAATAATCGTACAAAACAAATGCACATTTTAATGAATTAAGAGTGTTATATGAGGGGAAGGGATAACATCTCCCGGTCGTTAAATTTGTACTGGTATTGCTCCCTTGCTTGGTGCTCATGTAAGGTTAGTTTCAGGATCAGTTGACCCGTTGCCAGGATAGTGTGACTGGGTGTGATATACATTTCACGAGTACGGCTTGAAACAGCAGTGTGGCAGCACCATATCTGTCTCAAATTCTCCAAATGACTGAAAACTCTCGGCGAAGTATTAAACCAAACAAAACAAGAACAAAAACACCTCCGTGTATCAAACAGTAACTTACTTGGATCAGCATATGTATAAATGTGCTGAGAACAGTTACATTGATCTAATTTCCGTGAAAAACAGTTCGACGTCTGAATAGTTCATGCTGCGTCAAATCTGGTCGTGACTCTGAACATGTTGAACCATATATCTAATAGAAAATGTCGCCTGCGTGGTTCCCTAAATGAATTTCCCTCATATTCAAGCATAATATAGAGAAGGCATGCATGTTTTTGATTTTAACAAGATCATACTCAGACGGAGATCGATATCAAGTTTTATGAAGTCCTTTGTTGAAGAATTTCCTCAACCTATATTTCACCAACAATGCATTTTGCAGTGTATGCATATAGTTGATTTTCTACTGTTGTGGTGGTCGGACGCAAACTAATGTTAATTCAATGCAATTCGATGAGAAGTGGTGATTGCTGAAAATAATGAATGTCCTTACAGCGCATTTTCATTTCAAAATGCTGTCTAATAAATTTTGAATAATATCACAGATTTTGCAAAAGGAAACATTTTATGCATCTTTAGGTATGGCTGATAAAAAAGACGTTTTGAGGAAAGAACTGCGTCACTGGCACATTTACAATATTTCCTTCAGCTGTAAAATTTCTTCAATGCCAGAATATGTTATTTTTTAAATTTCCTTTTCGAGTATAACGAATTCGTGAATTATATAAGAAAACACTACCTTGCAAGCATTCCCAACGGGATGTATGTTTGGATTTAAACTAAACTTGGTGTACGTATATCATCTTCAAAAGGATCATAAATTGGTGGCAATCACCATACAACAAAGTTGTATGAACACATTCTGGAAGAGCTTTAGATACCAAACATAAAGCTGGAAAAGGTTCTAGAATTTCCCAGTATCCCTTTAGAAAGGATTCTGTGTTATAACTTAAGCTTTATTGCGCAGAACATAACAAAAGCCGATAAAATAATCAAATTGATCATTCAGATGTCAGTGTGAATTATATCGCCCGCAAATTTAAGATAAGCAATTCAAATGACAAGTTCTTGTTAATAACTTATCAGTGAATAATGCATATAAATAGTGTTTTAAAGGTTATTTATTTAACATAGAGGAAATGGGCAATTTTTGGATGAATTCTACCAAAATGTATCAGCATTTTCATGTCATTGGAACGGGTAACTATTGACTTGTGTAATTTGTTCTGTGACATTCCCATGAAAAAAAAGAAGATATACCAGTTTTCTATAATAACAATAGAATTGCATACATATTAAATAACCAAACAAAAAGAAAAGAAATGAAGAATGAGTAACAAAACACTGATTGTATTATATTATATTTTCTCTTATTTCCTTTTTTCACAACATCCATATTCAGGCCTTTGTATCGTGGATGGCCTTAGTATATCATCCTGCACCATTCCAGATCGAATCACACATTTTCTTATGCAATATTTATTGCGAAAGCAGTCTTGCGTAAGGAGTTAAAGTAGGTGACACTGTTTAGATGTTTATTCAGTATCAAGAAACAATATACAAAATAGTTACATTGTATTCTTACTATATTATTATAATCTTAATGGTACTGTGAGGAACTTAAAGGCAAAGCGTTAATGCAGAACGTTCTTTTTTTTAGGCAAAAAAACAACAACAAACTTTTTTCTTTTCAAATATCTGCTGTGAAACACAATGCGCACAAAATTTAGTATTTATATTTCATAATGCCATATTTAATTGAGCCAACAATTGCCACAAATTTGACTGCATTTCCTACGTCCATCATATGTATTTTTTAAATTTCGACATAACTAAACTATTTTCTATTGATACGTATGTAAAAATTAAATTCAACTCAACAATTACACTTCTATATATGTATGCATGCTGAAAGGAGTAAGCACGGCCGAACAAACAAAAAGATACACGGAATTTCGATTATGGTATTAATTGCATTTCTAGAGATGAAATATTTCCTATAGCTTACTTAACTTGATTCAAGATAAAAAAATAGAATTACGTTGTACAGAAAATTTTACATTTATATATTTATTTGCGGTAAGGGAGTTAGCGTAATTCCAAGTTTCCCATGGTCATTCGAACTGAAAAAAAATAAAAAAAATCACAAGGCAATAAAATAAGACATGGGAGCTTACTGAATGTTGTGTATATTTGCTCATGAAATGTTATCAAGCAATGTGCCAACATTTACACTTGTATGACCGAAAGGGCCGAAATTTGAACTAACCGTCACATAATGAAGACTTGTAAATCTTATTTACAAAATAATTCTATTGATAGTGTGCTTGTGTGCTTTGTGTTTTCACAAGTAAAAAATAATTAATTTTGGAATACGAGTAATGATATAAATCAAATCTTATAAAGAAACATATTGTGAAATACTTAAATGCATAAATGTGATCAATGTTCTTTGATTTATTTAGTTATTCCTCTATGTAAAATTTCAATAACATTCAATTATATAATATTTTTAAAACAAGTTTAAGAGGTTTTATTGCAATCTTTCATCATCCAATATTATATCAAAACGATTTTTCTTGGAAAATGCATTAGGAGCAGTTCTAGTTTGCCAGATAAAATATTAAAACGTGTGAATATTAACAATCACCTTATAAAATATATACTCTAAGGAAAAAGAAACGCAGGGTAACTAGAATCTGTAGAAGCCAGACTCAAGTTTTTACCTCCCAACCTTGTAATAAACATCATATGATTTACCCCATCTCATTCTGAAGCATTTATTTTGTTTGAAAAAAAAAATCTTTATCAAAATAATTTAAAATGTAATACCGTCGAGTACTTCCTATTTAAAACTGATACAAAAGTTTACTCTGCATTTCTTTTTCCTTTGAGTATAGAATATCCAACAAACCTTTATATCTTTTAGGTTACAATATTCCACACTCCAGTTTCAATTTTAATAATGTTGATTTCAGGCTATAAAATAACTTTATTATTTTGTGTTGTATCAAGATGTTACTGGTTAACAAAAGCCCGGGTAAGAGAAAAATATGCATGCCCGTCCTGCAATTTGATAAATTCAGCGGCAATAAGCGTTCGATGTCTTGGACTTTCTGACTGGTTATCCAACTTGGCCGAGATATCGTTCCAGTACACTAGTACCAGTGACCAAGTTTCAAATTGATCGGGTAACGTGTGTCAGTCAGACACTATTATTTCTTTAATTTAAGGGCCATAATTCTAAAGTTCCTTAGAAAGTGTAGCTGATAGAATATGGTCGAAATATTGCACCAAAACACACAAAGTTTGGTAAGAATTAGCTCATGTAAAACTGTAAATAGATCTGTTTACATACGTATTGATGTTCTTTTGTGCTCTATTCCAATTGTTTAATATAAACAAATGCATCTTCCAATGTGTTATTCGAATAACACTTTTAAATGGTAGGTGTGATTAATTCAAATATCATACATTTGTTACAGCAACATTAAGTGTTAAGCCCCGTGTCTAAATTTGTTTCAACATCGTTTAGCATTGATCGAGGTGATACTTTAAGTACATCTGAAGTATTAATTTTATGCCATCAATATGAATGTTTATGATCTGAGTAATGTTATTAAGTTTGAAAAAACAAACTAATTGATAGATCGCCTTGTTTAACTCCGATTTTAGAAATAATGACTATTTTCCTAATAATGGATTTTACAAAGCTTTACACTGATTTCATTGCATATATCATTCAGGAAGGGAAAATCCACATTTATCACATGATAATGAAATTAATGTTAAAAAATGATAGTTAACATCGGTCCGATTTAAATTAAAACTTCTTTTTTTTGCCTTTTAGTGTTTTCTCTACACCCATCGTTACAGCATTGACGTATTTTGTTGGCACCTAATTTTATTTATATGTCTGTTGAACCAAGAATATTTTTCGAATGGTTTTATTTTGTCTAAAAGATGAATGGCCCGATTATTCATTTGGTTCGTAAATCTCGAAATCTTTTTTTTATTAATATTTAGAGTCGGGATGATATATTTAGATATAATCAACCGCAATGGAGCCATCTACAATATGAAATGTAGTAACACTTGTGTAATCGTTCAGGAAGTGGTCGTAAATAATAAAATATGTGTGTCTTTTATGTTCTTTTTTTGAAAGACCCGTCTAAAATGATTTTCCATGATTATGTGCCTCATTAATGTTTTATAAGTGCGGGAAGTAATAAGAAACAGAATCTAAATTTCTGCTAAAAGAATTGGAATTATCTGGACTATCACATGCATCTCTACACATCATAAATGCACTTCATTTAAAAGTAGCGAACTAAACACACGGCACGCAATCTGTTTGTCTAAAATATATTTAGAATTAATTCATATTTTGTAACGAAATAAAGTAAATACGAGTGCGACAGTTTTCATCTCAAACTTTGCACTTTCTGAGATCAAAATTGATGTCTGTTCCTCTTGTTAATCCTAAAAGTTTCCTTAGCTATTGCTCAACATTGTTTGATAAAGGATGATTTTGCATGCATGGTTTTCTTTCCATTAGCATTTCTAGCGTCCCGAAAAGCGTTTTGATATTGCATTTATACACCGATTGTATGATTTACGTTTAGAACTACATCCAAATTCTTCTTCCTTGCTCTTTATCGTTCACTGTAGTAAAGAAATCTATCTACAATTCGGCGAGTTTCTTTTGACTCTTTGGGTGTGATCAAAGAGCACTGTGCTTTTTTCATCACGGATTACTTTCCCCCCCTTAAACACGAATTCTCCTAGCAAGGTCAATTAATTTTTACTTCATTAGTTGTTGTTTATTTTTTCTTTTAAATTACATTCGTGTGTTTCTCTAGGGGTTTTCACGAGTTTTGTGAATTTTTTACTTCCGCATGTACTTGTTTTAGTCATGAGTCCATCATGAGTTCGTCATTGATTCTGTTCATAAAAGAATAAGAGTTTGTGTGTATGTGTTTTCATCTGTCACGCGTTTTGTTTTGATTTCTACAATGTTATTCTTTTTTATTCATACAAAGTAAATTGTTCTCATTATGTTCTTATTTGGGAAAAAATAAGGGATTTAATTGCATCTGATATATACGTTTCCGATACGGTTTTCCTTATTGTAGAGGCGGGGTAGATAATATGCTATCGGGGTTTTTGGCGATTCAATTATGTATGATATCGGTGTGCAGCTCCTGCGATTAACGATTATACTGACTTGAAATTGCTAACGGTATAATTTTGTTTTTCGTTTCTCTAATGTTCTTTTATTCTCTCCACTAATTACAATGTTGATTTTGCATTTCACTTCGGTTTTGCTTCGCACCCGTGTCTGAAATGTTGTTTTTTTTTTGCATTAAATATCCTTAAATATATCTGACTGTAACATAATTATAAAAAAATGTAAACTTTGATATGTATCAAAGCACATACATGTATACCATGTCCATACGTTGTGGTCCAGTAGTAACATATTCAACATTGGATCCGAAGATTGTGAATTCGAACCCAGCTGAAGGCAATGACTTTCCATAACCTTCATAAGAATCGTCGAGAGGGATTAGTAATAAGTTGTGAAAACTTAATTCCAATCGATGCCAAATAGATAAGATCAACTTTTAATATATCAATATTATTTCCTTCAATATCAGTCCAGTTATCCCAAGAATTGTCCTTATTTTTGAGAAAGCTTATTTTAGCATTCCTTCCAAAATGGACGTAAGTTAATTAAAAATTCATGGTTGTGCCAGATAAATCGTTGTAAAAGCAAAAACTAAACGCATGAAAATCAAAATAGATGCGTTAAATAGGTAAGTGAAATTTCAAATTCGGGCAATCTTGTTGAATTATGTCACGGTACGGTATAAACGTTTATTAACGTTTATTTTCAATTAAACACGCTTAAGCATGATAGGAGCAAATGAAGGAAAATACCTTCTGGTGATAACACTGCCTGGGAATTCCGATACTTGATACCATAAACATGACAGATTAAATCAATAATGCAAAATCGGAGAAAAAGAGAATTTTTGACAACAGTACCGAGATTCTTATATCAATTTTATTTTTTTATTTTTTTTTTCAAAAGTGATACATCTGCTGTGGTATATTTTGTACTTAATCCAAAAGAAAAAAAATGATATAAATGGCGTTGACGCACAATCCACAATAACGTTTGCGACCGAATATATGATATATAAACAATTAAGCAATTTGATAAGAGAGAAGAGACTCGGCAATAATTATAAGCATATCTATTATAAATAAGGGGAGAGAATACGGTACAAATAAAATCATGACTGTAATGTTTAAATGGACATTATATTTTTGTACTGTACACTTGTGAAAATGTATTGTTATAATGAATAAAAATAAAAACAAATCACGTTTGCGACGTCAGAGGTAACGTTGTGCAGGACGACTTACTCGTGAATGGAACAGAGTGTACAGATACACCCGAAGAGGACCACTGACCTGCTGAAGGATTTTTTTTTTTTAAATCTATGTGGCACTGCTGAAACCTGAAAACACGCACAGCGGTGTTTGGTGGACGGGGGTGGTGGCTAAGAAATTGTATGTCAGCTATTTTATCGAGACCTCCCACAGTTTTCAATTATGCGATGACACAAATGAATTATACTACAGTACACTTGAGTTATTTCAAGTACAAAATCCTCAACATTCATTTCCTTATCTCTGTAGATACAGATGTGTATGTTGTGGAGGCAATGGGAAAATAATCACTAAAGACACAACAAAAGTAGAACGAATAAGTGTAGCTACATTTATAAAAATGTTCATCCGTGCTGTTTTACAGAACTTCAACGGAAGCGTTAGCGAGTGGAGAATGTTTTTTTACTACTATACTTAGTGACAAATTTGGCTACGAAGAAAGCAATATGAACAATAGTCAGATGACTTTTTTACAAACGCGTTATTACTATAGTACAATGAAAAATAAAAGGCGACTATGAGCGAAATCTGATAAAGTATCTTTGGTCTTTCAATACAGATTTACAAGGAAAAATATGCAGAAATGCAGCGTTTTCATTGGATAACAAGTAAATCTGGGCAATAAGGTTACATATAAGTCGTTTGCCTGCAACAGATTAATCTATGTTTATTTTTTTCAATGACAACAAATATATTATAAAACAAGTAATTGACATTAAAAGAATTGCTGCCTTTTATGCTTTCCTTTTTGAATTTAAGAAAGCAGTCCATGTATATTTCTTTTGTAAAAGTTAGGTTGATGAAAATAAGCAGCAGATTTTTCAAAAATCATTGAAATAAAAGAAAAAAAAGATTTTAAGTAACAAGAAAAACTAAAATATAAGAAACTTTGTGAAATCAGCCCAGCAAAAAATTCAATACTATGGGAATGTGTGTCGAAGTGAAATAACGATCAACATTATATTTCATGATTTAATTTTCATGTAAAATAAATATAACATTAAAATAGCATTGACATATTTTAGACTAGAAACACAAATGGTACATCATGTGAAAATATCTGTCGTAGAATAACATTTAAACGCATTAAAAATGTTGATCAAATTGCGCAACTTAGTATTTTGATTGGATGTCAAAATAATATCATTGTTTACATTTTGCACTGGCGAGTATTCCTTAAGACGGTGTGTAATTAGAGATAACTTGAATTTGAACAAAAAAAAACAAAAAAAAAAACGTCGTCGAATTACGAATTGTTTATCTTCTACGTCATCAATTAATGCACTCATGAATCGTTAACAGACATACGGGAGGTCTATTGAAAACGTCACAAAATTGGCAAAGATATGCAGAATATGCAAATTAGTTATTTTTGTAAACAACTGAAAGATCTTAAGTAAAATATATTTCTTTTGTATGCAATGTAGTAACGTTGTCTTATCGAGTATGTAAAGATTGCATCTCGTACAAATCTGTAGCACATATTTTGCTTTTCTGTCTGAAGAATATACACTGTTTGTGGAAGTATAATGAGCCTTTTTATATCTGAGTAATTCAATACATCGATATGATACAAGTGGTCCCGATTTAAGTAATAAATTTTACCAGTTTACGATTGAAATAAAATCATTTGAAATCAGTTATGTGATAATTCATATATTACTATTGTTATCTATAGGGCAAGTGATGTTTTGCATCCAAGGATAGAACGGTTTGCTACCTTACTGCCGAATATCATTCAATAACATGATACATTAACACATACAAATAGAGTATCGATCATGAATCGTTGTTCACGTAGAAGTAGAATAAATATCAAAATATAAAAGTAAAGCTAAAAAAAGTGTAAAAAACATATACATGCATACATTGTTATTTTAATTTTGATTTTTCATTTATTATCTAAAAACATGAATAAATAATATATATACTTGATGAAAGTGAATTGATATAAATATCATATATATATATAAACCCGAGTCACAATCAAATAACATTCAATGCAAAATGAAAATTGATAGCAATGCCGAGGATGATCCTTATGAGAATAACCTTCATACAAAACAAAATATTTTAATGATATGACGAGATAATGTTATAAGAGAGGCAGACAAAGCATACAAAAGTCGTTAATGGGGTAATGGTATAGCTCCCTTGCGTAGCGCTCAGCATATAAGGATAGTTCCAGGAATGGTTGACCCGGCGTCAGGATAAAGTGTCTGGGTGTAACATCATGTCACATGTCTACGGCGAGAAACTATAATGTGGCAGAACTATATCTGTCTCAAGTAGATGTCTGATATTGTCGGCTCATGTAAGGTCGGTTTCAGGACTTGTTGTTCCAGTAATAGGATAGTTTGACTGGGTGTGGTATCATTTCGCGTGTATACGGTTTGAAACAGCAGTGTGGCAGCACCATATCTGTCTCAAAGACACGTAGTCTCCAAATGAAATACTCTTGGCCGGACATTAAACCCAACAAAACAAACGAAAAAAAAAACAACATCTCCGTGTATCAAACAGTAACCTACGTGGATCAGCATATGTATAAATGTGCTGAGAACAGTTACATTGATCTAATTTCCGTGAAAAATAGTTCGACGTCTGAATAGTTCATGCTGCGTCACATCTGGTCGTGACTCTGGGCATGTTGAACCATATATCTAATAGAAAATGTCGCCTGCGTGGTTCCCTAAATGAATTTCCCTCATATTCAAGCATAATATAGAGAAGGCATGCACGTTTTTGATTTTAACAAGCTCATACTCAGACAGAGATCGATATCAGGTTTTACGAAGTCCTTTGTTGAAGAATTTTCTCAAGAATGTATTATGCTGTGTATTCGTATAGTTGACTTTTTTCTTCAGTTGCGGTGGTTGGAAAGCAAGCTTATGTTAAGTCAGTGAAATTCGATGAGAAGTGGTAATTGTTGAGGATAATGAATATCCTAGCAACGCATTTTCGTTTCAAAATGCTTGAATAATATCACAGTATTTGCAAAAGGAAACATTTTATGCATCTTTAGATATGGCTGTTAAAAAAAGACGTTCGCATATTGAGGAAAGAACTACGTCTCTGGCATATTCATAATATGATTTTGAACTGCGATATTCCTCCAATGCTAGATTTTTTTCAGATTTCCTTTTCGAGTATAACGAATCCGCGATTTATATAAGAAAACACTACCTTGCAAGCTTCCCAACGGAATGTATGTTTGGATTTAAACGTATATCATTTTCAAAAGAATAATAAATTTGCTATAATCACCATAGGGCAAATTTGTATGAAAACATTCTGGAAGAGCTTTAGATACCAAACATAATGCTTGAAAAGTTTTACAATTTACCAGTATCCCTAGAGAAAAGACACAGTGTTATAGCTTAAGCTTTATTGCGCAAAACTTAAGAAAAGTTGATGAAATAATCATATTGATCATCCAGATGACAGTGTGAAATTAACACCAGCAAATACAGGATTAGCATTATAAATGTTTTTTTTTTTTTTACTTCTCTTAATAACTGATTAGCAAATATTGCAAACGGATAGTAGTTAAAAAATTTCAAGGTTCCCTACTGAACAATAATTTAAGATGAATCTAAACACATTTTAACGCCTTTCTTTTAAAACTTTATCAAAATTTATCAGCATGCATACATGTCATTGAACCGGCTAACAATTAACTCGTATAATCTTTTCTGCGACGTTTCATCAGAAGAACAAAATGACAACTAGAACCGCAAAGCGGCATCTCGGTTTTCGCTTTTAACTTGACTAGTAAGAGTACTGGTTTCAACTGCAGACATAATTGATTGATATTAACTTTATTCGAATATTATTAACATATAAAAGTCAAATAGAAAGTTTGAAAAAAGAAGATACTTAATACAAAACAATCGTGTATTATATTACAAAGGGATATCTCCTGACGTTATTTGATGATAACAGCCTTAATCGAATTTGATCGAGAGAGTGTGGTAAAAAAATAAGAAAATATAAAGTTTGAAGATAAGAAATGAAGTGCGATATTTTTTTTCTTATTTTTTTAATATTCATGGGGGAAAAACTCAATATATAATAGGCTGATAACATTTGTTAACCTTCTTGCCCGAATTTAGGAAAGAACACTGTGGTTAAGTTTAAAAGTGATTGCTTAGAGAATGAACACGCAAGAAATTTGGATCTATTTTGAGCTGAAGAAAATGGCAATTATCGCTATATAACATTGACCAATGAAAATACTGTTTAATTTTTGATTTATGAGAATTTGTGTATCATAAAACTATACAACCAGTGGAGAAAATGATGAAACTTGAACAAAGAGAAAAAAAAAAGACACACACTAAAAACTTATGTTTTTGAAAGTGTAATTCATCCAATTAGTGACGTTTGCCGCATGCTGTTGACAAACAATACATACCCTTAACTCGCTTACCCAAATATTCTCTGTATATATGTTAAGCAAATTAAATAATGCAAATATAATTCAGATAACATACTGATTTACGATTTTTCGATAAAGGATCAAATTTTGGACTGTTGTAAATTGATCAAATGAAGTCCGATCTTCAAAAACTAAACATCATTAGAACGATCTCTTCACGAACTAAAACTTTTGTTCATATACTTTCTATAAAATATTTTTAGATTTGAAGATATTTTGTGCCGATAAAAATAACAATAATCGGTATTATAACCTTGACCTTTGCATATTTTCATCGTTATTTACTATGAGTTTATTTGTATTATTTAAATGCATAAACAGTGAAAACATGATGAAGATTGAACAAAAAATAAAGTCAGGAGCTGCAAAAAAGAGGAACATACGGATTTACAATTGTTTGATAAAAGGATCAAACTTTGGCCTGTGGTAATTTGATCAAATGAAGTCCGATTTTCAAAAACTAAACACCAATGGAAAGATCTCTTCACAAACTAAAACTTTTGTTCTTTTACTTTCTATGAAATATTTTTAGATTTGAAGCTATTTCGTGCCGATAAACATAAAAATAATCAGTATTATGACCTTGACCTTTGCATATATTCATCGTTATTTACTATGAGTTTGTTTGTATTATTTCAATGCATAAACAGTGAAAACATGATGAAGATTGAACAAAAATAAAGTCAGGAGCTGCAAAAAAAGAAGAAACATATGGATTTACAATTGTTTGATAAAAGGATCAAATTTTGGGCTGTGATAATTTGATCAAATGAAGTCCGATCTTCAAAAACCAAACACCAATGGAAAGATCTCTTCACAAACTAAAACTTTTGTTCATAGACTTTCTATAAAATATTTTTAGATTTGAAGCTATTTCGTGCCGATAAAAATAACAATAATCGGTATTATGACCTTGACCTTTGCATATGTTCATAGTTATTTACTATGGGTGTATTTGTTTACTTAAATGCATAAACAGTCAAAAAATGATGAAGATTAAAGAAAAATAAACATATGGATTTACAATTGTTTGATAAAAGGATCAAATTTTGGACTGTGGTCATTTGATCAAATGAAGTCCGATATTCAAAAACTAAACACCAATGGAAAGACCTCCTTATAAACTAAAACTTTTGTTCATATACTTTCTATAAAATATTTTTAGATTTGAAGCTATTTCGTGCCGATAAAAATAATAATAATCGGTATTATGACCTTGACCTTTGCATATGTTCATAGTTATTTACTATGGGTTTATTTGTTTACTTAAATGCATAAACAGTGAAAAAATGAAGAAAGATTGAACAAAAAATAAAGTCAGGAGCTGCAAAAAAGAGGAAACATACGGATTTACAATTGTTTGATAAAAGGATCAAACTTTGGACAGTGGTAATTTGATCAAATGAAGTCCGATCTTCAAAAACTAAACACCAATGGAAAGATCTCTTCACAGACTAAAACTTTTGTTCATATACTTTCTATAAAATATTTTTAGATTTTAGATTGAGAGTTATTTTATGCCGATAAAAATAATAATAATTGGTATATGACCTTGACCTTTACATATCTTCGCTGTTTTTTTTTTCTATGATTTCATTTGTTTTATAAAAATGCATAAACAGTGGAATAATGATGAAGATTGTACAAAAAATAAAGTCAGGAGCTGCAAATAACCTTAAAAGTCATGCTTTTAAAATGTTGATTTTTCGAAAATATTGGTTAAGTTTGACCGCGTACTGTGGACAAACCACGCATTTCCCGAATTCGCCACACCATATATTTTGTGCGTATATGTCTTGCAAATCATATGCAATAAACAAAATTCTCCTATCTCATCTCTGAATAAAATGGGTAGGTTTTTGGTAGACCTACCCTTATTTCACAGTTTTTGCGAGATTCGAACATTCAACCTCCTGTAGCACGAAAGTTTTATATACGCAAATTTTTGGCACCTATCATATTTTATTGGGCAATTTACAAGGAACATTATGCAAAAAACCGCATTTGAATCGGACCTCAAATAACTGAGATATTGCTTGTTTAACATTTTCATATAAAACGCCCCCTGGCGGGAAAATCAAAACAAAAATGAAAATTATCTCGACGTTAGGATCATCTTCAAGTACGTGGATATTACTGATAAAAGTTTCATAGATGTGGCTTTTCTCACCTCGGAGGAATGCCGTTCACAAAAAAGGGTTAGAAAAATAAAAAAAACTAGAATCGCAATCAGAATTGCGATATCATCGGTTTTCGCAATTCAATCACATTTTTAAACAATAGAAATTGAAATGTATCATATTTGATTAGGCTTATGACAAGCAACACAACGCAAAAAAAACGTAATTGAATCAGACCTCAAATAACAGAGTTATTAGCCTCTAGTGACTTTTACAAAACGCCCCTAGGATAATTATATCAAAGGGGAATAACACAAAAAGTGCACAAGGTAGACATATGGTCCTTGCGCACTGCACTTCGCGTCATTGCAAGGAACATACAAATGAAGTTTCAAGTCATTCAAACTTATGGTGACAAAGTTATGCTTCGGACAAGAAATTCTATCAAAGGGAAATAACTAAAAAAGTGCACAAGGTAGAGTTATGGTTCTTATGCACTGCACTTTGCGTCATTGAAAGGAACATACATGTGAAGTTTCAAGTCATTCAAATTTATTGTGACAAAGTTACCCTCAGGACAAGAAATTCTATCAAAGGGGAATAACTCAAAAAGTGCACAAGGTAGAGTTATGGTTCTTGCGCACTGCACTTGGCGTCATTGCAAGGAACATACATATGAAGTTTCAAGTCATTCAAACTTATGGTGACAAAGTTATGCTCCGGACAAGAAATTCTATCAAAGGGGAATAACACAAAAAGTGCACAAGGTAGAGTTATGGTTCTTGTGCACTGCACTTGGCGTCATTGCAAAGAACATACATATGAAGTTTCAAGTCATTCAAACTTATTGTGACAAAGTTATGCTCTGGACAAGAAATTCTATCAAAGGGGAATAACTCAAAAAGTGCACAAGGTAGAGTTATGGTTCTTGCGCACTGCACTCCGTGTCATTGAAAGGAACATACAAAGTAACCCCTATACTATAGTCAGGCTACTCAAAAATGATATTAAGCAAAATCTCCAATAGCAGCAAAACGATAAACAAATTTATTTACATATTACATTTTAGTTTTTAGAAATGCAGTAAATTAGGATTTCTGCAGTTTAGTGTGTTCTTGTCTTCACTCTGAAAGGCGAAAGGTGAAATTACAAAACATGCCATAATGTCGTTGTGAAGAAATTAAATATGCCAGGCAAAATAACAAAATTTTAACAGGCGAATGAAAAAAAGTATCGTCTTTGAATGTTTCTTGTTAGCAGTACGAAACCTTTTATGTCAGAACCATTTATCTGTCTTATATTGTATCTTGACCCTAATAGGCGAAAGAATGAAAAGATGCCATATTGTCATTATTTCGCCTTTTGCTTTTTGGGTCAAAGACACAACATATGCCTGGCAAAATAACAAAATTTTAATAGGTGAAGGAAAGAAAAGTTTCATCTTTGAATGTTTCATGTCCTGGGTTATAAACATCAGACACCACGATATAGCAGATTTCCTGTTGTAGTGTTTTCGACTAACAAAAAAGTTGAAGGAACAAAATGACAACACTTCTGGTTTTGCCATCCGTGGTTATTCTTAATCACTGAAGAATCTGCTGACATTAAGAACATAGAGTAAATAATTATATGAAAATGTAATACTGAAAAAATTAGTATGGAAAAGTTCAATTTATATATGATATAAGCAAGTTCTTATGTAAGACATGCTGGAAACTGCTGACTATATGCACAAAGCAGGAAACTGGTGACCCTATATAGGATGAGAATCTGGAGGGAGAAACTCAAAGCATTCAAAGACGAAACATTTTGTCCTTTCGCCTTTAAAAAATGTATATTTCGCTTGACATGTTTCGTGTTGTCGTGTCCTTGCCCCATTTCGACTTTTCCTTTTGATGCGCAAAAACACGACAACACGAAATCTGCTACAGTGTCGTGTCTTCGCCTTTCAGGTTTAGGGTGCGAACACAAGAACACGACAACTAAAGGGCACCAAAATGAAATGGTTTCTACCTGCAAACATGAAACATTCAAAGAGGAAAGTTTTTATTCAATTAGGGTACTTTTTTTTGCTTTGCCTGTTAAAATTTCATTATTTCGCCTGGAATATTTTGTGTTTTCGTGTTTTTGCACCGAAAGGCAAAAGGTAAAATAACGACATTATGGCATGTTTTTGTTATTTCGCCTTTTGCCTTTTCCGGAATGAATGAACATCGAACACTACGATAATGTCCTAAAGGACCATAAACCACCATTTGAAGCAAAAGAAAATGTAACCAAAAAAGATCAAATTTTTACCAATATTACATCACCAAATCATGTTTTTTTTTATTTGGTGCAATTTGGTGCCCAATAAGAATACAATATTATAAACTTACTTCATATCCGTATCCTATCCTAGATCATGTGTATATAAGGATGTGTGTTACTGGTTGGTCAAATCACCTATAAGCATGTTGTCATTAGTATATATAACATGACAATCATTTTATAGAAGAAACCATGCCATATCTATATAATCTTTCTCCATTGAAACTTTAATACTTTGTAAAAATCCGTAACACAGTTGTTTTGATTTGCTTTCATGAGTCACCCGGTACCACATTTTTTCTACACGAACATGATACTCTGTTATTAGACTAGCATCAGTTATTGTTTATTACAGTATGCTATCTATGTATCAGTGCAGTATTCGATTAATTCTCATGGTACTTCACTGTCTCTCTCCCTGTCTGTTTCTCTCTTTTTTTTAATCTCACACTTAAATTTAGGTTGATTTAAAAGCTTACTTAGCTGATTACCTGTACATCACATGATGATTTTTTTTTGCCTGTAATGCTAATGTTTCCAACCTATGTAAGACTTATGCAATGTTTATAATTAAAATCCCTTAATATTGAAAATTCTATCTTCCAAGGTGCTATATACGCGTGAATCTAGCCTGTAGTTTATCATCTTTGTTTGTATGATTACGTAAAGTGTCCTCGTTTTCAATACAATACTGAATGATTTCAATACAACTGACTTTTTAATTTGAAATCCTATTTTTTAAGTATTTTCTACCTAATCACTTGATTACAGCAGTATTATAACTATGCTGTAGTGGTGTATTGTGATTTATATGTTACATCTATGACAGAGAGAGGGAGAGGGGGTGGGGGGGGGGGAGAGAGGGAGAGAGAGAAAGTAAAACTGACGTTCTAACCACACTCATTGATTTTTTATACGTCTTGTAAAAATCATCAGTGAATGGTTGTTTTGTCTGTCTCCCAATAATGAGTGATCATTTACCTTTCTCCTTTAAATGACGCGTAAAGAAGTCAATGCACGAAAACCAAGTTAACCGAATAAACTGGCAGCGTTAGTATCGTGCATGGATCGTATCGTGTATATGAACCAAACGTGTAACGTGCGCGCACCGTGTACCGTGCGTTCCGTGTCCGTGCAACGTGCGTTCCGTGTCCGTGTAACGTGCGTTCCGTGTGCCGACTTGCACACAAGCCGCACTGTATATACACATAATAAAGTTATTATATATGAAATTCATAAAATTCGTAAATGATTGTTATGATGCAGATATTTTCTAAGGCTGAGATGTATTCAGAAATCAAGTAACCTTACAATCATATATACACTTTTAAAAACTTTTGTAGAAAGGTATATGCAAAGGTACACATTACTTATTGTTTGCAAAACTGACTCTAGCATAAAAACATTAATGTTGAGATTTTCATAGCTATATTTTTCATTATGCCCAATTAAATCTATGTGAGAGAGAGAGACAGACAGACAGATAGAGAGGTAAGGATGAGAGCAGAAACTTATAGTGATTTATTCGCTTCAATAACAGTGTACTGCATTGGTGGCTAAGATAAGTCAGTCTGCTTTTAAACATAGCTACCAATCTCCAAAGGCTGACCTACATAATTAATTCTACTTGATCTGCCTCTTTAGCTTGCATATACATGTAATCCTCGTCAGGATAAGAAGCTTTTTTTTTCTCCAGAAACCATTAACTTTGTCATGTCATAGATACTACATTTCACAACCGATTTTGATCAAGATTATTTTACTTGAATTATAAGATTTTAAACTTCAGGATAATCACACAAAAAAATAACTAAATTCAAACTTTGAAAACAAATTTACAATTTTTCCAAAGAGGATAAACTTTGAACTGCCATAAAATGACCAAATCAAGCCCGATCTTCAAAAACTAAACATCATTTGAAAGGTCTCTTCAAGACCTAAATCTTATCCGCACATGATAACAATGAAATATTTTTAGTTTTTGAGCTATTTGAGGCCGTTTAAAAATCCAATAATCATGATATGACCTTGACCTTTGCAATATTTTTTATTCAGACATTAAACTACATAAAGTGTGAAAATTTCATGGAAAAGGAACAAAAAATAAAATCAGGAGCAACACAAATGTGTTCAAGAAATGTTAATTTGTCCCAAAATTTAGTAAAGTTTGACCGTTTCTAGAAGACAAACAATGCATTTTTCAAAATCGCCAACCCATATATTTTGTGCGTATATGTCTTGCAAATCATATGCAACAAAAAGAACTCTTCTATCTCATCTCTGAAAAAACTGGATAGGTTTTTCGTAGACCTACCCTCATTTTCACCATTTTTTGTAAGGTTTGAACATTCAACCTTCCGTAGCTCAAAAGATTTATGTACGCCAATCATTGAAATCTATCATATTTTATTAGGCTATCATCAGTGAACATAATGCAAAAAACCGCATTTGAATCGGACCCTAAATAACAGAGTTACTCCTCTTTTTATGATTTTATACAAAGCGCCCCCTAGCGGAAAAACAAAGACAAAAATGAAAATTTTCTCAACGTAAGGATTAAGTTCATATAAGCCCCTAGCGGCAAAATGAGAAACAAAATTGATAATATTTTTCTAGTCCTAGTGCGCAAATAGTTCATCAATAAAGTGACAGCGAAATTCATCATATACACATTGAACAAAAACTGATTACAATTATCCAAAAAAGACAAACTTGACTGCCGTAATATGACCAAACAAGTCGATCTCAAAACTAAACATCACTGGAAAGAGCTCTTAAAGAACTAAACTTTTGTCATATACTATTCTTATAAAATATTTTAGATTTGGACTATTTTATGCCGATAAAATAATAATAATTGGTATAATGCCTTGACCTTTGTATATTTATGCTTGATTTTTTTCTTATGATTTTATTGTTTTAAAAAACTGCATTAAACAGGAAATAATATTTGAAGATTGAACAAAAACATAAGTCAGAGCAGCAAAAGATTAAGACATGTGCTATTCAATTGTTTTTAAAGGATCAAACTTTGGACTGTCTCATTTGATCAAATAAGTCCGATCTTCAAAACCTAAACACCAATGGAAAGAACTCTTCACAAACTAAAACTTTTGTTCATATACTTTATAAATATTTTTAGATTTGAGCTATTTTCAATGCCGATATAATATAACTAATCGGTAATATGACCTTGACCTTTGCATATATTTTATTTTTTATTATATGATTTATTTAATTATAAAATGTTATAACTAGTGAAAAATTGATGAAGATTGAACAAAAAATAAAGTCAGGAGTGCAAAAAAGAGGAAACATATGGATTTAATACAATTGATTCTGATAAGAGGATCAAACTTGGACTGGGTCATTTGATCAAATAAGTCCGATCTTCAAAACTAAACACCATGGAAAGAATCTTTCACAACTAAAACTTTGTTCATTGGAAAGATCTCTTCACAGCCTAAACATTTTGTTCATATACTTTCTATAAAATATTTTTAGATTTGAGCTATTTTATGCCGATATAAAATACAATAACTGGTATATGACCTTGACCTTTGCATATCTTTTAATTTTTTTCTATGATTTTATTTTTTTATAAAATGCATAAACAGTGAAAATAATGATGAAGATTGAACAAAAAATAAAGTCAGGAGCTGCAAATAACCTTAAAAGTCATGCTTTTAAAATGTTGATTTTTCGAAAATATTGGTTATGTTTGACCGCGTACTGTGGACAAACCATGCATTCCTCAAAATCGCCACACCATATATTTTGTGCGTATATGTCTTGCGAATCATATGCAACAAACAAAATTCTCCTATCTCATTCCTGAAAGACGTGGATAAATTTTTCGCAGACCTACCCTCATTTCACAGTTTTTTCGAGATTCGAACATTCAACCTCCTGTAGCACGAAAGTTATATATACGCATTCTTTTGAAAACTATCATATTTTATTAAGTAACTGACAAGGAACGCAATGCAAAAAACCGCATTTCAATCGGACTTCAAATAACAGAGTTATTAGCCCTTAGTCACTTTTACAAAACGCCCCCTAGCGGCAAAATTAAGACAAAAATGAAAATTTTCTCGACGTTAGGATCAAATTCAGATCCTAGGACAAAACTGGTAAAAAAATCAGAACTGTGACTGTTTCCTATCTTGTTGATATGCCGTTCACAAAAAAGAGACGGAAAAATAATAATAAAAACTAGAATCGCTATTGCGATATCATCGGTTTTCGCGAAAGCACTTATATTCAGTTCACGAGTCGCATGATCCGAAAAACATATCTTCGTTCAATGGCTTGTTGATACTGTTAACAGCGATCTTTCAAACAATTTTGTCGCAATGTTTAAACAAACTTTTTACCCAAAAGAATATTTTTGAGTATTACCTGTCAGCTGCAAATGATTTAAGTAATGCTTTAATACAATGATTTTTGAAAGGATCAAACTTCAGAATGCCATAAAATAACCAAATCAAGGTCCAATCTTCAAAATCTAAACATCATTATTAAAATGCAGATTGAACAAAAAATATTTTTTTTTTCCGAATAGATATACACTAATCCTAATATGACCTTGACATTTACAATAAATTTATATGAACTTTAAAGACAATGTTATACATTATATGTGAAAATTTCATGCAGATTGAACAAAAAAAAGTCAGGAGCTGCAAATGATTTAAAAGTCATGCTTTAATACAATGATTCCTGAAAGAATCAAACTTCAGACTGCCATAAAATGACCAAATCAAGGCCGATCTTCAAAATCTAAACATCATTAAAAGAACTCTTTTAAAACTAAATATTTTGTTCATATATTGTTTATGAATTTTTTTTGGTTTTTTTTAAACTTTTTTATTATATGAAATTTAATGACATAGTCATACATAACATGTGAAAATTTCATGAAGATTGAACAAAAAATAAAGTCAGGAGCTGCAAATGATTTAAGTAATGCTTTAATACAATGATTTTTGAAAGGATCAAACTTCAGAATGCCATAAAATAACCAAATCAAGTCCAATCTTCAAAATCTAAACATCATTGGAAAGAACTCTTTTAAAAATAAATATTTTGTTCATATATTGTTTATGAATTGTTTTTAGGTTTTGAGCTATTTCAAGCCGAATAGATATACAATAAACCTAATATGACCTTGACCTTTACAATACAATTTTAAATTTTTTATAATATAAAACTTAAAGACATAGTTATACATTACATGTGAAAATTTCATGAAGATTGAACAAAAAAATAAAGTCGGGAGCTTCAAATGATTTTAAAGTCATGCTTTTAAAATGATGATTTTTCGAAAAAATACGTACTGTGGACAAACCATGCATTCCTCAAAATCGCCACACTATATATTTTGTGCGTATATGTCTTGCGAATCATATGCAACAAACAAAATTCTCCTATCTCATTCCTGAAAGACGTGGATAAATTTTTCGCAGACCTACCCTCATTTCACAGTTTTTTCGAGATTCGAACATTCAACCTCCTGTAGCACGAACGTTATATATACGCAACTTTTTGAAAACTATCATATTTTATTAAGTAACTGACAAGGAACGCAATGCAAAAACCGCATTTCAATCGGACTTCAAATAACAGAGTTATTAGCCCTTAGTCACTTTTACAAAACGCCCCCTAGCGGCAAAATTAAGACAAAAATGAAAATTTTCTCGACGTTAGGATCAAATTCAGATCCTAGGACAAAACTGGTAAAAAAATCAGAACTGTGACTGTTTCCTATCTTGTTGATATGCCGTTCACAAAAAAGAGACGGAAAAATAATAATAAAAAAAAAAAAAAAAAAATAAAACAGAAGAAGAACAATAGGTTTTCGCAAGCGATGCGAAAACCTAAAAAAATAAAACAGAAGAAGAACAATAGGTTTCCGCACTGCGAGGTGCGAAAACCTAATAATAAAAGTTTGGAGAAAGCCGTAATGACAAAGGCAATATGCTTATCGGTCCTGGTGTACACAATTGCATCCTAAAATGCACCTCATTCTCTCAAATACGCATCGCAATTCACCTTTCAACACGGGCACTATTTCCTGCGTAGGAACGTCCGGATAGAGGGTAACCAACCCAATAACCGCCTTCTTTTCTTACTTCAACTTGCTAGATTTTCGTGTACAAGCCCTTATCCGAAAAACATGAATATCTGCCATGTTTGTTGAAGGAATCATCTGAAATTTTCAGGACTTTTTGCACACCGTAGGCTACGGCAATCCTGCAAATTTCAACTTCATACGCCAACTTGCCGATTTTATATGATTTTTTTAATAATTCTTGCTTAAATATGCATGACGTCATAATCACGTGACCAAACAAATATTCCTTGCAGTATACATCACTTCACTTTTCAGTGTCTTAATCCTGAAGAAATCATAATTTTTGACTCAAAATTCATGAAACTACAGCGTTTCAATTTCGTTAAAAGTACACTTTTCGCCTTTCTGCCATAACTCAACCAATTCAACCCCGATCTTCAAAAACTTAACATCACTGGAAAGAGCTCTTGAAGAACTAAAACTTTTGTTCATATACTTTCAATGAAATATTTGTAGTTTTGGAGCTCTTTGGGGCCGAATAAAAACACAATAATCGTAATATGACCTTGACCTTTTCATTTATTTTTTAACCTTTTAATCGTGAGGCCCTTTCAAACATAACAATACATAAAATGTGAAAATATCATGAAGAATGAACTAAAAATTAAGTCAGGAGCGACAAAAAATATGTTTTTGAAAATTTAATTTTTCCTAAAATTTAGTGAAGTTTGACCGTTTCTAGAGGACAAACCATGCATTTCTTAAATTTGCCACCCCATATAGTTTGTGCGTATATGTCTTTCAAATCATTTGCAGTAAACAGAATTCTTTTATTTGATGTCTAACAAAAATGGATAGGTTTTTCGTAGACCTACCCTAATCTGCACATTTTTTTTTTTTTTTTTTTTTTTGCGAGGTTCGAACTTTCAACCTTCCGTTACTTGCTCAAAATTTTTCAACCACTCATACCTAGAAACTATCATTTTTTTTTTTTAGGCTATTAACAAGGAACACAATGCAACAAACCGCATTTGGATCAGACTTCAACTTTTTGAGTTATAAGTAGAAGAGTGCTTCCAAGCTAAGCGCCCCCTAGCGGCAAAATGAGAAGAAAAAAAAAAGATTACAATTTTTCCATTAGGTACCTAGCAATGCAGCAAATAGTTCAATCAAGTATACAAGTCGCACTAGTCGAACATTCTATTTCTTATATATCACAATTTGAAGCATAAAAACTGATTTACAACTATTCCAAAAAAGGATCAAAGTTTGGACTGTCGTAAAATGACCAAATCAAGTCCGATCTTCAAAAACTAAACCTCAATGGAAAGAGCTCTTGAAGAACTAAAACTTTTGTTTATATACTCTCATTGAAATATTTTTAGTTTTGGAGCTATTTGGGGCCGAATATAAACACAATAATCGTAATATGACCTTGACCGTTTCATTCATTTTTAAACTTTTTAATTGTGAGGCCCTTTCAAACATAACAATACATAACTTGTGAAAATATCATGAAGAATGAACTAAAAATAAAGTCAGGAGCGACAAAAAACATGTTTATGAAATTTTAATTTTTCCTAAAATTTAGTGAAGTTTGACCGTTTCTAGAGGACAAACCATGCATTTATTAAATTCGCTACCCCATATATTTTGTGCGTATATGTCTTGCAAATCATTTGCAGCAAACAGAATTCTTCTATCTGATGTCTAACAAAAACGGATAGGTTTTTCGTACACATACTCTCATCTGCACAGTTTTTTGCGAGGTTCGAACTTTCAACCTTCCGTTGCTAGCTCAAAAAGTTTCAGCCACTCATACCTAGAAACTATCATATTTTATTAGGCTATCAACAAGAAACATAATGCAATAAACCGCATTTGGATCAGGCTTTAACTTTTTGAGTTATAAGTAGAAGAGTGCTTTCAAGCTAAGCGCCCCCTAGCGGCAAAATGAGAAACAAAATTGATTACAATTTTTCCATTAGGTACCTAGCAATGCAGCAAATAGTTCAATCAAGTACGCAAGTCGCACTAGTCGAACATTCTATTTCTTATATATCACAATTTGAAGAATAAAAACTGATTTACAATTATTCCAAAAAAGGATCAAACTTTGGACTGCTGTAATTTGACCAAATCAAGTCCGATCTTCGAAAACTAAACATCACTGGAAAGAACTCTTAAAGAACTAAATCTTTTGTTCATATACTCTCAATGAAATATTTTTAGTTTTGTAGCTATTTGGGGCCGAATAAAAACACAAGAATCGTAACATGACCTTGACCTTTTCAATTATTTTTAAAATTTTTAATTGTGAGTCCCTTTCAAACATAACAATACATTACATGTGAAAATATCATGAAGAATTAACAAAAAATAAAGTCAGAAGCGATAAAAAACATGTTTTTGAAACTTTAACTTTTCCTTTTACAATTATTCTAAAGAGGATCAAACCTTGGACTGCCGTAAAATGACCAAATCAAGTCCGATCTTCAAAAACTAAACACAAATGGAAAGGGCTATTCAAGACTAAAACTTTTGTTCATATACTTTCAATGAAATATTTTTTGTTTTGGAGCTATTTGGAGCCGAAAAAAACCATAATAATAATTGGTATATGACCTTGACCTTTGCATATTATGCTTGATTTTTTTCTATGATTTTATTTGTTTTATAAAAATGCATAAACAGTGAAATAATGATGAAGATTGAACAAAAAATAAAGTCAGGAGCAGCAAAAAAGGGGAAACATATGGATATACAATTGTTTGATAAGAGGATCAAACTTTGGACTGTGGTCATTTGATCAAATGAAGTCCGATCTTCAAAAACTAAACATTAATGGAAAGATCTTTTCACAGACTAAAACTTTTGTTCATATACTTTCTATAAAATATTTTTAGATTTGGAGCTATTTTATGCCGATAAAAATAATAATAATTAGTATATGACCTTGACCTTTGCATATTATGCTTGATTTTTTTCTATGAATTTATTTGTTTTATAAAAATGCATAAACAGTGAAATAATAATGAAGATTGAACAAAAAATAAAGTCAGGAGCAGCAAAAAAGAGGAAACATATGGATATACAATTGTTTGATAAGAGGATCAAAGTTTGGACTGTGGTCATTTGATCAAATGAAGTCCGAACTTCAAAAACTAAACACCAATGGAAAGACCTCTTCACAGACTAAAACTTTTGTTCATATACTTTCTATAAAATATTTTTAGATTTGGAGCTATTTTATGCCGATATAACTAATAATTATTGGTATATGACCTTGACCTTTGCATATTATGCTTGAATTTTTTTCCATGATTTTATTTGTTTTATAAAAATGCATAAACAGTGAAATAATGATGAAGATTGAACAAAAATTAAAGTCAGGAGCTGCAAATAACCGTAAAAGTCATGCTTTTAAAATGTTGATTTTTCGAAAATATTGGTTAAGTTTGACCGCATACTGTGGACAAACCATACATTTGTCAAAATCGCCACACCATATATTTTGTGCGTATATGTCTTGCAAATCATATGCCACGAGCAAAATTGTCCTATCTCATCTCTGAAAAAAATGGGGACTTTTTTCGTAGACCTACCTTTATTTCATCGTTTTTTTCGAGATTTGAACTTTCAACCTCCTGTAGCACGAAAGTTTTATATACGCAAATAATTGAAACGTATCATATTTTATTAAGTTTCTGACAAGGAACACAATGCAAAAAACCGCATTTGAATCGGACCTCAAATAACAGAGTAATTAGCCCTTAGTCATTTTTACAAAACACCACCTAGCGGCAAAACTAAGACAAAAATGAAAATTTTCTCAACGTTAGGATCAAATTCAGATCTTAGGACAAAAGTGATAAAAAAATCAGAAATGTGAATTTTTTCTATCATGGTGATATGCCGTTCACAAAAAAAGGTTAGAAAAATAATAATAAAAATAAAAATAAAAAAAAAAATAAAACAGAAGAAGAACAATAGGTTTTCGCAAGCGATGCGAAAACCTAACTAGAACCGCAAAGCGGCATCTTGGTTTTCGCTTTAACTTGACTAGTAAGAGTACTGGTTTCAACTGCAGACATAATTGATTGATATTAACTTTATTCGAATATTTTTGTTAATTGATCAAATTAAGTCCGATCTTCAAAAACTAAACATCATTAGAACGATCTCTTCACGAACTAGAACTTTTGTTC
>CM037777.1:60518284-60568284 GCA_021229015.1 Solen grandis
ATCTTTCAATAGAACATTTCATTACCCGCTGAACGGAACTGTGTCATGTTCATTATATTTCTGCTACACAGACTGTATCTAAATTATAATTTAAAAAGAATTTTGAAAATAAATAAAACTGAAATTAATTCCATATATGAAAGAAGTAATAATTGTATGGTTTAGTTAAATTTTCCTCTGTGATTTTTAATACTTTTTTTAAAGATTTTTAAAGTTTGATAGATTAAGTCATCTCATGTGTGCCTACACAGTATTTTCCACTGGCTTTCACATGAGTTTCCTATCTCTATTTAATAAGTTTTTTATTATTTCAAACATATCCATACGTAGGGAAATCGTTTTTAGATAAATTCATAACTTTCTTAAAATATTGCATTACAGAAATATGTAATAAATGTACATACTAAGTTTTGTTTAAATTGCTATCAACATATCAAATGAATGCATTTCATACATTAATTGATAAAACAATAATAACACTATGCAAAGACAATTAGTTGATTTTCACTATACATCACAACACTCCCGAACGAAAAGAGCGTTAAGGGTTATAGTTTACTATTGTTAACTATTCAAAATTTATGGGCATTTCCAGTTCAAAAGCATTTCTGTACGAATACCTACGATACCAGTTTATGCCGATTTAGTGGTCTAACAATGTATAAATTTATTACGTACCCTTGTCCTGAATACATTATACGGGTTCACCTCCCTGCCACAACCAACTAAATTTGTAAAACTGTGTTTCTCCTTCTCCTTCCTGTTTCTGTATAATATATAGAAATAGTTTAGCCAAGTTTTGGAAAATAATTTACACATTTCATAATAAATAAAAATAGTTTTGTACTATAAGTCCCTTTTTTTCGCGCAAAACTTCTTGTTTATAAATTTAATATTGTTTTTAATATCATGCATTAGAGGCCTAGAACCTTAAGTTTGCCTTTGTTGCTGCGAATAGACGCGTAAGCATCAGTTGTAGGTAAAATGCGAACATTGACATCGAAGTTTAAACCGGTAACAGAAGTTTCCATATAATTAAGATTTTGATTGATTTGAAAATATTTGCATATATTGATATTCGTCAATGTTGTCATAGTAATCGGACATATTTTCCGTAATTTAGACAGCTTCCGAGGGTTCAAAGTGTATGTAGAATACAGTTCGGATATATCAAATGAGCCAGGAAACAAAACCCTGTGTTATGAACATCCGGGCCATTCAGTGAACTACACAATGATCAAGTCACTTGCAGGGAACCAATGCGAGGAAATCAGCTGAAAATCCAGCTGAACAATACTTCAGACGCACTGGTTCTGTGTGAAGTGAAGATACCAGGAGGTAAATACTGTTAAATCATTATATTACGCTGACATTATATTTCGTTGATTATGCACTCAAAGAAAGTTCATGGGGACATTTTTTTCATTCATGGCTTTATTACGTAGGAAACGCAGGGTACAATAAATGAACGAATTTCGTGGAGGTTAATATTTGTGGACAAGACACTCCACGAAAGCAACGGAAATTAGTTCCCCGCGAAAATTAATGATTTTACATACATACATACATACATACATACATACATGAGTGAGACCTTAACTAAGAATCAAAAAACAGTTCGAATAAGAAATAAGAAAATATCATTTCGACCATTTTTTTCTTCATTATATTAAATCGGTTCAGTGCCCCATTGCTTAGAGCGCTCGTCCCGTAACTGAAAGGTTATATGTTCGACAAAAGACGCGACATATCAAAGCCATTAAAATGATACTGGTATAGCTCCCTTATCTGGCGCTTAACTTATCAGAGTGGTTCCAGAAATAGTTGGCCCAGTGTCTCGGAGTGGTATCCAGTCTATTGTCTTCGGCGTGATACCCCAGTGAGGCAGCATTACATCTGTCTCATGTAGACAAAATCACGAAATGGAAAAATATTGTCGGCGGGACATTAAACCTAAACAAATACACTTTTCATGCAACCTTATATCAATTTTATAATACACTTATTCAAAATGCCCTTCTTTGTTGAATTGTTTTATTCACAGGATGAATTTATTCAAATGACAGGCTCTCTCTATCTCTGTCTCACACACAACATGAGCATAAGTATTTATTTTTTTTTAATTTCTTTTCTCCCTGGGGTCTTTGTGCATTGTATGAACTTTGTTATAACTGGGCAAATACCACAATATTTTGAGAAAAAAAAATGTATTTTTTTATTATGTTCTGTTCAGTATTTCTGATTAGAGAAATAGGAAAGGATTAAAACTAATAGGTTCTGAAATCAATTTATTGTCCAACATGTTTATAAATCCAACAATATATATACAAAAATAAATAACTTCACCATATAAGAAAGTGTTCTCTTACGTTTTGGATTTATGAATTGATTACACTATTTACAAATGTGTCATATGTAATAATTATGAAAATCTATTTTGTCAGTGTAAATAATTATTAATGCTTGATAAATATACTTTCTATTACACTGGCATCATTTCTTTGCTGTCGTCATTTTTTCTCATTTACTTGATAAGATAATTACATCATTTCAAAATTGTTTGGAAAAAGTTGCATAAAAAGTATACTAAAATGCAGTTTAATGGAGAATTTTAATATGAAAAACAGTGAAATGACAGAGTTAAAGGATAGACTGAGAATAATATAATAAAAAAGAGAAATGAGTGAAAACATAGAGAGTAAAAAAAGGTTATGGTGATGCACAATGTGAAATACTTTCAATAAATTGGTAAAATTTGTTAAAAAAATGTTTTTTCCACTAGAAATTAACTGCCCATAATTTTTTTATACTGATAATGAATTTGAATTGTCTTCATTTTTTGAAGAGTTAGTTTATTACGCATCAGAGCTATTAAATTGTTCTGTCAATCTGTGCTACCGTTAAAATCTACTTAATTATTAAACATTTTTATCTAATTGTTTATATTATAGTAAATACGAGAAATGCAACACACAAAAAAATATAAAAAAGCAAAATGATTAAAACGTATGTTAATTTATCCCTTCATGGATGCATTTAACTGTGACCAAGACTATGCTACCCATATACATGTATTGGCAATGAGCCAATGTGATCTAAGTGTGACATACACACTGATGGGTTTATTGGGGATCCCCGCTGTGAGCTCACAGCAGGGTCACTTTCTTATCTCTTTCTAATCTTATCTTGTGGGTGGGGGGTCAACAAAGAAGGGCATTTTGAATGCCTTAAAGTCCAATTACGTGTATGTCTCAGGTAGAAACGTGGCGTTCAAAGCTAAGACCAGCAGCAGCAGTAGCAAAACTTCCCCAAGATTTGCCGTAGATGGAATAGCAGCACAAACTTCATGGGAAAAGTGTGCTTATCTCCTCGGCACCCCTGACATGTGGTTGGAAGTGGACCTTGGTCGACCATTCTACGTCTATTTCATGACGATCCATTTTTATAATACGAGTAAGGTTTCCTGTATATGGAAACAGTTTCATATTAATTTCAACAGCATGATTTTGTTGTTAATGTGCTGGAGTTTACCTCTATTTCAATGATACGGGTGCACAGAGATACCCAGGTAGAACTACCGACTACAACAAGCAAGCCGGAAAGCTACCTCCGTGACTCTAAAGGGATTCGAACCTACAGCGGTAAGGGCCCAAGTGAGGTTTAGTCAGTGACTCGGTCCCCCAGAAAGCATAATGTATGCAACCAGAATGATTTTACGATAATATTGATAATTTGTTAAAGTTTAAAGCGGCTGAAATGTAGCAATTAACATTCTAAAGCAGTTATTTACATCAGCGCCAGATACCCAAGGCTGCTTATTACATCTATCAGCCGTGGGATATTTGGCTAGAACTTTATCGGTATAAAGATATTCATAAGAGGCACATCGAGCAAAATGAGTAATCTTCAGTTGGAGATCTAAAATCTGTAAGTCGGTAAAGGATTGTCTAAGTACCGTAAGTGCGAGAGTTTCTTTTGGTCCACTACCTAGTGGAGCTGCGAATAGTGGCGCGGCTTTTCAAAAAATCGATACGAAGCAACCACTTACTAATAATCCCACGGGCGAAATATGGAGAAATGGAATGGGCGCTCGTGGGTTTCCGACGCTGGATTTACATAAGTTATAAACCAATTAAATATATATAGTAAACGTATTAGTAGTTAAAGTTATAGTAGTAATTAATATTGTTGTTACTTTTGGGGTGAGGTTGGAAGCCCGTGTTTATTTAAACATTCTTCTGCATCTGTTTTTGGTCGACTTCATTTAGTAATTGTAGTTGTAGAAACGGTGGGAAAAGTAAATGTTCGTGAAGTTGGTGGCCTGCCAGTAAGTCACTGCGTAACATGCAGAACAAATATTTATACTAATGTATACAATTACAGATAAGGTTAGGTTTTGGACGTTGCGTGCAAGGACCAGTGTTAACAATACCTGGAAAACCGTTGGTAAATGGTCAAATGCAAGACGCTATATGGAATACAGGTCCCTGTTCGAGGCATGGGGCATAAAGATGGAGAATACGAACAAACAGCAAAGGCAGTCAAATAATGCGATTTGTGAATTACAAGTCTTTGGAGGTAACAGCCATAAACCTCAAATCTATTGTTTGGTGTCTTTTGTAGAAACATGTATTACCATGGTATCTCTAATAGCATACACATGTACTTCTTGTTGTTGCTGTTGTTGTTGCTGTATTGGGGTTTACCGTCGCTGCGATAGTATTTCAATCATATAGCGACGTCCAGCTAATAATAGGTGGAGGAAGACCCCGAGTACACAGAGGTACCGGGGTACTTCCTGTTATATGATAAATTGATATATATATGCTTATGGACAGATATATAGACAAAAACCTAGTAACCTAGTAATGTTTGTAGCAGTAATATAGTGGCCTTGATATTTTTCTGTGAGGGACATGTCGTAATAATTTTATTCACTGGTGTACAAGATGTCCTTGTTATAGAAGACTGACTACACAAAATGTCATACGATTGTACCTAGGCATATGTAACATAGCAGATTTTCGCATGTTTATATCCAGACATGTTACATAGCAGATACGTTTGTACCTAGGCATATGTAACATAGCAGATATTCGCATGTTTATATCTAGACATGTTACATAGCAGATACGTTTGTACCTAGGCATATGTAATGTTACATAGCAGATACGTTTGTACCTAGGCATATGTAACAAAGCAGATATTCGCATGTTTATATCTAGACATGTTACATAGCAGATACGTTTGTACCTAGGCATATGTAACAAAGCAGATATTCGCATGTTTATATCTAGACATGTTACATAGCAGATACGTTTGTACCTAGGCATATGTAACATAGCAGATATTCGCATGTTTATATCTAGACATGTTACATAGCAGATACGTTTGTACCTAGGCATATGTAACAAAGCAGATATTCGCATGTTTATATCTAGAGATGTAGAGATGTTACATAGCAGATACGTTTGTACCTAGGCATATGTAACAAAGCAGATATTCGCATGTTTATATCTAGAGATGTAGAGATGTTACATAGCAGATACGTTTGTATCTAGGCATATGTAAACATACGTCTTTTTTCTGGACGGTATTCAGTACTGTTTATATATTACTGCTACTCGTATTAAGTCATGTGTATATAATAAGTGTTTCCAATTAAAAGGTGTTTTCACTTCCGTTGCCCTTGCTCATATGCAAATTGGTATAGCAGTCTGAATGTTGTGATTGTAATAATTTTCAGTAACCGATAGTTTTCTATGTAATCGTTTGGGGTATCAGCTACGTGTTTTATGGGGGTTTTTTGTTGTTGTTTTTTAAATAGTTTCGCGTGTAAATGATAATATTTGATAAGTTATTAGTCAGCTTATGTTTGTATTTTAATGATGTTTATACATAAAGGTCATGACCTACTTATCGCTTCGCTCGTCGGTCTGGACATTGCACATTTCATTTCTTCTGTTGAGCTTGTTATTATACATAGTAGTTTAATTATTACAAGATAAGTAATGCGTAATGTTTATCTTATTAATATGTAAGCATAATGTAAAGAACGCACGGCGTAGTTAATGTAATAAATGTGTCTGTTTTGCTACAGTAATAATTACCTATAGATAGCCTTATTTGCGCCTGATTTCACGCTTGTGGAATAAGCTCAATCGGTAAGAGCGTCGCCATCAAGAGGTCGTGAGTTCGATTCCAGCTGGAACTTTTTTTTTTTTTTTTTTTTTTTTAAATTCTTATTTTTGGAAATTCTTGAGTTATATTATATATGTTTATACATCCATTAATTTGCTTTTGTTAATTTGTGTTTGCTTCATTTTGATTTAAACGTAGACCACAAAAAGAAAGAAAAATCGACATCTCTATGAATAAATAATATATAGAGATATCAATTGTTTTTAAAATTAAATTCTTATTTAAAAAAATATATCGACCACTCCAGTGAGTTTGTTTTACCCATGCATTCTCCATCTTAGATGTAATGTTTTCGCTGTGGATGTAAAGTTTAAATTTAAATGCATCCACTGGATGCATAAAATATATGGAAAATGCTATTTAGATTGAAGAAGATGCAAATTGGGAATCATAATTTTTTAAGCATAGTGAATTAAAATTATAAAATAATAACTGCACCTCTCTATATGAATGATATAAAGAGAGGTCATTTTTTAATATGAAGGTCCTGTGCATAGACAGGTTAGGTTATAAGGTCAAAACAGCAGAAAAGAGAAAGAGAGGCGGACAGTATGCTTATTATAAGCCGTCCATTAAAACATTGTGTTTTCATCTTTTCTTGTTTGCATGTAAGTCAGAGCAATTAACCGTGCCTTCTCTTGGTAAAAAATAATGTTCTGGCCAGATGATCGATAAAATATCAAGAGTTTCTGTTCAATAATATAATAATCATATGAAATTAATATTGGAATAATATCCGTAAGAAAATATAGTCGCCACATCGTCCGTCCGACCTGGTTCTTGTCAGGGTCATTTGTTGGACCTACTGCGTTGAATTTTTTTAGTCTTTATGGGAGGCTTCGCTTTCAAGAGGAAATGTGCATATTGTTAGTTTGTTCCGGCTCGATTAATGACACTTTTTCACTTCTCTGTTATTTCTAAGCAAGTTTTGCTAAACAGAATAGCTTTTTCATATGCTTGTTTGTCTGTTAGTATGATTGACCATCCCTGTATTTATTATCCCGGGGTCATGGGTTTTCACACACTTATGTATTTAGCTCGTTGCGGATGATATTATTTTAATTGAAATTAAGTGTTTAACTACCCTGGCTGCAAATGGATGTATTTGCTCTCTTTCAACGAAATATCATAGGTGTAGGCCGTATTTTCACGAAGCAGCAGACATTTTTAGGGGATACCCCAAACGTAGGTAACTTGTGTATTACGTCATATGTTTTCGCGCACTACATGCCATGCTATAAATAAAGGGGTTTTCTGGCGTTCAGCATTGTTAAATATTGTTTCCAAAACTTAAATTATCTCAGTTGTAAGTTACGTGTAAAATCACACAAATATTAAGTTTATTCACACTGATTAAGGTCATTTTAGGTATCCTTTCAAAATAAAAAAACATGAATTTCCTCTACTCTAAACATGGCATTTGTCAAGTGGGCTATATCACGTGATTTTGTAAATAAAAATGGAGAAAAAAATGGTTCCGATAAAGTGACATTATAGAGTAAATTAGTTTGTTTTGTTTTTTCACGTAGGATTGGACACATTTTTTCCTGCTAATACTGATGCTACCACCTAATGTATGTCAAAAGCATAAAACATGTAATAAATTATCCTAAAATTAAAGCTTGTTACTTTCCAAAAACGCAACAATATACCATATGATAATAACATGACCGGTTTGACAGATTGCGGTAACCAGACGATAAAAAAATATGGAGGGAAATGCATTTATTAAAAATTTTAGGGGGTAAATAATAAACTGCTTTAAAAGTAATAAGTTTTTTTTCTTTAAAACAGATTATGCCTCTAATCTTTTTACTTTTTTACTCTTGACAACTGTATTTTCCACACATCTAATGATCTGTCTATAGTTGCAAATCAGATAAAGAAAATACCGAAGCTAATAACGTAATCAAAGCTTAAGTAAATAGGAATTCCAGAAATTACGATCGTGCGCGAAAACGTATGTGCGTGAAAACATATGACTCGAAGATACAAATAGTCACGTTTGTAAAATCGGTGTAGCGAGAATGAAGACGTGACCACATGACGTCACCATCGCCATGGTTCTGTCATATAGCAATGCCTAGCAAATAACAGATTTGTAGAACCAATGACCTACCGCTAGACTACTCACGTGAAAGACACAAGATTCAAGCCCATGGCCATGTAGTCTTGGACACTGGATGATGTTCCGACCCTTTAACTAAAGGTTGTCGATGTAACATTGAAAAACTGACACCTCCTAAAATGATATTTTTATCTCGGAATTAATATATATATATACATGTATATTTATATATTGCATTATCTGTTTACAAGCTTATCTTTTCTCTTCAGCTACTTTGTGATACGCGTTAATATGTTTAAAATATCTACTATGACTCAAGTTTCGATGTTATGGAACCCAATTTGGATGACAGATTCTTCAAAGATTCGTTTAACGTGTTTTTATGAGGTTGACGGCTTATTATATAATTCATTAAAGCATTTTAAGATGTACAAAGCGGTAGTGACTATGTAAAATGGATTTGATCTTTACTTAAACACTAACAGTCGCGTGTGTCGCTCTTTGTTCATTTCAATGAATTATATATAAAGATACATTGGAAACGATTTTTAACATCGTGAATTCATACATGGATATGAACACATCTTTTATATAACAGCATTTACAGTACACCTTTGCACACGAACGTGTTTTTAAGCACACTTATTTCTAACAAAAAAAGTATATAACATCGTTTCCAGACTGCCCAGACAACAAGTGTGGACTGGATTGTGAAGACATATGTCACTGTAAGAGACACTCGATCTACAGTAAATATTCAGGGATATGTGACTCGGGTTGCCAGGACGGCTGGCACGGCTCTGTCGGCGGTAAATGTGATACAGGTGAGCTTATATTTAGACATATGTCACTGTAAGAGACACTCGATCTACAGTAAATATTCAGGGATATGTGACTCGGGCTGCCAAGACGGCTGGCACGGTTCAGATGACGGTAAATGTGATACAGGTGAGTTTTATATTTAGATAGGATAAGATAATTCTTTATTTCGTAACTTGAATAAACATATTCCACGTTACTTACAACATAAATTACACTATCATAAAGTGGTCATGCTAACAAATACTGTATCTTATCTAGGTTACATATCGGTCATCCCCCTAACACACACACACACACACACACACAACACACACACACTTAATGAGGTTAACCACGCATACACAGATATAATCCTTATAACCATTTACCAACCTTTTACTGAAGTGGACAAAAATATATAATTATTGATTGTTGATATAATTATTTATAGTTAAGCAATCATAGAAAAATCATTACAATTCACAAAAGCTATATAAATATAGATATTTGGTAAATTTATATACACTAGGTCTTATATAATAATGTCGTCTTGAAACTTATCTAAATTAATATAACTAGAACTATTTCACACATATGAGAAACCATAGTCATCCAACAATTTTTTAACATCACTCATCCAATTACATTTACCTCTATTACGATGTTCATACAACATACCAACAACCGTTTTCATAATTATATTATCACTTTTCATAAGTTTACACCAGTATTTTGTCATCCGACTTAATCTATGGACATATAAAGGGAATCTACCAATTTCTTCATATATACCCATATTATATGTAGATGTTCTCACACCTAGCACATTTTTACAGAATTTTAAAAGCAAAGTTTTTTTTTCCCCCCCTCACAAGAATAGTTAAGTATAGACCCAACGAAAGCATCAAAAAATTCACCAGTAGTTTTGAGCTTTATTGGAAATTTCTTAATATTTGCAATCAATGTATTAAGTGCCTTTAATCCCTTACCACATAGTAAATTAGTATTCATAATAAACCTACCTGTATAGCTAAAAAGAACCCATAAATAGTTAAATTCATTAACTATTTCAATAATATTACCTTTATAATACCAACAATGTCTATTAGATAACCTACCCCTATTTCTGAAAACTAATATCTTCGTTTTTTCTACATTGACCTCTAGCCCCCATTTATCACAGTAGGTACTCAAATTATTTAAACTATTTTGTAAATCTGTCGGAGAAGACCCAGATATGACCATGTCATCAGCAAATAATAATAATTTCAAATTTATATCATTCAGAGTTAAACTACTATTAACGTTATCCATAATATTAAGTTCAAGGTCATTCAGAAAAAGAGTAAACATTATGGGCGAAATTACCTCCCCTTGTTTCAAGCCGATTGCACACTCATAGAACTCAGAATAGTTACTACAACGCCTCACACACAGTTTCACACTAGCATACATTTCTTTTATAATACGCAGCATTTTACCTTTTATCCCAACCCTATACAATTTTAACCAAAGTCCGTGGTGATACACACTATCGAATGCCTTCTTTAAGTCGACAAACGCACAAAAAAGTGTGCCATTATCATTTAATATTTTTGAATAGTTGCATTCAATATAAATATTGCATCTGTTGTGGACCTATCTTTACGAAATCCAAATTGCGCATCGGTAAATATATCATTCTTTTCGGCCCATGCAGAAATACGATTGTTTAAAATCCCAGTAAAAAAAATTGAAAAGCAACTTACTAAGGTTATACCCCTGTAAATATTTCTTTATCACCTTTTTATGTAAAGGTATAACAATTCCCTCACTCCAATAATCAGGAAAAACACCCGAATCTAATATCAAATTAAAAATTTCAACAAGATGTGCAGATATAATGTTAAATGATTCCAAGAAATATTCATTCAAAAGTTGATCACCTGCATATGCTTTACACCTCTGCAAGTTTTTAACAATTTTATCAATTTCGTCAAGTGTAATCGGAACTTCAAACTCTTCAAAACAATCAGACGTATCATTAAAATCGTTATTCAATCTCTGCTTCATTATCATACGGATTAGGCAGATCATCATTTAATTTTAAGAAATATTAAAAAAAATCATTAAGTGATAAATCACCAACTGCGTTTTTCTTTTTGCTAAAAAGCCCCTAGAAATCTTTAGGTTTACGATGTCTCATTCTTTCAATATCTGCCATATTTTTCAACTCGTAACTCCTTTTCTTCTTTCTTATCAATTTTTATAAATAGTTAGACATATGTCACTGTAAGAGACATTCGATCTACAGTAAATATTCTCAGGCTGCCAGGACGGCTGGCGCGGTTCAGATGATGGTAAATGTGACACAGGTGAGCTTTATATTTAGACATATGTCACTGTAAGGGACTCTCGATCTACAGTAAATATTCAGGGATATGTGACTCGGGTTGCCATGACGGCTGGTACGGTTCATTCAAGGGTAAATGTGATACAGGTGAGCTTTATATTTAGACATATACACCATTCCATTGCCCTGTCATCCCAACACCTCCTCAAAGTAAAGGAAACTTGGTTCGTAATTCGTAGAATAACTAGACAAGTAGAGAAATACATGGTATCCTTAAATTTTCTTGGGTTTATCGATGGTACCATTAACAGACAAATGTCGACCATAATGTCATGATAAAGAAAGAAAAAAGAGAAAAAATGAACACATAAGCAGAAAAAGCCGTGCCGTTTTCTGTGCAGTACAATCGTGGAGA
Source organism: Solen grandis (assembly GCA_021229015.1). Lineage (NCBI taxonomy): Eukaryota > Metazoa > Mollusca > Bivalvia > Adapedonta > Solenidae > Solen > Solen grandis. The sequence continues at coordinate 60,530,102 of CM037777.1, forward strand.
ATGTTATTAGAGTAAGTTTGATAAATGGATTATGCTGTTTATATCATTGTTGACTTAATCCCATCGGTTTTTAGATAAATTTCATCAATATCATACATGTGTTGTCTTCAATTTTCAGAGTTGGAATGGTATATACAGTGTACAGTCATATAAACACACTCATTGTTTTACTTCAGACAAACACGATAGTATGGCACCATTCTTTTGCTTGTAAAAATACGATTTCTGATAAACTTGGTTTCTTAAGAAATGAAAAATATCATATAGGGTGTGAAGGATGCAATATTAGTTGTCATTTTGCTAAGAAATATCAATTAATTAACACGTGTAGGCTGTTGGTAAATGCTCTTAATTTGTCAGAATGTTCAACATACGAAAACTTGAGGGCAGTACTACCTGTAATCTAACAAACATTAATAGTCACAAAACTTTTTAAAAAAAACCTTGACATCTTGGATTTTCACACTCTTATACATTTCCAGAGAGCAGTCCTGTGATATCTTGGATTTTCACACTTATATAAATTCCCATGCCATTTTAATTTTTACATTCAAATATAATTTGTATACACACATATATTTCCCGTGACTCTTCATTTCTAGAGACCAATCCCGTGACATCTTCATTTCTAGAGACCAGTCCTATGACAACTTCATTTCCAGAGACCAGTCCCATGACATCTTCATTTCCAGAGACCAGTCCCGTGACAACTTCATTTCCAGAGATCAATCCCGTGACATCTTCATTTCCAGAGACCAGTCCTATGACAACTTCATTTCCAGAGACCAGTCCCGTGACAACTTCATTTCCAGAGACCAGTCCCGTGACAACTTCATTTCCAGAGACCAGTCCCGTGACATCTTCATTTCCAGAGACCAGTCCCGTGACAACTTCATTTCCAGAGACCAGTCCCGTGACAACTTCATTTCCAGAGACCAGTCCCGTGACAACTTCATTTCCAGGGACCAGTCCTATGACATCTTCATTTCTAGAGACCAGTCCGGTGACATCTTCATTTCAAGAGACCAGTCCCGTGACAACTTCTCCTTCAGTTACATGCCCTGTACATTGTATGGCCGACACAGTGTGCGACACAGATGGAAAATGTCCGGCAGGCTGTGAGCCAGGGTGGACGGGAAACACCTGCTCACAAGGTGCGTAATGTATACCTGTAAACAAAAAGAATATAAAGTAAATGTGAAAGTCATATTGATTGGTTTCATTCTCAAGTTTTGGAAATGCAATTACTTAATAGAACTTTTATTTAAAGACGATCGCGACAGATTCTATTATCACACACGAGTAAATTTTACACAATCACCGGTAATGCAAACATATTAGTTTTCGTTTAAATATGTTAAACGGTGGTAAAGTCAAAATTGAAACTGGGCTGCGTGTTATTTTTCAACTGCAAAGTTTTGAGTAGTCTTGCCAGCCGCAAATTTGAACCGGTGTTAGGATAAATATTGCCCTAATTGTCTACTGTACATTATATATTTATCACGATGTCTGTCGTTACTTACTTGATAGACACATGTTTAAAAAGATTAAGAGGAATAGAATCTGCAGCGCTTACACGTTATTCTTGAGTGAAATGTACATGGGATTTCGGTAGTAGGTCAACAGGCCTATAAACATTTATATATAAATATTAATCTACTCCTAAGTTAGATTTTCCTTTACGTACATTCCCCACCCACTAACTTAAAATGTATTTCCTTAAATAATAAACCTGGTGACCTGTTGTTTTTAAACTTTAATCTTAATTAAATAATAGAAGTTAAAAATGTCCCTTGACGCATAGGGTAAAACTGCGTGTATGCCAGTGAATGGATAAACTGTAACTACTAAGGAATTTAACTACATTGTTTTTATGCTTTAATAAATAAAATTTAATTTTAAAAACCGTCGACCGAAAGAGAATGCCTTGTTGAACATTACAATATAGGATATTATTATCACAATGTTAGTCTGTGTGGTGAAACTGACAAGTCATACATCTTTTTATTTTTATTTTTTAGAGTGTGATGCCGGGTGGTATGGTGGAAACTGTAACGAAAAATGTTCTGGACACTGTAAAAATGGCTCCGGCTGCAATAAGGTTGATGGCCAGTGTCCATTAGGATGCGACCCTGGCTGGCAAGACCAGAAATGTGATCAAAGTAATTATTTCTATTTTCTACATGTTTCTAGCTAGCAGTGGTTCAGTTGGACACGCGCTTCGGGATCGAGAGTTCCCGAGTTCGGGTTCTACCACGGACACTTGAGCAATAAAGTTAGCCTGCATATTTCTTTTCACTCCACCCAAGTGTAAATAGGTACTGAGAGGGCGGTATAAGAGTAAAATATGTTTGCTGCACTTTGAGCTACTTAAATCAGAGGGTTTTTTTAATCTAAAATTCTTAGACACAGAAGACGTGAATGACACGTAGGTGATTCACATGCAAATTGATGCGGCTTTTGTATTTAAATATATCTTTATCATCCTTCACGGATTGTAAAGTTTATCTTACACAAAAAGCGAAAACAAATGTTATGAAGATATTGACTAAAACAGACGAGATAATTAAAGAGCTTAAAAATAAGGGAATGGGAATGTTTGTGAATCCCATTGATATTTTATAAAATTATTGCATTTGTTTATTGGGTTTAATGTCCCACCGACATTATTTCAGTCATTTGGAGACTATGTTTACTTAAGACATACAATGCTGCCACACTGCAGTATCGTGCCATAGACATGTGGCATGATACCACACCCAATTACATCATCCTGACACCGGACCAACCAGTCCTGGAACTACCCTTGTATGCTGAGCTCTAAGCAATGGAGCTATACAAGTACCAATTTTCACGACTATGGTATGTCGTGGCCGGGGATCGAACCCACGACCTCTCGAGAAACACTCACGATAGAAAGATGCATTATATTATTCTGTTTCAAATTCCATGAAAAAAAAAACGTAGGAAAATGAAGAAAGTCGCTTTATTAGTTTTCAGGGGAGATCAATCATGACAACAAAATTATCAAGGAGAGGCAATTAAGGAACTTCTTTTACATGTCATAATATGTCAATTTGCCCCTAAGATTTCCATTGTTTCATAGTTTAAAAAGTTTATATTGTGAAGTTATATGCATGGCTTTAATGGAATTGGTGGCTCTTATGGGGCGTTATCTTATATTTTTGGTCAGCATAGCAAAAAAATAAATAAGAAATCATTTTTATGGAAATGTAATTGAAAGATATACTTTACTTTCACATACATTTAAAAGAAAAGGATTTATTTGAAAACGTGACTTTGCGAGAATTTGATAGTTTTAGACAGGTTGCAAATCTTTCTTGAAAAAGTCTTTGGCTGCAACAATATTTACGTCAATTAAAGGCATACCCGCCCATTACAGTCTTTACTATATAAACAAAGAAAGGAAAATTAAAACTTGCAATGAAAATTTTCTTAAGCTTTGCATGAATATAGAGAATTACACTAGAAGCTAATTTATGGGGGGAAATTTTGGGTTACCATCCTGCGTTTTGAGTTTTCTGCACCTGAAATTGATTGCTTTTTCTTTTTCTCATTTCTGTCATTTTCAAGGGCAGATAAATCAATATTATGGGCTAGCAACACTTCATTAATTTCAAATCGATGTTTGGTACTATATTCCCTGTCACAGTATGTGTCTGCCCTTGAAAAATGACAGAAAAGAGCAAAAAATTCGTTTTTAAGGAACAGAAAACACACAAAAAGTAGAATGGTGACCCTCATTTTTTCACATAAATTTGTTTCTTTTGTAATTCTCTATAATCATGCGAAATTTAAGAAAATTATCATGGCTAGTTTTAACTTTCCTTCTTTGTCTATATAGTAAAAAACGGTAACGGGGCGTATGCCTTTAAGCAAATCAAATCTCTATAAGATATTCGACGAAATATGTAGTTTCTAGATGGATGTTCTTAAGATCCCCAAAATTTTTATTAGTTTTAGTTATATTGATATAGTTTAATTTTTAACATGTATTCCCTTTAACACTTACAGTTGAAATGTCTGGTAAGTTATATGCAGAAAGATAGATATATATATATATATATATATATATATATATATATATAAACAATGTATAATGTAGAGTGTGATGACGGACAGTACGGTGAAATGTGTAACCAAAACTGCTCTGGACACTGTAAAGATGGCGCCTACTGTAATAGGACTAATGGTCATTGTCCAGAAGGATGCAGCCCTGGCTGGGAGGATCCGAAATGTGACCAAGGTCAGTATCGATACACTAGTATGTCTGTGTATTCACTAATTAGTGCACAGGGCAGCAAACCGCTAAGCTTCGAGCAAATAAATGCAAGTCAGTGATACACGTCTTATCATTGACCGGGTGTTGATTAGTATTCAAATAAATGACACGTATTGTTTCTTGTAGTTATAATCTGCGAACTCTTAGTACATTTTGATTGTCATTAATCGAAATGGTTTGTTGTACCTTTGTTGTTGTTGTTGTTGTTGTTGTTGTTGTTGTTGTTGTTGTTGTTTTAGGGTTTACCGTCGCTGCGATAGTATTTCAATCATATAGCGACGTCCAGTTAATTACAGGTAGAGGAAGGCCCCGAGTACACAGAGGTTCCCGGGTAGAACCACCGACCTACCGCATGCCAGCTGGAAGGCTATTTCACATGAAAAATCCGAAGTCCCTACCGGGATTCGAACCCACAGCGGTGAGGGGCTGAGAGATTTGTAGTCCACGACTGTAACCGCTTGGCCACGGTGGCCCCTGTTGTACCTTTGTACAACATGTAAAACATGTATATATATATATATATATATATATATATATATATATATATATATAGTGCACATCCTTCCAGCTGGCTTGCGGTAGGTCGGTGGTTCTACCGGGAACCTCTGTGTACTCGGGGCCTTCCTATACCTGTTATTAACTGGACGTCGCTGTATGATTGAAATACTATATATATATATATATGATATGACTAAAATAATATTTAGTAGAGTATCGCAAAATAATGAGAAACGATATACATGAAAAATGAAAAGTAGAAGACAGAATATAGATGCCATATATATCCATCGATATTTTAAATTCAATTTTCAGTGACTTTACTTAATATAAATCAAAAGACTGAGAGCCATTTTGTTGTGTTAAGCATAAACTTGAACAGCAGAGGAGAAAGTCAAGTGGCTTGTAATTTGGAACTGTTTTGTTGATTTTCCAAATCAAATCGATCTTGTAGCCCGTAAATCATTTTTATGAGGGTCGAACATATTTCAGTGAACGATATGATTGTATTTGCCATATACTATTAGATTAACAAAGGACATATTACATGCCAACATATTACATGCCAAAGTTGCGTGAACTGCTGCACCTCATGTATAGCAAATCCTCTGGCTTACGTCACACACTTTCAACAATAGTATTTTGCGTCAATGACATTTTTGCCGCTTACATAATTATCATTGGTTGTGTGCCGTGACATGTTCTATTATAAAATTCTAAATTGATAAATAAATCATATAAAAAAGATTGCTTGGCATCTCATTCATGTAAGAGATGTAAAAAAAATGTCAAACGCCTAACAACGCAAAATAGCTGTACTCGAGTCAGTTACACCACAATTTTAAAATTTCTATAAATAAAAATGGTAATTTTGTTTTATACAACCATACATTTTTCCTTTTTTCTGTCTAGATGTATATATGTACATAACCTGAAAAATGTGTTTTTTATACATGTCATCATTTATGTTTCTTTGTCACAAACAAAGATCTGCGATCTTATGTTAGACGTCACAAACAAAGATCTGCGATCTTATGTTAGACAACATGGAGGAGTAAAAAGAGTATATAAATTAATTTCTTTATATCCTTTATACCAAAATTTTCAATCGAATTTTGTTATCAACATATAAAACAACCATCAACTTGGTGTTGAGATATGTAGAAATAAATGACAGGTCGATTTATGGGAACAGTTTTTCCTGTTATTAATATTTTAATACTGAAAGTAACAAGTCAAAATGGATTGATGTACATTTTAAGATAGTTTATGGTTTGGTCTATCTTACACGAGATCGAACACGCGACCTCTTGCCCCTAATGCAAAAGATCTGACCACTTGGCTAACGTGGATTAAATACATTTTGTTTGAACAAACCAGCTATGTGTGATAAAACAAAATTAAGGACGACAAGTATATGCATATTATCTGACTGGAATTAACTTACATTTTGTAGAATGAGAAACGACATAGAATACTGTTTAAAAACAATGTTAAAATAACAAAAATAATATGTAAAAAAGAGAATATAAAGTATGTCGTAAGTGCTCAAATCAATCGATACATGTATTTTATACTCAATTTTCAATGTTTAATTATCAAAACAATAAAAAGAAAACAGTGTTAAAATAAGCATAGATTTGTATGTAATCCACCGTTATACACTCGCACTAGTGTTTATATAAATACGATTGCAATATGGAAGTCGAAACTGAGTCGATAATCGATTATGGAGATAACGTGTTTAATAAACTGTAATAATTAAAAGTAAGTGCGCGAGCGATTGAGTCTCAATTCATTCGGAGATACATTAAACCATCACTAGCTGGAAGTTGAGAGCGGCAATGTGATTATTTTTAGCAGTCCAGTAAAAACACTCTTCTCTGAGTGCTATTATCGCTTTGATTGTTCTTTATGTCTAAATATTTAGTTAACTTTTGTAGGAACAAGTGCTTTTTATGCATATTATAATACGTTGTCTCTTAGTTGCCTTGTACAATTATAGATAAGTTTAGTATAGAATGATTATAAAACAAAAAATACATTTAAAAAAAAAGTTTTAATAATAAACATGGTTTCATAAAATTCCAATCTTATTTCATATAACCATATTTTTCCTCCTTTCTATCCAAATGTTAAGCTAACTTTCCTAAAACAAGTGTCTTATATCAGACAACATATTTGAAATATTGCTCAATGTTTAACATGTTTTTATATTCATCTAAGAACAACAATGTTTGTGTGCTTGCACATAATTTTGTCGTGATCTTTTCATTTCAAAATTGCGTCCTTATTTCTGATATATTGAACATCAATAAAAAGAAATGGAGCGATAACATTGGATTACACGACCAGAACATTTCAATGTCCTATTTCATGTAGTAACTGCAATATCCCTTTCACGTTCGAAAGATTGTTTCTGATCGTAAAAGAAAGTTTTGGTAGAATTTGTGTTGTCTAGGATATTTGTCATTATTACTGAAAAGAACAATAATAAATCAAAACTGATAGCTACGCGTAATTGTTAATTAATAGTGTTAAATGTATAATAAGCGTGTGTGGTAGGGATATAGATCACGCCCTGTGATAGCTCTTATTCGATTGGCATGATTTCTACAACTAAACATCTATAAGTGATCCTGGTGATATACGTCTTCCATTCGTTTTCACAAATATTATCAAGTTTACTTTATTGTGTCCATAGGAAAAAAATATTTTCCTCTTTTCAAATGAAAAACTACATAGTAACAAAACATTCTAGAAAGGAAGTGTGGTGTTAGATCGTTAAATAGCAATGTTGAATACAAGAATACAATGTCGTGTTTAAATGATTATCTAGCAGTCATGAACGTTTTTGACGTATCTGTTAGAGGCAGTCCTAAATCAGTCGTAAACACGATAATAGAGCATGTTTCCTTTTTGATTGATATCATATATTCCACAAAACTCCCCTAAAATAAATTTTAAAAAGTAGTCAAATGTTGGCAGAAATGCGCCATCGTGTGATCCTTAGCAAATTCCACAGTGTGTGTATATAAGAACATTTCACATGCACATTCTTAATTACAGTGAAATCGCATATAGTGTGTGTGTGTGTGTGTGTGTGTGTGTGTGTGTGTGTGTGTGTGTGTGTTCCATACTCCTCTCAATATTTTTTTTTATTTTTCAAAATGATATCAAGACAAGCCCTTCGGATAGTGACGTATAAAAAGATTTAAATTTTTAAAACATTCGATTATTCTCAATAATTCCATTCTCAGTTATCATGTTTTACGATATTTTTGTAATTACAGAATGTCCTGATGGTAAATTTGGGGACCAGTGCTCACAGAATTGCAGCGGACACTGTCGTAATGGAGGTAAATGCAGCAAGACAGACGGGCTGTGTATGAATGGGTGTTCACCAGGCTGGAATGAGACAAGATGTGATGAAGGTAACGTGTCAATAAGGTAGAATTAATGGATTATAGATATTGTGAAATCATTAGTTTTCGTGGGACACTTATTTTCATCGACTTCTTGGTGAACTTTATCCAAGAATATTAATCCCCACGAAAACTTGTCTCTTATATAGACCTCACGTTTCCTAGAACAGAGTTCTGCGAATAAATGTACCCACGAAATTCCTTTAGGTATATAATCAACAAAATTTAATGTCAACGAAAATTAATGATTTTACAGAACATATGAGATTCAGTTATGGACGCAAGGAGAATGATATGGTAAGGAATAAGGATTAGTTTCAACCTTCTTACTCAGTACGTTTGGGTTGGTAACAACAAATGTATCATGTTATTTGGGGAATACATAACAAAATATATCTGTCCATTATTTGGGGAATACATAACAAAATATATCTGTCCATAGATCTTATAAGCACTACACCTCTTGAATAGTTCGGTGGATTTCAACAATGGTGGTCACAAGAAGTTCAATCGAATCGGCATAAAACAAAATTTGGGGAATGTATAAAAAAGAGTACCACATCCGCCTGTCTGTCGACCCATCGTGTCCATGAAGAAAGGTTACTCATCTTAAATTTGTAAATGAATTTTTATCACACAGGTATACAAGACTTAGGGTTGTTATATGACATGATCTCGTAAGCGTGTCTCCTCTTTAACAATTTGGTTGGATTTCAATGAAACTTCACACATAAGTTGTATATCACATTGATTGATTGATGGTTTTAGTTTACCGTCTCCACGGCAAGTATTTCAGGCATATAGCGACGTCCAAATGCACTGAGGCATCCGGTTAGAACCTCCGACCTACCGCAAGCCAGTTGGAAGGCTTCCTCACATAAAAATCCGATTGACCTTGCCGGGACTTGAACTCACGCGGTGAGGGTCTGAGTGAGTGTTAAAGTCAGCGACTTTACTCTCGTACAAGGAGATCCATATCATACTGAGATATGCACGAGTCGTAGTTTCCAAGGAGAGATCACTAAACATTACTTTGTCATAGTGTGATGTGCAATATTTTCTATGGCTTGATTAATTCGCTTAGGTATAACACCAGATAGACAAGTGCATCACGTGAGATGATTTTTGCCGATATTTCAGTTCAATTTATTTTTCCTGTCACAAAACGATGTGCTGGTTAACTCATCTCCTCAATGATTACACTTGTTGGATCTTTCATCTACCATTATCATCAAATTTTGGAACATATCGACTTTTAAACGTATTTTGTACCTTTCAGAGTGTCGACCTGGTACATACGGTGAAGACTGTCGCAATAATTGTTTTGGACACTGTAAAGATGGTTCCAACTGTGATAAGATTGATGGTCATTGTCCAGAAGGATGTGAGCCTGGCTGGCGAGATCAGAAATGTGACCAAGGTCAGTATCAGAATATATATATTTAAGTGAGATAAGACTTCCAGTATAAAATCAGATGTTTACTAAATTGTACCCAATTGAAATGCATGCCGCAAAATTCAATTGCTGTTTGAAATTATTTGTTATGTTTTAAAAACAGCAGGAATCATTAATGATACAGCTGAAACTGAACATTCATGTAAGCATTGTTGCTTTAAGAAAGTATGATAAGATCCATCATCAGTAAAACTAAATAAATCCAAACTATTTGACTTTTAAACAGATGTTAAACATTTCCAGAAATGTACACAAATATCTGATTTGATAATTTCAAAAAAAGGTATTTTTCTATTTTAATCTATAGTTTAAGTAAGGTATTGACTTTCTATTGTGACGAGGATTGTTCAATATTTTCCACCATACCAACCCCAAACACATTTTTCAGTCATTAATCATTGGTGAATCTGATCTCAGAATGTTTAAATTGAGGTAAACAAACGAATACATCAACAAACATTTAGTTTGACTCGTTCCTATTTTACTGGCATTTTTACTTGCTTTTGCTATTTATAAGATTCACAGCAGTAACTGTTATACTAGAATTGCCGATGCATCATATTGATGTGTAACAATTGTTTAACGCATGCCTAAGTAAGATGTTAAGGCTGACGCCCTAAGACGGGATGATTCACAGAAGCAACCAAAAATAAAGATATAACACTAGATAGTGGATGTTATTTCACACTTAATTCACAGCTGGAAACAATTTATTTTCTATGACCACGTAAGAAAGAAAATATATCGATAATTTTCCTATATTTGATAGTTATATTAATTGGAATGTTCAGTGTAACATTGTGTGTAACAAAATGTGTAAGTATAGGGCATTTTAATGCCTAATTCAGAGTGCAGTGGCAGCTGGGGACAAAATTGCTCTCAGAAATGTGGGTATTGTAAGCAGAACGTATGCAACAACGTGAATGGCACCTGCACTCATGGCTGTATGTCTAGGGATTATACTCCGCCCCTCTGCTCAGGTAGGTTATTCATTTTAATTTAAATTGATACTTAATGGATCCCAGCTTATAACGTAGGGTGACGCGGAAACCAGCAGCGCATTTCAATATTAAGCATTGCAAATAAAACGGAAAATGGAAAAAAAATCAAACTGTATCGTGAATGTCACTTCCAAAATGAGGTTTTAAGGTGTGTTCACAATTCTAAAACTTATAAACCTTTTGCTTTTCAACGTCCAAAACCAAGTTGATTTGAATATCAAATATTGAATACCAAACAAAACATCGAATACTTTCACTTCCTGAGATTCCTATTTTGAATATTGCTTAACCATCAATCATGAAACTTGCATTTCCCTTCTTTATTAACATCTATGTTGTTTAGTTTGAATATTGTCTCAACGCATTCTGAATCTAACTTTAATATCAATATCTTATTATTTCATTGTACTTAATCTCAATTGTAGAATGTAGAAGAACACCGATTGTCTGCAAAATTCATTCTCAAAAATTCATCGCAGTTATATGGGTTTTCTGTGAAATAAGCTCATCATATCAGAATTATAATGTTTTACTATAACCAGCCTGTATAAATATATGCCCGGAACAGCCTGCATGGCCGGCATGTGGGGAGAGAATTGCAAGCAGCAATGTGGATATTGCCTACAGGACAGTTGTGAGCAGAAATCTGGGGCATGTCCGACCGGCTGTCAGTCTGGCTTTAAAGACACGTCTCTCTGTGATCAGGCTAAGGCAACTGTTCTTCATTTTGAAGGAAAGCAATTTTACAAGTTTAAAACTGGAATTCAGTATTCAGTATGTTATACTTAAAAACTCAACTTAAATAACAACGGACACAAATAACATAATTATCGTATTATGAAAGCTAAATGCCGAATTAAAATCATGTTTTTATTATTATTCCATAGTAATCAAATATGCCTTAGTTATAAAAATGTACACATGTAATAACACATTTTCAATATAATTTTCTTTTTTTTTTTTACTTATCAAACATAGTTTGTACGAAACCAATTAGGATCACACACAAAAGAAAATATTTCATTAAGTCTTAATACTAGTATGTCATAAAGGCGCCTGTGCACTAATATACTTGTAATAACACATTATTATGCAAAGACATTACAATAGGAATAAAATACGGATAAAGGCATTACTAAGCGACTCATATTAGCGCAAAACAAAGGCTTAATAACGCAAAGGAAGTTTAATAACACGAAAGGAGGCGAAATAACACGAAGTTGAAACTCGTAATAACGCAAAACATGTCTACTTGATACAGATGTAGTACTGCTACCCGCTGACATGAGGCATTATACCACACCCACAACATCGTCCTGACAACGGGCAAACCAGCCCTGAAACAACCCTTATATTTTGAACGCCTAGCAAGGGAGCCATACTAGTACCATTTATACGACTTGAGTACGTCGCGACCAGGGATCGAACACTACGGGCGCACTAACTACTCGGCCACCGAGACCGGTCGCAAAACAAAAGCGGTATAATGCATAACAAAAACGTTAATAAACAAAGGTTGAATGTAGAGATGGATGCCAAATATATTTACCATGATGATAACTAATCGATTTTCAAATGATTTTGGTGTATTTCAGAGTGTCAACCCGGTACATACGGTGCAAAATGTAGCAAAAATTGCTCTGGACACTGTAAAGATGGCTCCAACTGTGAAATGATTGATGGTCATTGTCCAAAAGGATGTGAGCCTGGCTGGCAAGATCAGAAATGTGACCAAGGTTAACCTCCTCAGAATATATGTCCTTGAGAGATTGAAGAATTTGATTCACACATTTCACTAGATAGTACACTAGATGGACAAGAGCATGAAGCGAGATGGTTCTTTGCCGATATAGTTTTTTTTTCTTTGCCACAATTTTTACGAAGCTTTGTACTTGAAAACGCATCACCTCAGTAAAAACTCTCAGCCGCTATACTATCTACCGTTATAAACAATCAAATGACTGAGGGTCCTACTGTTGCTTTCAACATAAACTGGAACATTAAAGGAGAAAGCTTGTAATCTTGAACCGTTTTATTGATTTCTCTCCTTTCCCTCATAGCTGTGAGGGCATAACGACACAATTTTATTTGCCATATTCGTATAAGATAAACTAAGGACACATTACATGCCAGAAGTGAGTGAACTGCTTCACTTCCCTGGCTTACGTCACACAATTTCATTCATAGTATTTTCATTGATAAATTTTCCCGCCAACGCAAATAGGTGCATATATTTCTTGCTCGCCAGATGGCATTGAATTTGGATATCCGTTATGATCATTTTACAATCGGTTACAATATGCTGAGTTGTAAACAAAGCAACATAAAAAAGATTATTACTGATAAAATTTTAAAGGTTCTGGGTATTTTTCAGGATGCCGACCTGGTACATACGGTGAAGACTGTCGCAATAATTGTTCTGGACACTGTAAAGATGGCTCCAACTGTGATAAGATTGATGGTCATTGTCCAGAAGGATGTGAGCTAGGCTGGCGAGATCAGAAATGTGATCAAGGTGTGAACAAAATTTTACAGTCTAACTGCTGAGATTTCTAATATAGAGTTGCCACTATGCCTATGCTAGTTCCCGACAAATACTTTCGACACCTGTTCTTATGTGATGGTTTTCTGTAATTTCATAAATATAATCAATTGAACTGAATCTCTTAGCACTGGATGTTTGATCCATAGCTTTGCATGGGGTTCGGTGTTTTTAATACATAGCTGAATGTCGATCATTAGAACGCTGATTAATTTGAATGCAGATTCGAATGTCGGTCACATAGTTATGCATTCGCTTTGTTTTAGCAAGTTAAATGCAGAGCTGAACGTTGATCTCACATTCGCGTTTTCAGCGCTGAATGCCAATCTCATATCTTTCCATTCGCTTTTTAGTTAATTGACTGTGGAGCTGGATGTTTGACCCACAGCTGTACATTGGAAATTGTGTTTGTTTGAAATGCATATCTGAATGTCTATCACATAGCTATGCATTCGCATATTTCAGAAGGTTAAATGCAGAGCTGAATGTCGTTCACATAGCTATGCATTAAAACACTGACTGAACAATTCGAATTCAGAGCCGAATGTTCACTGCATAGACAACACAAATAATTGTTTGGCATTATAACGAGTTTCTCCTTCGCTTTATTACACCATTTTTGCGTTTTTACCTATGTTTTGAGAACGAGCGCCTTTGTTTTCCTTTACAACGAGTTTCACTTTAGTTTAAACATATTTTATTCAAAATAATTAACACATGTAATATTAGCATACAATCAACTCAGGATAAAAACGAAAGATAATATCTTATCGTGTTCTTCACCATGTGAAATAATGGTAAACGATATTATGGCTAAATAAACTATACATATCATTTTCGCAATGAAGCCTTATATTCTCGTTATAATGCCTGTTTGATGCTCCTCTGCGTTACTTCGAGTTTATAAGCGTAAAGACTCCTTAAGACTCCGTCATGATTGAAATATATTATGTCTGTGAATAGGCTGTCTTTGAGATGATCTTAAATATGATAACAATGTCGTTCCTTTGGTAAATGTGATGTTTTGAGTCAGGTAAGAGGGGGTATTAAAAATGCGTTAGTGAAAATGGCGATCCATTAATTATATATGACAAATTGTCAATCTAAAAACATAACCCATATTTACTTAATATTGTTACGAGCTGGTAGCGTGCTCTATCCCTGTCTTGATGGTGGTTATGACCTTTTCAGTCAGTGATGTGTGCTGCTGTGCAGTTGAAGAATTCAACTTGCATGTGTAGACAATGTCTTAAAGACCTTTTTATGTTTTAAATAAAATGGACTCCACAAGTTAAAATGGATAATCAAATTACCTAAAAGCTGAATACTTATAATGCTTAAATAGTAGTGGAAATCAATTAAACAATAAATGCAGGGTAAAGTTCCCTCGCTTTATTTCTGCACTATTGCTATATAAGGGAAACTGATATATTAATGCATGAGTAGACACTAAATATAAATATCAACCACAAAATGTCATACAGTAGACAAATTGACATCAAACAAGGAATTCTATACTAAGTTCTGAAAGGATGTTAAATAAGTCTTAAATATACACAGTCTTTTATCACATGAAGATGATAAAATAGAGCTTAAGTCCAAATAAAGTATCAATTCCTTATATAACTACTTATTTCTTATTTAAAATGGAGGAAAATCTACTATAACTTGAGTATAGAGCTTACTTAAATAAATGAATACTTAAAGTAACCAAATGTAATTAAAAGAAAAAAATAACTTAAAGACAGTGATATGTACCTTAAGAGAGTCAGGCGTGGAGTCCCTGAACTCAGCTGCGTTCCACTATATAAAGTGCAGCAACGCGCATATAAATAAGTGCGTTTTTAACGTTAAACCGCGCAACAGTGAAAGTGCACAACTGTGCACACAGAAATATGTGCGCTAAATCATCAAAACAATGAAGAAAGCAGAATACTCTCGAATCCTACGCTAGAAATGTATAATTAACAATAACTTACCAATAAACAATAGAATTACTGATGATTACTATAAAAATCAATAAGATAAACAATTGGTCTATTCAGAAGCTTATATTTAATAAAACCGCTACACTGTAACCATGGCAAATATCCCATGAATCAGTGCGACACAGCATCCAAAATGGCCGCCGGAAGTAAATTTACAAAAAGTAAACAAACTTGACGAAAGATGCACAAAGTTGAATGTGGGGAATGTAAACCAAAGAGAAAATAATTCTTAAAAGATGAATTTCTATGAAGGTAACAATAACAAAGTTTAGAAATAAATAATGACGAGAGATCGCTGGAATGCCAGCGCATTACAATATTTTACCTACACGTTTTCGCGTCTTTGTTCACCAGAATGCGAGGTTGGTACGTGGGGTTATAACTGTAGTGAAACATGCGAGGGCTGTCTGGACGGAGCATGTGATGCAACCAACGGTTCATGTAACAATGGCTGTAAACCTACATACAGGACTGTTCCGTACTGTAACGAAAGTATGTATGCATGTCTTTAATGTATTTCATTAATTTCTTCTTAGTTAATTAATATCCAAAACCCCTAAACAGTGTTTACTTTCAATGAAAAATTATCGCATATTACAGTTTAGATTGAAATAGATGTTATAATTTTTTTAGCACTCGGGCATATCGTTTAACACATAATTATCGATTTGTATTGTCAATCGTATGTGAATTTACTTACGTTAATGTAAAAGAATTTTCTTTGACCTTAAAGTTGTAATTATTGATTACAAACATAACAAATATGAGGATAGCTTACAGTTTTAAATCATATCTAACATGATTAATGTGTTTGTCCATGAAAATGTTAGTACAGTTCGTCATTAACAGTTTTCTCTCTTTTCTGGAGTACAAATTATTTAAATACATTGACCGGCTTTATATCATTGTTGTAAAACCATTTTACCATTTTGCTATGTAATAAGAAAAAGTTAGTATTTTTGTTACATTCTACACGTAACCTTGACTATTGATGTTTATTCGATGTGGAAGATGTACTTTATATCTTTCACGATTGGACAAGTCAATTTCCAGTAGTTTCTGCTACAATTATATCATTTGACGGCTGCCAAATGCCCTGCCAATCCATTTTTTATTATTATTATCAAGCGACTATTTTAAGTTATCCAGCATAGATAACTGTTAGTGTAAATAATATTTTTAAAATATTGACCAAAAGCCGTCATATTATTGACCTAAATGTCCGTTGTGCGAATTGCAAAGTATCTGCCATATTGGAAACATTCTTTACAGGTTTAGGTAAATATTTTACACATGCTTTGGATAGTCAGTAAATATTACTCGTAGTAATGAATTTTAAAATAATGAAAGAACGTTTTGTTTATATCGACTTAGAAGTAACAAATGATTATGAAAAGAGAAATAGACTATGGTATATACTTAGCAGTTGATAATCTCACATTAGCTAATTGCCAGGTCAGATTGGTAACATTTTATCGACGTAATTTATCCGCAGGTGCATATTCTCCATTACTTTTTTGTGAAGATTAATACTTGTAGTGATGGTGTTGATGAAATTTGATGAAATCAAATAGTAGAGATAGTTATCGTTTTTGCTCAGTTATTGTGAAAAATATTCAATTCAATGCCAATAATTAAATCTGGGGTTTTATCTCAATATTGTTCATTAAAAGGGGTTATTAATGACACAGTTCAAATAACGATATGTTCATAAAATTTCATGACTACAAGGGTGTTGTTATGGGGCAACAAAATCAACTAATAATTACAGTTGTATAATGTATTTTTCTTGTGTGTGTGTGTGTGTGTGTGTGTGTGTGTGTGTGTTGTTGTTTTTGTTTTATGTTGTTGTTGTTTTTTGGTTTTTTTGGCAATATCCAAAACTTAGATACATATACTAATGTGCTATACTATCAGGTATTATTTCGACGTTGTCGGAGAAATCGGAGATGGTCTCTTCTGGACCTGTCGGACCCATCGTCGGAGTCTGCTGTGGTATCATTCTACTTGTCCTGGTCGGTTTTATCTTCCTTTACGTGTACAGGAAAAGGTGCCTTTCTTCTTTTTTTTTCTTTTTTTCAATCCATAAATTGAAAACACAGAAATGCTCAATGATGAGATCAAAATGATGTGATTCTTTTTAAAACGAAAGCAATCTAATGCTGTCCATCAATGGATCCTAAAATATGATATACGTATGGCCCCTTTGCTTGGCGCTCAGCATATAAATGTAGTTCGAGAACTGGTTGGCACTGTGATTGGATAATGTGACTTGGTGTGGTATCATGTCACATGTCTACGATGTGATACTGCAGTGTGGCAGCACTATATCTGTCTCCAAAATACTGAAATACTGTCGGCACGACGTTAAATCCAATAAACAAACAAAAATGAACCCCGATCTTTTGTATTTTTGTTTTGAGATTTGTTTGGTTGACTTAAGGTGCATATTAATTTGGTTCTTAAGCAAATTTAAGACCTGGACCTGAGCAGTATAACGGGTACGTAAATATAGTAAAAAGATAATGAATATAATTGTACATGAACTTTAACTCTTAGACTATTTGTCAATAATAGTCACTTTTTCACATTTTAATAAAATATTTGTATAATATTTTTTCTAATGAAAATAACAGCTGAATACAAGTAGTTTTCCAAATAAAAATGAGTTTACATACTTAATGAACAGAACAGTAATGAATATATAACGTTGATTTTCAGGTTATTTAGATCAAGGAGCAGTGTAGGGGGAATAGCATTTTGTCACTATGGCTGTTAAATGTCAAAAAGATGAAGAGAAGTCATTTGGATATTTATAAACTAAACTCAGTTTACTTAAACATTCTGAAACTTTTATAGGTGGTAAGATATTTTAAGATGAATTAATTATACATGTATTATCTGTTTTAATCTTGGTTTTGTTTAGGAAGGATCCGTCACAAAAGGCGGCTCAGAACGGTGAAATTGAAACAGAAAGTGCGATTGTCACTCAATCCCTGCCCGTCAAAGAGACAACATTCACTAGTAAGAATTTCAGGAAGAGTTTCCATGATGTTCCGTGTAGCATTCTTATGCAAAACTCAAGAAATTTTATGAAATTATGCCTATCCATTATTTTTGGTATTTTGCTACATGTATTTGGATAACAGATGCCAGTAAAAGGTTCGTCAATGATGATCTATATGCGCTTTACGTCATTTGTATGCAAAACTAAATCATTTTGATAAACTGAAGCCTGCCCATTTTCTCAGTATTTTGCTATAAGAGTCACCGGTTTGTATTCAAATTGAAATGATATGAAAGCGACTATACAGAGACTGCAGAATGCATCAATGTTATTTATGGGTTTCGACTACATTGACACACATGAATTGTTTCAAGACAATAAATATGCTAAATTGATGAATATTTTAGTCTTATTATTTCTGTATATTCAGTTGCTATTTCAACATCATATCGATGTTTTCTTTTTCCTTACACTTAAGTCAGAAATATTTTCGAAATATATTCACAAAGTCGACGGACAAGACTTAGTATGGAGTACCACTGAGGTAAAAAGTAGATTTTACCGACAGGTATAAGACAATGGAACTATACATTTAAGTTTTAAATGTAAATACATATTTTGCAACATATTTATAATTTTAAATGTATATACTGTCGAAGCGATGATAAACATAATGTACAGTAGCAATAGTAAATTTACAGATGCAGCTATAGACTTATAACTGTCAGGTTGAATATTTTTATTTTTGATCTCAGTGGTACGTCATAGACGAGACTGTATGTTTATTACGTATGTTGATGGCGAATGTTGTTACCAGGCAGCGAGGAGGTGGTGTACAGCAACATCCAGGCAGAGTTTGCTCAGAGCACAAAACAGCCAGAGTCCGGAATCCCGGTGAATAATCCTGGTATGCAAGTCTGCATTTATTTTGCTTAAATTAACATCTTTCATCTAAATGTGTTTTTAACTATGAAAACTGTATACCGGTAAAATATGTAACATTGATTAAAATGAAGTAGCACCCATAAAATGTGTAGAAAATATGACATTCCAATGAAATGATGCTTAACAATGGTGATAAATACACATTTAGAATTACTCAACAGTCAAACATAAACCTTATACTTCTATTCAGTAAAGCTCAGAAAAATGCTGGTCGTATAACAATGTGATCTGAAAACAATTTTAATTAAGAAAGATATTTCAAAAATGATATGCACTGTTCATGGGGATAAAGTATTGGAGAATGAAGAACAGTTACAATTATGTTGTACGAAGTGCTTTATTCTGGGAAGTCAAATCACTGCAGAGCGCCATCAAAATATAGTTGTTTTTTCAAGCATACGGAGACGGTGAAACCGACCTTAATATACGTTTCGAAAAGTGCTTTGACAAAAGCAACTGTATATTTATCAAAGAAAATGTAATTCAGTTAGGATACTTCATCAAAATTTCGTGAATACGGAGGATATAAACACGTAGTTCAGTTAACTGTGATCTAACAAACAGAAGTGGGTAACTTTTATCCTTAAATATAGGAAAATCTACCAATGAAAATTGTTCAAATATTCATTCAGCATTCATCCTTAAATAGGTCAAAAGTCAGATTCAACAGCTTGGCCGAAAAATAAAGCTCCTTAAAAAAGAGACATTTTCAGTGCTAAGGCAGCATTAATTGGCACCTCATTGAAGAGGGGGTCTACTATGGTAATTGCTTATGGAGGTATTAGTAATTTCAAAGCTTTGAATACCGTACTGTTTCCAGCAGAGTGTAGCCCATCACACACAAATACAAAATTTCCCGCTGTCAACATCTCAGTCCACCAGGTGTCTCTTGGGAGATTAATGTCGTATTTGCGAGACACCTCAATCGAGTCTGACAAACTTTTTGAAGAATTTAAGGCAAGTAAAATGTTACTCAAATTTTGATTATTAATTCGTTTATGCTGCCAAATACTTGTTTAAAAACCTTAAGAGTAAATGCCTTCCGGGTTCAGCTTATCAAAAGCCCCATTAGGTTGTTGAGGCTTGGATTAAATCATCCATTATGAATAAAGAATAAAAATGTTTTATCACATCTTATATTTATGACTCATCGAATATCTGATTCAAAACATAGTATTATGTCTGTAGAGAACATGTCGGTTGGAAATATGGGAAAAAAATGAATGCTATTTACGTACACATTTGAATTCCAGCAAGTAGAAAACCTTACGAATGTTTGTTCTAATGTGATAATGCTAATAACAATACTAATTTGTTTAGATAAATGAGTACCGGTACTCCTTTTCGATGTTATATATTTACACATTTTGCTACTGAAACCGAAACCATGTATTTGTCAGGACCTTGACCATCTCGTCCGCTTTCTCCACAGGCTATTCCGAACGTATACAACTACAGCATGAGTGTGGCCAAGTCGCAAGGGAATAGAGCCAAGAACAGATACAACCAGATGTACCCCTGTAAGACACATGTATAACATTCATTCCATGCTCTTGAAATATTATGACATATTTGTGTAGTCATCATGATTACTGAATAAACATAATTCATTCCATGCTTTTGGTTAAAAGATTGACAAATGCATACAGGAGAAAAACAATCCATGCTTTTGGTGAAAAGACAAATTCACACAGGAGGAAAACAAGTTTTGAACAATAAGGTACGAAGAAGGGGAATACTTTTACCATTGATGTCAATATATAGAAAACTTGAAGAAAAAAACTATTAATAAAAAAAATTGATTTTCATATTTCTTTTCACTTGTGGTCTCTGAAATACATAGTTTATACATGTATATACATTCGTGAAATGCAATCTTAAAAGAAAAACAAAAATATCAATAAATATAATTACGTTCTCTTGGCTAGCATTTACTAATCATTATAGCCATATTTAGACCTTGTGGTCAAGGATAACCCACAAGCTATGTCCTGTTTTTGCTGACACCGTGCAGAAGAGACATTGGTATAATAAAAGGGAGCCCGGGTGCGATACAGTAGCTCATTTTGCGAATAGAACCCTTGGTTCCTCCCCGTGCTCGGTGTATAACACTGGTTTTTACCGAGTGCCAGGCAAGGGTGCATCTGGCACACATTTTATATGCCTTTTGTTTGACACGGTCAACGCAAGAAAGTGTCCCAGCTGGGATTCGAACCTTAGACCTCCCGATCGCAAAGCGGACACTCTACCACTGGCCTATACATAGCTCCCATAGGCACTAATAAGACACATTTTGGCAGTCATTTTGTGTTCTTAGATAATGCAGGCCGAAATTTTAGAAATCTAGCTATTTTTAATTCAGTACTGTAGTTTTACTTTTCGGTCTATCTTACTGAAATCTGTATCTAATAGAACAACGTAAATTAATCATTTTAAATATGAAAATAATATTTTGGTAAATTTAAAGGTAAAAAACTTTGTAACATAAAAAGTTACTCTGTTCATTTTGTTTACGGATGAACCCATACTTTTTTCTTTAATGTGTGTTTATTTTTTACATATATTCATATTAGATATATATGAATTTCAAGAGCATTTCAATAGTGTTAACATTTTCATTTTTGGAGCAGAAATAATGAAAATAAAAAAAATCTGCTCCTTTTTATTTCATATAAAAATCCCTTGAATGTACCAATCAAAATGGCCGTCAATTGACCATATATTTCCAGTAATTGTCTGCGTCTCTCTGTTTTTAAGTCATTTGTACAAGGTTGCCACATGCTCACGAATTATAAATATATATTTGATACTGTTGTTAATATGCCTGTTACAGTCAATTGTTTTGTGATTATTGACGATTGTTAGGTACCATATTTACAACGAAATTACAATGTTACATTAGTATGATACAAACAGTTAATTTTGAAAATGACTGCTTTCAATTCAGTTAAGTTTAATAAGAAATTAATACATATTGAAGTTATGTTTCTTTGGTAACGCCTCTTCAGTTCTCTTTTTCTATCTAGTTGACCACAATAGAGTCCACTTGAAAACATTAGATGCTGATCCACACTCTGACTATGTCAATGCTAGTTACATCAACGTGAGTATCTTTAATCATCCTCGTAATATCTTTTTTCATAAAACATCGATTAAATATGAAACCTATATGGTTACATTACTTAACAAATAACAATAAGCATTTAAGCCGATCTTCAAAGAGCAACTGTCAAAACTTAAATTACTATCTTTACTGATCTGTCTACATCCGCTGATATCCTGTGATAAATTGAATCTAATGGTAGAGAGTAAGACTTCTGATTTTCTTTTTTTAAGCAAAATTGTCAGGGAAACTACTTGATTTAATCATACATAAACTTTAAACATTTTTGCAGTGGTTCATATTAATATCTGCTTATTTAACATTTTCTTGTATTATTATTTTAAATCCGTCATAAGTTTAGGACTTTTTAAAACATACCATATGTATATGATGTTTTTCTTTGAAGGGTTACAAATCAGAAAAGGCGTACATAGCTGCACAAGGTACGGTATGGCCCATTGTGTGTGTGTGTGTGTGTGTGTGTGTGTGTGTGACTTGAACATCAAACAGACAGTATTTCAATCAATTTGGAGACTACGTCTACTGGTGACAAATATAGTGATGTCACACTGTAGTTTCACGCCGTAGACATGTGGATTGATACCACACACAGTCACATTATCCTGACACCGGTCTTACCAGTGAGTTCATATGTGGTGCACATTGGTACATATATACTATATACCACTTACATATATTACATGTATATGTAAGTGTCGTGATAAAGTATTAACTAAGACAAATATCCGATAAGTAATCAAATGCTACTAATTCTAGAAAAATGTAGATTGTACTTAAGTACTTTAGCACTTAGGTGTCATGTTCAATTCGGAAGCTAGCTATGGCTGGTTTCTAGATAACCCGAAAACACTTCGGTTGTGATCTTTGATGCCACTGGATGATAGTTTCAATCAATTTTGGACATTAATGTATAAATACTGTCTTCTCGGTAAATGTATGGACATTTAGACATAAATACTACCGGTTTCATTTGTAATTTAGCAGATGCAGCAATCGATACAGAACTCTTTGAAAAAAATCTTTATAAAACTATTTATGCAATCTTTTCATGTATAACACACAATATTCAAACAACACTTGCAATCATGTGCCAACAATTCCTTAAAGCTAAATTCAAACTTTACTGGTAAGTACATCGTGCATGCGTGTATATTCGTATACATGTATGTGTTTGTGTTTTGGTGCTAGGACGTTGTCTGTTGTAATTGTTATGCATTTCACTATCTAAAGGTCCAGTGGAGAAGAATATCGCCGACTTCATACGGACAATATGGGAGAAAGAAGTAGAGACCATAGTCATTCTGACTAACGTTGTTGAATCGGGAAAGGTAATAATCTGATGTTGTTATATTACATGTATTTACACATCCATGATCATAGAAATAAATATTTATTTAGTCATATTACCAGACAAGTTGACCATTTGGGTAATAGAAATATTTCATAGCTTTATATTCTCCCTAAGTTCTGGATAATGTAGAATTGGTAACTTGTCGTGTATATTTGTCATTAAAGGATATGATTATAAAGAGGAAGCTATTTTTTTCATTATTGAAAAGTTAAGCAATGAATATGTTTTTTATATGAAGTTTTAGTCTTTCATGCTTTCGGTGAGTATGAAGCATATATATTATGTTTTCGGGAAGTGCTCGTTGATTTACGTAGGTTTACGTATCAGAGTGAAATGGTCTATACATATACATGTATAGGAAATGGGTTTGGGGTACAAAAAAATGAACCTTATACCTCTGTGTACAATAGCGAGGACTGGAAAACATGAATGATACGAGACACATTCTTATTCTCTGTCTCGAGTTTAATTACTTTCCATGAAACTAAATGTTATGATTTCTCGGTGTTCAGAGCCTCATGATTTTATATCTCACTTCCGGTTCTTGGTTGTCACAACTTACTGTATCTCAATACAGGCATTGGAAAATACTTTTATCTTAAACCACTCTTAAAATGCAATCTTGCAATAAGATTAACAAAATATTATTTATAACCTTATAATTAAATGCAATAATTGAAATATATTTTAGATGAAGTGCTTAAAATACTGGAGCGGAAAGAAGGTTCTAAAATTTGGTGCGATCACAATAACACAAGAATCTGAAGAAAAATTGGCTGAGTACACAAAGAGGACTCTATTGCTGAAAATGGTATCTTTTTTTTTTCAAAACAGAAGTCTGATAACAGACTTTCATGACGTGTGTGTGTGTGTGTGTGTGTGTGTGTGTGTTTCCTGAAAAGGGGTTAATGGAAAAATTAATATCGGGTGTCGTAAAATTTAGCTAAATGTGACAATGCTTTGGTGGATTTATGAGATGTTCATTTTTTAAAAGCATAAATTATATTTTAGAAGTGATAATATCGTTATAGAATTGTTTGTTAGTTTTGAAATTTATGTTCTTAAACAAATTAAGGGCATGAGACAAGATAAAGTGAAACATCATTGTGGCATTACGTCATAGACGTGTGGGTTGATACCACACCAAGTCACATTATCATGACAGTGGGTCGGGCAGTTCTGGCTTGACTGGACTTGACTATTTGAGTTTACCGTCGCTTCAACAATATTTCAGTCATATAGCGACGTCCAGCTAATTACAGGTGGAGGAAGACCCCGAATGCACGGAGGCATCCGGGTAGAACCACCGACATACCGCAAGCCAGCTGGAGGCTTCCTCACATGAAAATCCGAATGACCCTGCCGGGATTCGAACCCACGCGGTGAGGGGCTGAGTGGGTGTTAAAAGGGCAGTCCTGGGACTCTCTTTATAGTATAATTTACAAATAATGGTGAAATACCAGAATCATGTCAAGTATTAAGTATGTCTCGTCATGACCTCATGGTTACGGGGCGAATGCCCAGACCACTCGAACTCCAGGTCTTATCACCATTTTATAACTCTACAGGAGGCTGCAGTTGAGGCCAGGTACGTGACCCAGTTCCACTTCACGGCATGGCCGGACAAGGACACGCCCATCGGGACATCAGGCCTGCTACACTTCCTTGACGTAGTTCGGGCACATAGCAACGTCCGCCCTTGGCTTGTACACTGCAGGTATGTATACCCATTGAATTATTTCTTAGGGCAAATAATGATTTATTTTAATGAAGACTCCATGTGAATTAAAATCAATTTTACAGCGGATGCTTCTGATCCTTCAAAAAGCTCTCCCTGCGTCTTCCAGTAACTGTGCTTGATTGAGATTGTCATTTTTGAATACAGATTTCTGTTTTTGTCCCTTTCTTCGAATTAGCTCAGATTCTACACAGTATGCATATCAAAAGAAAATCAGTAGTTGCATATACCATTTATGCTATTCAAAGTTCAAGTGAATACATGAATATTCATGAGGTAAAGGGTAAAACGATAGGCACTCCTTCAGATAATTAATCTTACCTCTGTCTTGTCTTACTATAAGCTAACGTGTTTGAATGGTTTCATCAGGAGATATGCATTTCACCTGAAATAAAAATTACATATACAAATATCATGAATACATTTATCAAGTTTTTTATTAGTTATCCTTTCTTTTTTTTATCTTAGAAAATCGATGTGCGGTCATATTAAAGACAGGCAATGTGCATTGGAGCCATCGTTACTTACACTCATATAGATATATACATATACTTATTTTTTCTTGGGCTTTTATCTTGGGTTCCTGTTTGTAAGGATTGTAAGGAAGTTGAACTAAATTATTTAAATTATACACTGATAGGTCTGTTCATTACAAGATAGCATGTTATGTACGATAGTTTTGAAATTACACGGTTTTTTATATTTGATATCACGTATAATTACATATAAAACTGTTATTGTATGATGTTGTTAAATACTGTTAAAATTTTGCATTTTTAAGATATATTTCATAGGATAATGCCTTTAAGATTGTTTTCTATGCTTTAGTGCCGGTGTTGGACGTACAGGGACATTCATTGCCATTGACATCCAGATGGAACAAGGCCAGGACGTGGGATATGTCAATGTGCATAAGTGTGTCAACGAACTGAGGAAACAAAGAGTCTTCATGGTTCAAACAAAGGTAATCTAAATTGTCTCTGTTGCTGCGCCTGCTGCTTCTTCTTCTCCTTCCTTCTTTTTCTTTCTTGTCCTCCTCCTTTTTTCTTATCACTTTCACCCTTTCCTTCCTAAATAAAGTGCATTTTGACAAACGTGTAATATACAATTTCAGACTTATGATAAGCTCAATACATATATAGATATTTGTCTTCGTTTGTTTATTTGGTTTGACGTCCCACTAACAGCATTTCAGTTTGTTTGTTTTTTTGAGTTGACATTCATACATAGTATATGATAGTATATGTAATGTCTCAGTCGCATTACTTGTGTGTGCCGTTTACGAACCAACCGGATTTGTGTGTGTGTTTTGTTTTTGTTGTTTCAACAAAATCTTTTTGTACGAGTTCTGATCCCATGCACGATTTTCCTCAGTTTATTTAGGTCGCAAGGGCGCTGTGTAAGATGATTCTATCAGTCGTGGGAATCTCGTACAAGTTTGTGCGCGTTACAAATTATGAAAATATCATACGAGTCTCGTAAGAGATACTGATATCATTAGAGCTCCTTATAATATTTTATTTTTGCGATTTCCTGAAAACGTAAGTACGATTTCCTGCTTTGGAAAATCGTACCAGCCCCGTTTCTCATGTGACCACACAAAAAGTATCTAAGAGCTCCTACAAATTTTGAAAATGTCAATGAGCATCTATAATCGTACGATTTCATAATTTCTACGGACATCTCACGGTTGAAATATACATATTTGAGACATGAAAATTGTTTTGAATAGCAATAGAAACAAAAAAGTAATACAGATTCACAAGAGTCCAAATGAAGAGGAAAATAATAAAATAAAGAACTAATTAATACATAGAAGAAAAACAAAATCAAGAAAATTAGCAACGACCCAACAGAGATTCGAATGAAACATTAAAATTTATGGGTAATTCTAAAACAACATTTTGATAAACTGCTGAAAAGAATTTCAGGTCGATATACGTAAGGAAGTCAATGTGTTGTTATTCAGGACCAATATCGCTTCGTCCACGAGGCCCTGCTGGAAGGGTTAGTTCTTGGAACAAGACCGCTTCCCCTGGATGCATTTAAAGAGGACTACCAGGAACTGCAGAGGTTTGACCTCAGTTCACAGTCCTCTCCCTTGTCCCGCCAATTCGAGGTGAAGGTCGCTTTTCTGTCTACGTCCTACCTTATCAAACTATCAACCCGAAAACTTTATATTCATGTTGAATAATAACTGTTATATTAACCACATACCGATCAGCGTTTTTTTTTTCTTTTCTTTTTAATAGATTGTTTTTTTGTCGAGTTAAAGGCATGCGTGCAATAAGCAATTATTTTCTATTTCCGACAATTTTTCCCCATAAATTAGTTTCTAATTAATCACGCAAAGATTTAGAAAATTATCATGGCTAGTTTAAATTTTCATTCTCTGTCTATATAGAAAATAACTGCATTGTGCACGTATGCCTTTAAACATTTTGTTTCGATAAGCTTAATTTTAATCATAATGTATTTCCTTCATATTTCATAATGTATTTGGCATACATTGATTTCAGAGGAATTGGTATATGTTCTATTGTGTGTGAAAAGTTGTTGCTTTTCACCAGTATGTTTCAATTATTCCCTTTGTAATGAAATTCAAAAGTATAAGAAAGGTTTCAACAAGAAACCGATTTGATACTCTTTATGAAGCTGCTACAAGAATATCAGAAGATAGAGGAGGTGCGTGCTTCAAAGAGAGAGGAAAACTGCTTGGCAGCTCAGCTGCCTGAAAATATACCCAAAAACAGGGACAACAATATCATACCAAGTAAGCATTTGAAGAAGATATACGTAAATACCTTCATCATTTCATTCCCGTTGTTACTTAATGATTTGCAGAAAAGGGTATAAATCAGGTTTTTTAGTTAATTTAAATTTTAATTTTATTCATATCCAAGATGTATTGTGTTTGGTGTAAGAACTTGAGTTTGCCGATGTGACATACATTTTTTTATTTCGAAAGAATTTATATTTTCGGAGAGTGTTTGCAGTCCAAACGTAATATATTTCATGAAGATTTGATACTTTATATTTGCAATCTTTCTTTTGCACCTGATTATATTGATAAACGGTGTATTGTTTTTGCCTATTTAGTAACTTCTCCTTATGTTTACCATTAATATAGAATAGTGTTAGTGTTAAGAGTTTCATATTACAATTTTTTTGTTTGTTCCTCAGTGAATACAACTAGACCCTTCCTTGCATCAAGTGTGGAGGGATGTAACAACTACATCAACGCCGTGGTCATTCCGGTAACCTAGCTTACATATATATAGTACTGTAAAATCATGGACAAATTTCATTGATTCCGTGTAAAATTTCGCTTTCGCTAGTTCATATTCCAAATTATTTGCTGTCCATACTAAATGGGCGAATTTCGTTTTATAGATATTCGTGGGTAAAAGCATCCTCACAAATGAAAATGTATACGGGTGTGAATGACATTGCAGTTATCATCTAAGTTGCAGGGTTTCGTGTTAATAAAGCATATTTGAACATATGCGTTTTTAACATAAGTGAAAAATAAGATTTTTTTAAGAGAGTATTCTGCTTTGCTATTCAAATTTTTACTCAAAATTGTCTATAATGGCAGATACGTTTTCTGAAAATTAAGCTGTGCTTTGTTGTTGTTGTTCTTCTTCTTCTTCTTCTTCTTCTGGGGTGTGTTTAACGTTTCGAAAATAAAGAATTCTATAGATTTTGCCAAAGTAAAGCAACATCTTACGTTGTTTTGTGGATTAAACTGTACAACTAGATAAATTCACTATTCTAAACTCGTTATACACTTATTTAAAATAGAAGATGTACACCCAGGATCCAGGATTTAAAAAAGTATTGTTCCTGCATAAATATATCACAATGGTGTCAAGTTTTTAGTATTGTTTGACCGATATGAAATGGATATTTCAGAAGCAGTGATAATAATGCTTTCAACCCAAAGAAGGTAGGGATCAAAAGCAAAAGTAGAAACGAAGTGTTAATTTGATTATATAAATATAAAATAACCATTATAAAGTATACAGCGTTTCACACAGATATTGACATTCTGTCTGAGCCTTTACAATTCATATTTGAGGGGCCGCCGTGGCCGAGCGGTTTCAGTCGTGGACTACAAATCTCTCAGCACCTCACCGCTGTGGGTTCGAATCCCGGTAGGGACTTCGGATTTTTCATGTGAGGAAGCTTTCCAGCTGGCTTGCGGTAGGTGGGTGGTTCTACCCGGATACCTCTGTGTACTCGGGGTCTTCTCCCACCTGTAATTAGCTGGACGTCGCTATATGATTGAAATACTATCGCAGTGACGGTAAACCTCAATACTACAACAACTTACAATTCATATTGCATGTTGGCAGAGCTACCGGCTAGCCCGGGGGTACATCCTAACCCAGATTCCGCTACCCGACACAGTGGTGGACTGGTGGAGACTGGTGCTTGAGACCCATGTCAGCCTGGTCGTCACTTTTGATGACGCCAACAACAATCCGGTAAGACTTGTCATCTAGTATACAATTTTCGTGGTCGTTTTCATTTCATTCTCGGTCCTAGGTGCTCAACATCTGCATTTACATTGTATATTTATTCCATATGGATTTACACCTATATTGATATTATATGTATAAATTAGAATCCATGAATAAAAAAAGTGAAAAGAAAACATTTTTTAGCTTCTTGTTGTTGTTGTTGTTGTTGTTGTTGGGAGATACCGGTTATAAAGAAAAATATCTAAATATATATGGAATATATCTGTAAAATGAAATGAATATAGATGTATAAAGATATATAGCAATCCGACACCTTCGACACCAAAGCTATATAAGATATGAACTAATAGGGTATACCAGTCTTAGAAGCCTCATAAAATTACTTTAAGTCATTTTTTTTTTAAAGTTTGACTAATATATATCATAGATTATAATTATCCCAAAGAATTTCCTAGTGTGTCTAGTAATAGGATTAACCCTTTATTTCATATAGATGCTGTCTGATCAGGGTCTCCTTTGTTAGTTCATACAAATTGTAGGGTTAACATTTCAGAATAGAAACCTTTTTTTTTTTCTTTTTTTTTTTTTGCCGAATAAATCATTTGTTTTAACACCAGGTTGGAAAATACGTGCCAGGGTCTGGTTCGCTGCATGTAGGTCCGTTTACAATACGTCAGACTGGCAAAGAGAAAAAGGACAAATTCAAATGGAGATCCTATACAGTCCTCTCTAGTCTTAAGGTAATGTAACTGACTTGACTATTTGAGTTTACCGTCGCTTCGATAGTATTTCAGTCATATAGCGACGTCCAGCTAATTACAGGT
This sequence comes from Solen grandis, assembly GCA_021229015.1. Taxonomy (NCBI): domain Eukaryota; kingdom Metazoa; phylum Mollusca; class Bivalvia; order Adapedonta; family Solenidae; genus Solen; species Solen grandis. Next base: position 60,560,791 of record CM037777.1, read on the forward strand.
GGAGGAAGACCCCGAATGCACAGAGACATCCGGGTAGAACCATCGACCTACCGCACGCCAGCTGGAAGGCTTCCTCACATGAAAATTCGAATGACCCTGCCGGGATTCGAACCCACGCGATGAGTGGCTGAGTGAGTGTTAAGGTCAGCGACTTTACCCTCTTGGCCACGGAGGCCCCCGTAATATAATTAATTGAGTATTTAAATGGAGGAAACGTATGAATACATGTATATGATATTATTCCATGCTTTTGTGTACAGAGATTGAGAAATATTCATATTGGCAAATTAATCATGCACTATAAAAGATGTAATTTTATCATTTTTATAACAATAACAGTTTCCTGTAATAATACTTTGATGTATCCCGTCGTGTTGAGTGTGACAATTATGTCAAATTGTATAGCTGATATTTTTTTTATTTTGTAATGGAAAAAAAAAAGTAGACATTAAATATGGGGAAACACTTTGTTTATATACCTTAAGATGATGTTTTAATCCATTAATGGCCATTTGATATGAAACAGATCAGGATTTGGGACTTGTATGGGACAGGGATTCTATATACATATATAGAGAAAGAATTCTTGTTTGGACGATAAACCCATACTACAACTAACTCAGAGTACGTGATCACATACAAGCAACACGACAAAGACTGAAATTCTCAATAAATCATGACTACTCCATGATCCAGATTTATCATCTTTAACAAGTAACATACTATACACTTACGTTAGCACTTGTCTTAACTTATTAAAGGTAAAAACATATTTGAACTTTTTTTTTTTTTTATTCCATTAATGGTCATTTGATGATGAAAATAAATATGTTATCCTATCATCCCTCGTGAAATATATTGCAATCTTACAATATGATTTTATGATTTTGTTTGGACTTTTCTCTCGCTTCATTTCAGGAGGGGAACCATGATGTTAAGATTATAACGTTCACGCAATGGCCACAAGATGAAGTAGTTCCAAAGAAACCGGAGGCATTTTTAGATCTTGTTCAGGAAGTTCTAAAAACCAATCAGGGCTCTGATCAGCCGATCATTATACAGTGCCTGTATGAACAATAGACATTACTCCTTCTACTTCTTCTTCTTCTTCTTTTTCTTCTTCTTCTTCTATATCATCATCAGTATTTCCAACTACTACTTCATATTTAACATAATTATCATTATCATTTTTCTTCTTCTGCTTCTTCTTTTTCTTCTTTTTCCTACACCTATTTTCCCCTGTTTTTACCCCCACATCTTGCGTTAAATACAATGAAAATGTAAAGAAAAAGTCCTATCAATTTCTTCTTTATTTCGCTGCAATTATCAAGGTTTTTCATGTTTATTTAAGTAAAATATCTCTTATAATTTCAAACATGTGCATAATATTTATATAAAGGGGGAAGAAATAGAAAAATGATATTGAATAATGGCTTTCATTGTGAAATAATTTCTACGTTACCCCCAGTAACGGAGCGGACAGGAGCGGTCTCTGTGCAGTAATCCTGCACGTGCTTGAACGTGCACGAATGGAAGACAACGTGGCCATCACGAATACCGTTCAGATGATGCGACATAGGCGTCGACAGATTGTGCCAACTTTCGTGAGTACAAGCAAAGACCTTAACCTAGCTTTGGGTTCATAGTAATATCTGCTATTTATATAGATAATTTTCACAAAATTTCACAAGTTTCGAATGAATTTCAGTCCATTAACAGTCATTTTACCCCTGCTGAATATTGTCCCCACGCCCGATCGATACCATCTATAGACCGCCATGATGTCATGTAGGAAAACGGAACAAGTCAGCCGCGGGTGTCCGACGATGTATTGTCCATGGCGTCCTGTATACATGTATATTGTTTTATAAATGCTTCTCTCCCATTTCGATTTTCATTCATCTACATTTGACATCATATATGGAACTGAAACATTTCAAATCACCATTAGTCTGAGAGATGTACCATCACACCGATATTCAAATGATAATTGCGGCATTCAAGGCAGATTTATTTTATTCAGAATGATCTCAATTTCGACCGTTCCCGGTGGCCGAGTGATTATATCATTCGCCAAGGACCCTGGATGTCATGGATTCGATCCCCGACCGTGACTTACCCAAGTATCTATCTCGGGTTGACAAAGTCCCCTAAGGACTGGAAAAAAAATGTCAGTATGACGTTAATTCTACGCTGATAATCCATATTACTCTCTTAATCAATGTTTCGTTTATTGATCTAATAGCGTTCTTGCATTCCTCTATGTTTCAGGAGCAGTATCGGTTTTGTCACGACCTTGTGCTACAGTTTGTTGAAAAGAACGCTACCTACGCCAACGTGTGAAGCCACCGCACCTGTGTCCGGTCACGCATGCACGTAATTGTTAAAAATTTTATTTTAAATAATTTAAAAATTTCTGTAAAATAATATTTTCTCTTTTTTTTAAATTTTTTTTACATTTATGTAGATTAATTTGATATGAGAAATATTTTGCAGAAATGTATTTATATTTGTTACTTCAGTATTTTTTTTTTCTTCGATGGCCCTGATTGTATGCAACTTTAATTTGAAACATCTATTTTCGTGTGCAAACATACTTCACCTAAAATTAGAAGGTATATTTACCAGAAGATATACCTAAAATTATTATGAAAAAAATGTTAAGATCTTGTGTGTATATATGTAAGTTACTTTCTTAACTCTTAATGTATGATATTTAGCTATTTGATATTTTTTCAATACATATGTGTATAGTTTTCATTTTTTAAAATGATGTTTGACGACACTGAAATGGAATGGTCCTCAGATCTGTACATTGTTAAACATACAGAAAAAAATGTTTGGTACTTCAGACAAATGTTGCCGTTGTACATGTACCAACATTTTATTTTTTCCTCGTCCATTAATTTTACTTTATACTGAATGCACTGTATAATGTAGGACTGAGATCATTGTGGTAATATTTACAAAAATGCAAACAGAGAAAGAAATATACAACATGATGATTACCAAATATTTGCTTTAAATGCCACTCACTACCTACAACCAGGTACATCCAATAGTAGTTGCCAGCGTGTCATGTATATATATATATATTGGTTTACGATGTACTGAATGTGTAGGTCATAAATGGAAATGAACTAGGAAATTGATAATGTGACTGCAAGTTTTTAGCATCATGACATATGCCTACAGTGTGATATCAAAGATATACAAAACTATTTCTGTCTCAAGTAGAAATGACTCTTCAAATTACTGGACACCCAACGACGGACATATTATAGGAGTGCGGGACGATTCTTTATACAGCATATAGCAATATGCCGGTGTCCGAGTAAAACAATGACACGAGTAACCATGGAAACAAGATAACACTACTACTTCTATAGTATTTTTTATTTGACTGTCAGTGGTCAACATGTATGTTTCATTTTCATGATATCATGGGTAAAAGTTGGAAATTAAAAAGAAAAAAAACAACACTAAAATCCTGATTTTAGCAATTTTTATATAGTTTTATATAGAATAAGACGTCATTTGGGAATCAGAAAAACCTGAAGTTCAGGAAAATTCCTGAAAGCGTTTACACATTTACATAACATTTATATGCGTATACCTAAAAAAATTATCTCTTTCGACTAGATCTACATCACTCCCACTCTTTCGACCTAGATCTACATCATTCCTGTAGAATAAATAAAGAATAAACAAGTCATAATAATGAAAAGTTGCTGAAGATTTGATCTTAAAAAATAAAGGTTTGTCATTTAGGGACCAGATTATTCAGCAATTTCAATTTATCTATCAAGATTGATAGAGTATCATCTGAAGTGATATACATGTCGTGTTGTGTGTTCGGCAGCAACTATCTGTGCTGTTCAAGTAATCTCAGTAAAATCTCAATATAATTTTCAGGATTAATAGGTATCACTCGCGGCAGAAATGTGTATACACAATGTAACTAGATGTCTTATTGTAATACAATATCTTAAGATGGCATTGATACTCGAAATAATTATTTCACATTTTCATCGCAAAGTATGTTGGAGTACAATAATTATTCTTAGTATATATGCGATCTAGAAGACTTAAGTATTCAAGTTTAAATTATTAAACAGGTCATCATTTTCTAAATTGATACTAAATCCATTTGAGATAAGAAGTCCGGAATGCCGTCTTGTTTGTAAATATCAATAAACAGTGTTCTTGTTTTTAATGAATTAAGCATTAAATCGTGAAGTTGAAACTCCTACTTGTGTGGAAGGTATACATATATTTTCATTTCTTTCTGTCACTGTAAGGAATTTAGCTCGGTATAAAAATTTTGCTTATTCTACAAACATTGTATCTTTCCCTTAGTTCAATATAGCCGTTTCTGAAGGTCAAATTACAACCTAAATGTGAAAAGCCATTGCAAATATATGGTTTTCATGACATTTTTTTTTACCTAAATATAATTAAATTTACATCAATGTTGTTGTTTGATGAAGCTAGTTTATCTAATCGTCGTTTGTCTCTGGAGACTGACACACGAAACAAGCAAGTCCAGCTGAACCCTGAGATGACGATAGAGTGGCCTGCCCTTGGTTGACTCCTATCCGAATGTAAGGTGGCAAACACTTCGTGATATCATACTGTAAAAAATATGAGTTATTGCAAAAGATAATGCAGAATTGCAAACTACACGTCAGAGAAATTTCTGAAGTTTGCCACCTTTAAAAAGTTGTTTCCTTTCACAAACGTTGGTCACCTTCAACACCAAAAAATAAACATTCTCAGTCTTATGACATTTATGAAAGAAAACTCATGAAAATATCGTGATTGTGTGCTGTCTTGTAAAGCTTTTTGACATTTAAGCTTGAATATTGTAACAATGTTCTTATCAGTGTAATGAATAATAAAGTTTAATATTCTGATGTCGTTTTCTATATTATTTTCCAAATTAAGACAATTCGCCCAGGTGGTAAAAATATCACTCACAAACACGCGAGTCCTAACAATATTACATATAGTAAATGCGTTGAATCCAAAGCTGCGCTAAAGAAAATTTGGAAACATGCATAAAAATATCTACATGTCTGTCGGCTTTGATTGGGGGCCGCTGTGATACACTGTATCACAGTTCTTGTTTAATTCTACCACGCAGGTCGCAATTAAACTAATATTGTTCATAGCAACTGAAAATGTTCATTAATTAGTCCATTCTGCATTATATTCCAATGTTGCAACTGCCCTGAGAAATTAAAAACACACACCTTTAAACATGTGACATCAAGAATGTTCATCATTTTGTGTGTAAAACTTGGTTTATTTGGTTTTAATTGAATTATTTAACGCCATTTTATAACATCAACGGCTAACAAATGACCAGTTCACCTAACAACTCTTTCCAGGATTCTGGCGGTATTGTATTTTTAGGCACGCATCTCTGTAGTTAAATAAGTACAGCGGTTAAAACGAATGACCATCAGAAAGAAATTGTAAATCATTCATCGAGGAGACTGTGCTCGACCACTGTGTGGATCGAACCCACAACCCTCGGCTTCACAGCCAAGCGCCACCAAGGCCGGTTTATTATGTGAAACCCATGGTCCCTACGCTGTGGTTGGGCACAAGGACATGATATAACTCATATCTATTCAGACGAATCCCAACAGTGAAAAATATTCACGCGATTTCGCAGGACTTTTTCTAGTATTAATGAAAGACTTGTAGGCCTTCTGTTTGTATTACTTTTCAAAAAGGAAATTCCATTTAGGCAAAAATATTTAGAGATTTGGTTGAGAAGAATTAAAATGTTTCATAAATATACTTCTTAAAAAGTTATGTAAAAGTAGTAAAACTGATAACATTTAGACATATAACCCATTTCAGATTGATTTATATATACATGACTAAAGATAGGTGTATCTACTCTGCATGATACTAAAACAAGATTATTTTACATATAACCAGAAAAAAACATTACCTTTAACTTTTTCCAAACAAAATCGTATTTGGAAAGTCAAAATAAAAATAAAAAATTCAGGTGGTAAAGCGTCCATTTTAAGCCTAGCACAAGAATCCGTATAACCTTTGAATCTGTTCACGTAAAATGTAGGCAATATTATCTATAGATGTCTATATATTGAAATGAACCTCTTACTTATACGGGGTAGGGCTGAAATGAGTTCATTGTTTTTGCTCTGGTACCCGTCATACTGTTACACGTGGATACCCATGCAAATGTTGTCAGTGCATTAAATAAACAGATTGATTGGTACTTACAACCTATAATGACTAACCATTTTAGTCACTGATTTTAACACATTTCACTAAGAGCTTAACGATACGGACTTTACAACGCACGTTAAGACAATGGTGTAGAATTATATGTATGTTAAAGAATATCATTATTGACATACATATATATTATTTAAAAAAAAAGAAGTACATGAAGTACCATAACAGAAAAGGCCGAGATCGGGTAACGGGTAATAATTTTGCCTCCAAGATCCGGCCGACCCGCCTGTACTCAGAAACGCGTTTCAGCCTTAATACGGAGACGGTGAAACCGACTATAACATTCTACAGTGCAGATTTTTATAATGTTCGGCTTTCAACAGACGCAAATCAGCAGCTCCCCAAGATTAGATTTTTTTCTAATTTTGGCGACAATATGTGTACACCACGTACCTACGTTCTTTGCGTACAAGTAGCTTTGTAAGGCGTAATCAAAGTTACTTTTTTTCACTATCCCGACCGACACTATTTTTTGTTTGACCGATCAAACTTTTTTTGAAAACATTAGGATAATTATGGTTGCTAAACGCTGTGTTTCTGACATCCTTTTAAAAATAGAAAAAACATAAGAAAAGGTTAAAAATAAAAGTTTTGCCGACTTACCGATTCATTTTTTTTTTTTTTTTTTTTTTTTTTTTTTTTTTTTTGACATATTAGATCTAGTGGAATTTATTATTAAAATAATTATTATTACTATATTTTCCCATAAATATGGTCTTGGTCAAGTCAGCATATTCTGTGTAGAGTGGTGAGTTTGAAGTTGTTAATCTCAGCATACTACAATAGTTACCGTGGTGGAAATACATACCGAATGTGTGTTTCCCATCCCTACCCCCTTGTCTACATTGTCCAGGTCGGCTTAAAATGATAGATGGGTTAATGTACTGGAATAAATTAACTTTAGAAATGAAATATTATTTTTAAGCTGAGCACAAGAATCCGAACAACCTTTGGATCTGTGCACGTAAAATCTATAGTATAGATGTCTATATATATATATATATAGATCAGACGAGTATAATGTAAACATTCCGGTGACGTTAATGTAAGATTGACAGTTTGGCGACTTTTTTTTTTTTTTTTTTTTTTTTTTTGCTGTTGTTGTTTGGAAAGGGTAATCGTGTTGTTTTCACAATTACACTTAAGTTACAAGCATCCCAAATAAGTACACCATTCCACTATTCACAATTTTAAAAAAAATAATCCATTTTT
>CM037777.1:60568384-60618384 GCA_021229015.1 Solen grandis
AAGTATTGTAATTTATCTTCTTTATAAGATCTCAAATCCTCAGATATTTCGTTACACATACATGTATCGAATATTCTAATATACCATGTGATTTAGTCGTTTTTAGAAAATGACTTAAATAAAAAAAAAATAAAACAGAGATCAGTAACTCCTGAAAGAGAAAAATTGAATTGCAATCTTTCAAAAAGTGTGGAAAATCACATGGGAAAATGTAACCATATTATAAAATAATCATTTCTATCATTTCATTTACTGCAAGGAATTATTTTCAGTATAACTTATCTTATAATTTAATTTAAATTATGATTTAAATTCAACAAATATAGCAGAAAAAACAACATTTTTTACATAGTTTTAATGACTAGGTTTTTTTCTATTTTTCATGAAATATTTTTTTGACTTATTTTAATACCGAATGAATCATTTTGGTGGTAATGAAAAGTTCTCTTGTAAGAAACATTTACTTTACATATCTTAAATAGAAATTTAGATATTTGAAAACGTGTCTTTGCGAGAATTTGACAATGTGTTTTGTGAGATTTAGTCTAATTGCCAATATTTGTTTTATAAATCTTTGCTTAAATGCAAACGTTTGCGGCCAAAACAACATTGAATTCGCCACATCATGGAAAAATTAAGCAAAGGATTAAATACAAAATTTTGGAAAACTGATGTGCGATATTGTTTTAATAAACACTTATATTTATTCACATGAAGTCAAACGAGTAGCGAAAAGCGATATTTTTCCAGAGGGAAACCGGTGTACGTTGGCAAATTTTCTTTCGAGAAAAAATTCCCTAGTCTTTAAACTTTATTTATTTTACATTGATTATGAAACAAGTCCTTACAACTTAAATAAGTCGTTCTAGATGACTCGGATGACGGCGTATGTGGTCATTATTGTGGGTGGAAATTAGAGCACCCGGAGAAAATCTAGTATCTGGACGGGCGACTACGGTACCCTCCAACGTCTTCCGGGGTGGAGACCGGGACGTATTGGTGAGAAGCTAATTTCGTTATCGCTACGCTATCCAGACACCCAATGTCTTTGTTAATCCTTCATTTGAATATCAATATAAAATATGTTTACCCATCAAAAAATCAAGGATAAGCTTTAAAAAATTCCCTAAAATTAAACTCCACACTCTTTATAAATGTACCGACAATTCAAAGTTAGTGGGGCCATTACTTTAGTATCCATACATGTTATTATGTCGCAAAAATGGCTGAAAAAAATTACAAGCATTTAGCTACAAAATTAAGATAATGGAAAGAAAAAATAAGGCATGATTTCAAATAAACGGTTTGAACTACTTTTAAGTTTCAATTGTGTCTTTACACACACTTGAATTTTATCCATATATTAACAGGTCGTGTGTGTGAGCAATAGTATTCCTTGATTTGATATTTATGTTGCTTATCAAAATAGTTAGGCGATAAAGTGTGCATAACATCACAAGTCTGAATCAGCAAAGCCTTTGATGCGCTTAGTGACAGACACGGTTTAATCCGCGAATTTGCTTTGCCAAATTTTTTTTGTGATCGTGTAAAAGTTATCAAAATGGTAGTGATCAATGTAGCAGTCATGAGATCGTCTAGCATTTCTGAATTGATATTTGCGAATGAAATCTTGCACTACAACCGCCCATGGCGGCAGTGCCATTAGCTGTAACTGACTGCACCCTCTATGTCCACGAACTTTTAGCACTCATAGAAAATATTCGTTTTAAAACTTCCTGTTTACTCCTTCAAGTCAACTAATGATATGCTTCTTAGTTGTATAAATTATGCTTTATAATAGTTCCTCTAAGCTATTTGTATTATGATCTTAAATCATGAATTCTTAATATCATGTCTTTCCTGTAGCTTTTTATACTTTTGTTGATTTTATACAGCATTTCATATTATGGTCGGTTAAAATATCTTATAAGAGCTGATGTTTTGAATGTGCCGACTTGAATTAGAACTGATCTTATCTTCTTTTGGCTAAAGTTTGTATTTTTATTTATAATATTCACAGAACGATTTCAATAATTTATTAAGTAAGAGATCACCTGGTGTCAAGTAGAACAACTATATAAGCACGAAAACAACAAAAACAACAAAAATCCGCCACAACTAACTACAATAAAAAGTCAGCCAGTATCGTGACATACTCCCCCGCCGGACTGGAATTCGTTCTCGAATTTCTAACGGGTCCAGATAAGGTAAACATGATCTCGGAACACATAGAGCAATGGTCCAACGCTGGGCGCCAAATGTAACCAGGTAAGAAAATTTGTGTAGCAGGACCAGTACTCGAACCATGGGACCCCTCGCTGACATTCCTTGTGCTCCACCGACTGAGTTACAGAAGTCTGTAACCGATAAAAGTTACTTAATGGCTTTGACATAGAACTAACATGGAGAAATACATTTATAGCGTTACCACAAATACAATTCTGACACCGACCGGACAGTCCTGGAACTACATTATATTTGTGCCGGGTGCCAAGCTAGGTAACAAGGGTGACATTCTAGTCTACACACTCGCGTAACTGTTAATTATACAAAGTCCAATGTCAGTCCAACTTATGTCGCCTTCCTTACACATTGATGACCATTCAATCACCACTATCCTATATTTTATTGTAGTATACACTGACGGATTCAATGGGGGGGGGGGGGGGCACCCGGCGCACGTCCCCTCTAAAATCCCCGACCATACCTAAGTATAGACGCACAATACCAAAATAACCTCACAAGAATGCACTATTACACACTTTTAGATCAAACTATTTCGCGGGGGAATTCCCCAAGATCCCCAGTCCCCAAAGCGGCAAGTCGCTTGCATCACCACTGCCTACATTTTTTTAATACCCCCCCCCCCCCCCCCCAACCTGAATTCCTGGAAGAAACCCTGGTATAGACTGTCAAAGATGGAAAAAAATGCATCACAATAATCAAGGAGCTGTTAGTCTTATTTCTTTTGGTTTCTGGTAGTCTTTGCCGGGGCTAGAACCACCAGCTTCCTTTTTAGAGGGCGGACGCTTTTACTACTTGGTTAAGGATGACATCTTCTTTTGATAGTTACAGAAAATACTGTGAAAAAGATAAGCGAAACGCATTTCTGAAAAACTACATAAAAAAGGGGAAATAACTAAAAAAGAGAAAATATTGGCTACAAGGTTGAGTGGTTTATCTTTAGCCAACAATGTGTCAGCGGTGAATGTCAGGGACTTGTGTATCGTGCTGATTTGCTTTCATTTTTGTTATTGATTGCATTCATCATTTTGAGTAAATGCCTAAAGTAGGAATAGTATGATTCCTATAAAAATGAACAAACAAAACAAAAACACAAACCTTTTTTTGTAACATTTGCTTAATCAATAGTTTTTTCTTGTATTACTTTGGTGCGTTGGTATTTGCCGTACATATGATTATATTTGAATCAAAATAAATAAAACATAATGCATAACTATTTCATTAATATATATTTGATAAATGTTGAAAATTTATATTTATACAATAACTGTATACATAAAATAAATGTACAAATTTGTATATGTTTTGTTAAATAAAATGCTTAATATATCAAAATACCACTATAGGGGTTTTCTCGGTAATTTTAAAATCATTTCTATTTTGTCGTACAATATATAAATAAAAATATTTAGATATCCCTTGAGTCACTTGTAGATCACTTAAATGGTTTGTGAAATGCGACACTCAACGGCCTTTACACACGTCATTTAACATGAAGTATTCAGAGCCGTGGTGTGCCATTCGCACTATTCAACATGTCGCGATACGACGTTCACCAAATTCTAAAGTTCTAAATGCTATTGCGGCGACATTAGCATTCTGAATGTGTCGTTGTTCGACATAAATCAACATATTGTCGACTGACGTGAATGACGTCACATTATGTTGAATATCGAGTATACTATCGCGACATTCAGAACACGAAAGTTGTAAACCTTTGAATGTCGCATCGTGACATTCAGATGGCAAGTGTGTGTCACAGCTGAATGCCGAACTTGATTACTGCGTGACGCAATGTTGTATAGCGTCATTCGAAACACTTATAGATCGTGTTTAGGGAAAACTGAGTATCACATGCTTTCATGTAAACTTTTCACAGCTATATCAATTTATGGAAATGAAGATAAAGTTAATTTATTGCGACATTAATTTCGCAACTGCGTATGCATGCACGGACCGTGCCGTATAATGGTGGAATATGTTAGTGAGTAGACATAGAAAATACATACGTATTTCCATTTGCAATCACAATCTTTTGTCAAAATGTCATGCGAGATGATGTCAAGACATTTATAACAACAGACTGCCCATTTACAAACGCCATACATCATTTAAATGTTCATTGCGACCAATTGAAGTGAACACCACTCTCCATCGCAATCGTCCAAATGGCGACGTCAGGCGAGATTTGGCACACAGAACTGTTATAAATTTGTATAATCAACTATGGAGGGACTATATTTCTAACATGTTTTGATAAACTGCAGAACACGGAAATAAGCAAAAGTCATTCAAAACCAAGAGATATAATCAACTTAGGCAATTCCAGCAAACAGTTGTGCCTTGGCCACAGGTCACAGGCAAGTTTTTTTTGTCTTGGTTAGTGGTTTGAAGGCTGTGCTGATAACAAGTGATCTATCATATATTTTAATAGGGCACTGGATGAAGGCGTTTTAAATAATTAAAAGAAATGTTGAGGCATTTCAGAATGAAAATGTCGCCGTAAGTTCTGACATAAGCATCGTGTACATGTTTATAGCATCTATTTCATATTCCATTATAAGCGAATTTTAAGTTATTGCAATAATGATAACAATAATGTACTATCTGTTATATGAAAAAATGAAATATCCTTAATCATGAGGTCATTAGTATGATCCCCGGCCGCGACAAACCAAAGTCGTAAAAATGGTACTGGAATAACTCCCTTGCTTGGCTCTCGGTATGCATGAATAGTTCCTGATTGGTTGCTCGGTATCAGGATAATGTAACTTTGTGTAGTATTATGCCACATATTTACGCTATGATACTGCAGTTTGGCAGCACTATATCTGTCTCAAGTAGACCTAGTCTCCAAATGACTGAAATATTGTCGCTAATAAAGAAATGAAATATACAGATATGAATAAATCAAGGAGTGTGATCATATTTTTCGCTGCAATTGTTGGATTTCTAGACTTAAAGGGACAGCCAATGAATATGTTATACATTTTGTATTTTGTTATGCTTCCAAAATGTACTCGCTTTTAAAATTGAATTATACCTAGTCATAAATAAAGATAATATATGCGTCTGTGGGTTAATGTCTTGACGTTGGTGTTCAGTTTGTTCGATTTTAATAACAAAATCTCACATTGGGAACAATTTATGGGAACATTAAATGTCAAACTGAACATTACATAAAATAAAATTGCTCTTTTAATGTCATGCGCTCTGCATGTGGTACTCATATTATTGACATACTTAGATTAACCCAATAGTGTATATTATTCAATATCAAAATTCACGCGTATGAATACAATAACTATATTATCTTAGGCGGATGTCTCTTGATAGAGTCTTTGCTAGTAATGAAGAAAAAAAAATATAGGCTTCTCTGAAGAAATTACAATAACATAATATTTATTTTGCCGTTTCAATAAAGATTCGGTCGGTCTGATTAGTATATTGCTCAGTATAGATATAACGTCTTGCTATAAGTACTGAATGGCAGTCAAAAATGTTAGAAGTACTATACCTATATCCGTTATAAATCTCAGAGACGCTGATGTTGCTCTAAAAAATCGAGATATTTATACATTTATATAACTGAATGAAGACAATAAAACATTCTTTTCCCTTTTCTTTTTTCCTAAGAGCGTGTGATGATCTATATTATGTAGACAATAATTAACAGCCCAATTCATATTTACTGAAGTTAATTTTCATGATATGCATGCTTCATCTTAAGGGCATATTCGTTCACCATTTTCATCAATTAATGTTTGTGCTTGTCAATTACAGAGTGTAAGCGCTTTTGAAATAAATTTAATTTTCACCTCTTTACCCCTGGAGTCTAAGCAAAAAAAAAATCAAAAGGAAGACATTACAAGGCGGATGAAGCCTAAGCCCTCACTAATCTGCAAAAAAAGTCAGGAAGAAATATTGATTGGCAGAGCCAGTTAGAACTTGCAGTCGAAAGAGACAAAAATATTCGGCAAGTATATCGAATACGTCTAGCTTGCGATTAAACCGTTCCCCCTGCATTACAGTATTGTTTACGAGGGTTTATCCTGAAAATAATGCTAGAAAAATCCATAATCATATGTTAAAAAAGGTTGACATATCCTGATTGGCTATCAACGAGAATTTGACAACTTTGTATCTCTAAATACGACCAAATGGTCATATCAAATTTATTTTTTTATATTAGAACATATCATTCTTGACTTTCGTATCTAAGACTTTGTTTTATAGGAAGAGAGTAATTTGACAATTCTTTAACAATAGTTTTGGTATTGAAATAGTTTTATTTAAGTAAAAATTAAAATCAAAGAAAACACAATGCGATGCATATTGTTTCATGCATATATTTCATTTAGAAGACTACGTTTGTGTTGCATAAATGCAATTAACGCAACTAAGATGATATTCCCATATCGAGTAATTAGACATGATAAAAATGAATTCGAAAATATGTCCCTTTTTACATCCTTTATGGTTTTCGCAAACGAAGCCAAAAATATAAATCAATAAATCATGCAGGAAAATAGATTTATAAACAATATACTATTGTAACTGAACGTCATTCTTTTTGTTTCCAGAAAAAAAACAAAAAAACAAAAATAAAAAAAACGTCGGAGGCAACGGTGTCTCGTGGCAATATTCGTATTCTGTTTGTTTGGATGATCTTTAGGTCGTCTTGACATCAGATGTTTAGGTGTTGTTGTTGTTTTGAGTTTACCGTCGCTGCGCGACAGTATTTCAGTCATACAGCGACGTCCAGTTAATTACATGTAGAGGAAGACCCCGAACGCACTGAGGCATCCGGGTAAAACCACCGACCTACCGCAAGCCAGCTGGAAGGCTTCCTCACATGAAAATCCGAATGACCCTGCCGGTACTCGAACCCACACGGTGAGGGGCTGAGTGAGTGCTAAAGTCAGCGACTTTACCCTCTCGGCCACGGAGGCCCCTCTGATCTTTCTATTGCGATAAATGTGTCGCACAAGAATGGGTTTCTAAATGAAGAACACGATTTGGAATTCATAACATTAACTAAAACAACATTTTATGAAAAATAGTGATACTTTAATATGTAGATATTATACATACTTTAATATATTTTATCACACATTCAATATTTTCACTAGAGCCCAAATCTTGACATACGATATTAACTTATTCTGACTGATCATTGCTATTAAATAAGATCAATATCACGATATAACAATGTTTATATGTAGAACTTATAACCGTTGTGTTTCTTTGTATAACAGATGTAAACGTCACCACTACTCAACTAGTCTTGGAGTTACACCTCTAAGCCTAGCGAGTGGTGTTGGTACAGATTCCATTTTTTTTATGTTACAGCATGTAATCGAGCACATGATTTCTCAATGTTAAGAAGACGAACGGGCAAAATCAGACGCTTATATTTATTTACGCTATAGTTTAAGGACTAACGTTTAACCTCTGGCGTTATTTGTATTATTTTTTTTGTTGATGTGTATCTCAAAACATATTTATCTACATTCATATGGCAATATGATACATTTGAAAATAATCTACTTGACAATGTATAGAGACAACTAATCGGTAAAATCAAAACGTATTCGTTGGATATCCGACAATTTTTCTTCCAGTTGTTTGCAAAGCCTTTTTGTTGCAATGACAAATTCTATACCTACATGGCTGGTACTTCTGCTTTAGGCTATTCATCAATATCGCTTTAAACTTTCAAATGTTGTCGTAAGAGAAGAAGGCCAGTTAAGAAGACGTTTAGTTCGACATAAAATATTTGATGCAATCTTTTTTCGCGATTCACATAGAAATTATCATGGTGTTTCATAAAACGTCTTTCGACATTCTATCAATTTTCACGGACTGTCGAAGATAGAAAGGTTAGTATGGCATGGTGCAAGATCAAGAGTGCGCAGTTCATACCTTCATATCTCTTTTTAGCCAGATTCTAGTCGCGAGACTGCTATTGACATTTTCCCGATGATAAACAACACTCAAGCTTTGATAAAACACTCTCTTATGACTACTAATAATGGACTTGTCTTTAAAGCAATTTTTCTTTTCCGTTTTATATAATTCCATGCATAATCATGTTTTTGTTTTGTTTTCTTTTTTTACTTTTCTACATTTTGGTGAAAAATAACATGGACATAAATCAAAACATTTTCTCTGTTTCTGTTGTTGTGCTTGAGTTATCGTTGATGCAACATTATTATAGTCATATGCCGACATACAGTAAATAAAGGGTGGAAGAAGACTCTGAGAGCACGGAAACGCCCGAGCGAATAGAACCATCGACTTATCGCAAGCCCCTTGGACGGCTTTCTTTTATGAATCCCTACTGGGATTCGAAGCAACAGCAGTGAGGAACTGAGTGGTGCCAAGTCAAAGACCTTACCCGCTCAAACACACACCCACAACCACCCACGAATTACCTCCAATGAAATGTTGTGATGATGAAACTCTTATACATTCTCTGAATTTTTTATTTATTTATTTATTTATTTATTTTGCCTCTTGCAGCACTATATTTTCCTCGAGCGGGCGTAATCTCCATTCAAGTGATAAAGCGATAACTGTTGATTGCACATTAAACACAACCAACAAAATATGAAACGGGAAACTTTCTTACTCATGGAATTATCATTTTGTGTTCGCATTGTCCGAGTGATTGGATACAAAGCTCGTAGGTATTCGCAACTATTTGACCATATCCGGCGGTGCTCATATACAAGGCTCGTAGGTAATCGCAACTATTTGGCCATATCCGGCGGTGCTCGGATACAAGGATCGTAGGGAAATATAACAAGAGCACCGCATGCTGGTGCCAACGCTCGTCTGTTTTTGCCAACGTTAAATATTTTGTTAAACATTTAAAAAAGTTGACCTTGAAAATCACAACTAAAACTGTACGCATTTACATGCAAAGCTGAAGTACCATACCTTTAAATTTGACTCTTGACCTTGAAGGATGACCTTGACCTATGCATGAAATAGAATGTATACAACACAAAGATGTAAAATTGGAAGAAAAAATACAATGGCTTATCCATTGAGTTTTCGATAATCAACATAAAACCGTAAAATTTGAAGACATTTTTTTTCAAAATGCTTTTGTTTTTATCTGTCTAGTAATCATTGCCGGAATCACATCTGCACATGTTCATATGATAACAAATCATTAAACAAAGTTTTGAAAAAAAAAATCATTCGAAAATGACAAAGAAATAAATATATTAAAACTTGTTCATGAAAAAATAAGGTTACGGTCGATAGATGAAATATTGAGGTATATCTGAAAAGGCCTTGTCAAGATAAAAATGCACACCAAAAATAAAAGTTGTACGTCAAAAAGTTAAGAAATTATGGCCAACGTTAAAGTTATACCTTTAAAAAATAGGTAAAGCTCAAAGGTCATGGTCCAAAAGTGTAACATTAATGGAAAGGTCTTGCCAAAAAGAATACACATGTGAAATATTAGTGCCCTGTTGTTTACAGTTCTGAAATGATAGACATTTTAAAATGTTCAAAAGTTACAGCAAAAATAGGTCAGATGTCAAGGTCAATAGGTGAAATATTTGCATATGTCTGGATATGCCTTGTCAAGATAAAAACGCATACCAAAAATAATAGTTGTATGTCAAACAGAAAAGTATATATTACACAATTAAAGTTTTCTGTTAAACATTTCAAAAATATGTCAAAGCTCAAAGGTCAAGGTCAAAAGTCCAAAAGTGTAACATTAATGGAAAGGTCTTGCCAAAAGAAATTCACATGTGAAATATCAGTGCCCTGTTGGTAACGGTTCTGAAATGACAGGCATTTTAAAGTTTTCAAAAGTTAAGTTCAATAGGTGAAATATATGCATATGTATGACCTTGTCAATATGAATATGCATACCAAAATTGACAGTTGTATATTGAACAGTAGAGAAGTTATGGCCAACGTTAAGATTCCGGAAGACGACTAACGACGACGACAATGTGGACGCCGCAGATACGACAATAGCTCGTATTTTTTCTTAGAAAAACAGACGAGCTAAAATACTAACAACGCAATTAAGATATATAGTTTCGAAACATGTGATTTTTTCACATGTTTTGGGGTTTTACAATTGAACGAGACAATTTATTTGCATAAAACAATTATTGCTGCCAATATTTTCACATTTTCGAAGGATTCAAGCCAATGTGTTTGCTTCAAAGGTGTTAAAATTCGGATGGTAAGTACATAAAACAATATTTTGCCAACGGTTATATATCCATGTCTTTCTTTTTCGCTGGAAAAGGGCAAGGTGTTCCGATTGTTTCTCATACAGCACCGTAACGGCCTTTGATCAAATCCAGGTTGATATAAAGAACAACCAATTAGCTTACGTCTACATGTTCCGAATACCCGCTATTTTTAATGATATTAACCAGAAATGAAATGTTTTATTAAAAGGATGGTCAACACCCGTTTTCTAAAGACTATGAAATACATTATTTTCTGCATTTTCAGATTCTACAAGAAACATGTTTCCCAGACCAGTTTTAAGCGTCAGGGAAATGGTTTATCATTGTCAGACAAATACAAGTATGCCAAGGACATGCCATGATTTTTTTTACCATAACATTTTTATTATACAGGGATGCGGAATTAATGTGGCGTTCTATGGCCGTATATGTTTGATATAATCTTTAAATACTTTTGATTGTATCAAACGTACTTAAACTTATCTGTGTGCTTGCTTGAATTTCAGTAATTCGGGGAAACAAACTATAGTGATATATAGAAAGGTAGCATGATTCCATACCCATTCAAAATATCCTGACACAGGGCCATACATCAATGGAACTACCACTTACTCTGAGCACAAAGTAGACTTACAAGCACTAAATTTCCGACGACGGTATGACACGGCCGTGGATCAAACGTAGGGCGCTGTAATGTGTTAGTCACCAAGACCGGAACTGTCTGTAAACAGTTTCTAAGAAAAGAAAATACAAATGTAAAATACACTATTTTTTATTGATACCCTTTGACAGAAGATATCTTGGTCAGAATTGAAAACAGTCCATTTCTCCTGATCCTAGACCGTTCTGACAGTTACATTTAGACATTACTGACGTTGATAGAGAGAAAAGAGCATAATTAGGTTAGCTGCAACTAATTTTTTAAATGTACCAGCGCTTAGAGACTAGACTGTTACGTACCCTTTTGCATCACATAAACGTATTTCGGAGTATGTTCAAAGGCGATATGGACAGTTTGATGAAAATAAAACACAAGAACCTAGAACCTGAATAATTTTGTACGCAGATGTTCGACGCCAAAACAATTATTATATATAACCTCCTCCCCTCAAAACACGCGCTATAATCTTACAAAATTACCCTCTATCTCTTCTCACCTCCCCCATACTATATATATGCCAAGAGAAAGTATGTGGGTGTACAGTGAATATACAAATAATAATGTATATAAATACTCAAACGCAAAAGGAACTGCATGTTTGCTTTTCGCATAGGTCCAAACCGCTTAACAATAAACCCTGTGATGCACGGATGTTTGTATATTAACAATAGGTACATCCGGTCCATGTTTGCTTAATTTGTACGGAACGTCTCAAACGTAAGGTTTTTCAAGATTTGCCTGTGCACTATCTGAATAAATGTGAAATTGAAAAAAAAATGTCGCAATGATTTCTTCCTAGTCTAAAGAGGAAGAAAAACACAAAATTTTATGATTTTTTATTTCAAAACAATGCCGTCATTGCGATGCCTATATGACCTTGGAACGACAACATATACGTTGGCAAAGGCGCCAGTGGAATAGAGTCGTCTTTTCTGGCGAATATAGATTTGATCTAAATCACCACGATGGAAGAGTGAGGGTATTCCGAAGAAGAGTGGAGAGATTTGCTGGCGCTTGTGTAGTAGAAAGAAACAGGTTTTGCGGGGGCAGTGTCATTTGATATGAGGTGGAATCATATGAGACAGAAACAACTTACCTGGTTATTGTGAATGTGAATAGCAACCTCAACACAGCTGAGTACATAAATCAAGTTTTGAGACCAAGACCAGTAGCTGTTCTGTTTATTCACCGGCATGCTCCCGCCCAACTGATGCACAACAACGCACATCCGCACATACGACATTATACATAGTGGCTTATACATAGTGGGACAGTTACCCTTTCAAGTGACGATAACGTTTTTCGTTGTATTTTTGCAGAACATCTTGCCAAATGTCTAAGCAGAAAATAAGTAATGGTGCAGGTGGAAATGAACATATATTTTGCAGATAATGTAACACGATTTTCTATATCCTTCACCAAAAGTTAAATACACTTGATAAAATGTGTGATGGTTCGGCATTTATATATTTACAGATCCATTTACAGAATCTCATGTACATCACTAATATGAGGAGAAAGTAACCCTGATAACGACACTGCTGAAGCCTAGACATTCAATGATGACTGCCATCTTCTGTCAAGAGAGTTAATATTTATAAGGCCACGTACAGGACACAACAGGCTCAATGCACATATGCATTATAATATCAAGTTGTCTCAGTCACCTCAATGCTCTTGTGGCACTGAAAACCAAACAACAGAGCACATACTTCAAAGGTGTCCACTTTTTGTGAAAAAAGACAGGAAAAAGCACTCCATCGTAACAAGAGCTCTTTGGAAATGCAGAGGAGCTCCAAGGGACGACATCCTACATCACTGTGGCTGGAGTGACTGTGTAGAAAGGCGAACGACAAGAAGAAGATTAACAATTGCTTCCTCCGAAATTAAAACAACAATGTAATATATATGTATGGCTCCTGATAAGAACAAAAGGTACAAATCACTTGATTATGCTTAAACCTGTACGTAAAATGTCTGTAAACAATGAGTACAGCTATGTGATAAATATTGTGATAAATAATATTTTGATTTCTAATTGAGCTCTTTTTCATCTCGAAAATCGAAGAATCTAGAATGAAATCAGTTTTTTTTTCTGCATACACATATCTAATCATTGATTAACCGCGTTAACCTTGAAATTTAATTTTACTTGAATAAGTCGTTGATATCGATAAATAGCAGAGGAGCGAATGAAGAAGAGGAGAAGTAAAAAAGAGAGACAAACGATTTGTGCATAATTAACACATTTTAAAATTTACAACAAAACATACTAATAAAAAAATAAACAAAGAGTAAACAGTGGCAGCTATTTCAAATAACTAGTTTAAGTTTTTTTCTCAATCAGGTTTTAGTTGCAAAATTTCCTTCGTACACTTATTGTTTGTGTTAGTCATGTTTAATAATATTCATTAGGGATGATGTGAATTATTATTCATGTTTTTTTTTACGTCAGGGGCATTTAATGATTCAGTTGGTAATAAGAAGAAGTACTTAAACATAACAAAAAAAAACATATTGGTAATTTAGTTAATGTTATTTTGATTACTTTTTCAGTTATAGTTAATGATCTAATCATACGATAAATAAAACAGACAGTTTATATATAAGTAAAAGTGTTTAGTAAGGTTTATGATTTAACAACACGCTATATCAAACAACTAAGGCTAGGTGAATCTTACTCACGGCGAATCCAATCGAATACCAAAAGGTGAATAATGATAAATTAGACTGTAACAGGGTAGCATCCTACCGCTGTTACTTTACGCTATCTCTCTTTGTTTCTCTTCTTTTACTCTTCTCTTTCGGACTGGGGAATTAGCGAAGACTGTAGACAGCTTAATAGTATCTTCTTAATTTTACTAAATTAAAATTAATATTAGAAACATACATTAATCTTATTTCAGTCTTTCTTCCGATGTTTCACACGCTGTTCCGTATGTCCAACTGACTCTCTCAAACGCAACCCAAAACATGCTCAAAGTGACACGGATAACTGAGCAGATAATTAGTACATAAACGGCTGGTTCTTAAAATAACGTGTCACAAATACAATCAAATAGATATAAGAAAAAATTGGAAAATTATACAAATAACATCAAGCTATGTAATAACGTCGTTAGAATGTTTCGTAACAAATAGTCTAAAACAAGTTTTAAATGAAGAAATTATGTATCAAACTACAACACATTATTATTGATATATGTAAGTTATTCAATATTAAACGTGTTATAATTTCCTTGTAACAAAACGATTCGAATATCATGAATTTTAAACAATTTCTATTATGAATAAACAGATATAATACATAGTAGCAAGATATCTATTCAGATTCAGGACTTCTCAACAGTAACTATTTTATATTTGGAATATATGAAAAATATAAAGGCAATAGATATTTATACAATATTATTTTTAGAAGTTAAAAGACATATTTTCCTATGTAAAACGAAACAAATTTACCAAACTGTCAATCAATGATGAATAGCTAAAAATTTGCTTGGGAAATTTATAAATCTGCAAAAATTAGCAATGCAGAAAGAGAAAAGTGGTCAGTTGTAAGACTGTTGTTTCAAACACCTTAATTGATATTTAATCCAAAACAAAACAAAAGAAAATGAAATCTTAATCATGACAACTTATTCATAGAAAATATATATTTGGTGAATATGTTTCTCCCCTTCCTCTTTTTTTTCTGTTTGTTATTACATACATTGTATATATTTTATGTCAAATTATGTACGGTGTGGAGTGGGATGGCCTCGATCCACACGCACCTATAGACGCTGAAATTAAATGGGATGACCCTGATTATATGGACCTGAAATTCCATTCAGAAATTTCGACCGTCTCCGGTGGCCAAGTGGTAAGAGCGTCCGCCTTGGTTGCGGGGGATCGTGTGTTCGATCCCAGGCCGCGACAAACCAAAGTCGTAAACATTTGTACTGGTATAGCTCCATTGCTTGGTGCTCATTATGAAATGTTAGTTCTACGACTGATTGGCCCGGTGTCAGGATAATGTGACTGGGTGTGGTATCTTGTCACATGTCCTACGACATGACATTGCAGTGTGGCGGCACTATATATGTCTCAAGTAGGCATAGTATTCCAAATGATTGAACTACTGTCGGCGGAATGTTAAACCCAACAACAAACAGAAATCTCGAATATTAATTTTATCAATAATTTATACATTACAATGTTATGTTATTACGTAAGGGAAATTATAAAAATAAGTTTAACTATGTTGTCCCAATATATTCTTTAGAAAGATTTCAATACAAAGGTACATTCAGTAATTATTAAATGATAAGTAAACACTGATATCTGATTGTGATTGATAATTTAAACTAGTAGATTTAAATATATTACGCGTGCTTTACACAAAAAAAGTATTTTTCTTTAGTAATATTTGATATCATAATAAAGAACAGCTTGCCCTCTTAAAGTTAACGATAAAAACACATACTCTTTTGTATTCTGTCACACTATCATGCCATCAATTTGTTGATAAGATTTCTAAATTATTGTATAAAAACATTCTGCCATTTATATGTCAGCACCATTTAATAATACTACACATACCTGTTACTGCTCGTAAATGTATAATTTGATAATATAATAATATTGGACATTTTCTTCTGTGCTGCACTTTTATCATATTTCACTAAAGGGACTGCTTTGCATTGATTATGCGTCATGATATGTTTGCAATAGTAAGATATATAAAACATATGTACATGTGTATGTAATCAAGAGGAATCCCACATAGATGAAAAATGGAACGTCCAGCTGGTCAATCAATGGCAGACGTGCAACTGAAAGACTAGACAGTACATTTGGGGCCAATTAAGAATAGTTGTCATGTGATCCACTGCTTATCTACCATCTGTTTGCAAGAAGGGCCATTCATTAATAATTATACTTCGGCGTTTTATTAAGATGCCATTTTGTTTTCATTGAGCATTAAAACAGAGGCAACCAAGGAAATAATTTGAAACTATCATGCCTGCTTGTGACTCATTTATTTTATTATTGACTTCTGACCAAGTATATAAACGCTTGTTATTTTTGCCAGAAAATATTTTATACGTTGTATTGGTGAGTGATATTCCTCTATAATTATTTGTATCAGAGGCAGGTCTAGATTTGAACACGGGACATATAACCCCTCAACAGAAGGAATGTTCCTTTCAAAAATTCTATTGAACAGAGCTGAAAATCATGGCGTGATTTCACACATTGTATATTTAAACACTGAAATACTGCCGGCAGAACGTTAAGAACATTTTAGCGGGTAACGGCTGATTTTGATTTTTTTTTGTTGTTGTTGTTATTGTGTTCTGAATTTCTCATCTATTTTAAGTTGAATGGTAGAAAGCCCAAATTTTAAGATTCATGTAATAAGAATATCATAAAAAAAAGTGTATTTGCAATATTTTGAAGGTACACAAAGTCACATTTTAGTGTTTTTATGCAAATTTGGCTAAAATTTCAATAAATAAGCAGTTTTAGTTAAAAAACAAATCTGGTGAGGTACGTATTTTTTACATTTTCAAAAGGCGTTTATATCAGAAAATTGACTATGAAAAAATAAAGAAAACCTTTTCGTTGAATTTTCTTTTTTTATTTGGAAAAATATATATACAAATTCACAGTTTTGGATAGCTTTTGTATATATTTTGGTCCGGGCACAAATGAGATTTTATGCCCGTTTTGTATTTTCAATGCATATTTGACAGTATTTTTATCTGTAACTTATAGAATACAGTATAAGTTACAAATGGTGATAAAAATATTTTAAAAATATCATTTTAATATGCTGTTACAGTATTTAGAAACGAAATATTTCTTTTTTTTATGTCATGTTTTTTCAACCAATTTTAGCAAATAGTGATGCTCTACCATAAGCTTGATCTCTAAAACAAGCATGGTGACCCTCTATTTTTCTTTCATATATCTTTTAATTAAAGTCTAAAGTACTTATATGCAATTCTTTAGAAAAATCTGTCCGTTGGAAGAAAAAAAACACGCTCAAACGCCTTTAAACAAACAAACAAACAAATGAAATATACAGATGTGAATATATTGTCTGAATGAGATCATATATATTGCTGAAATTGTCGGATTCTAGATTTATAGGGACAGTCAATGGATATATTGTATATTTTGTATGTTGTGTAAGCAGCTATGCTTCCAAAATGTACTCGCTTTTAAAATAGAATTATACCTAGTCATAAATATGGATGATATACGAGTCTGTGGGTTAAACGTCTTGACGTTGGTGTTCAGTTTCTTCGATTTTAATACCAAAATCTCCCATTGGGAACAATTTATGGGAACATTAAATGTCAAACTGAACATTACATAAAATAAAATTGCTCTTTAATGTCAAACGCTCTGCATGCGGTACTAATATAATTGGCATACTTATATTAACCCAATAGTTTATATTATCCACTATGAAAATTCACGTGTATTAATACAATAACTATACTATCTTAGGCGGAAACCGGTGGAATATTGTCTCTTGATAGTATCTTTGCCAGTAATGAATAACAAAAATAATAATACAAATATAATTATACGCTCCTCTGGACAAATCACAATAACATAATATTTATTTAGCCGTTTCATAGAGTGTCGGTTTGATTTAGTTATTGTTCAGGTACATATACATATAAAATATTGCTATAAGTCATAAATATCATAAATATTGGCAGTACTAAACTTATATCCATAACATAATAGATACTCGTAGATGTTGATGAAATTAATATATATAATATATATATATATATATATATATATATATATATATATATATATAACTGAAGGAAGAAAAAATCCGTTTTTCTCTTTTCCTGATGCGTCGTGGGATTATCTATAAAGTATGTTTAAGAAGTAAAAGCTGAACTCATATTTATTGAAGTTACTTCAGACAATTTTCATGACGTGAATACTTTCTTCACCTCTTAACCTCTGCAGGCTAAACAAAAGGCAAAATGCTTGAAAATGAAGACATTGTAAGGCGATGAAGCATCGTCTGTTAGACTTCACTAATCTGCAAAAGTAACCAGGAAGAAATGTTGATTGACAGAGCCAGTTGAAACTTGCAGTCGAAAGAGATAAAATATCTTAAAATATTTAAATGTTCGGCAAGTATATCAAATACGTCTAGCTCGCGATGACTCAATTCTTACAGTATTACATTATTTTTTACGAGGCTGAGCCAAAGTAATATCACACTGTCAATAAGTTATGGTATTTCCGAAAACAACAAGATCAAAATCATATAGTAAATGCTAGAAAAGGTCATCACCGTTTATAAAAAGATTGATAAATCCTGGCTGGCTATCAACGAGAATACGACAAGCGTGTATCTCTAAATACGACCAACTGGTCATATCAAACTTATTTTATATTTAGACTTATAATTCTTTACTTGCGTATCTGACACTTTGTTTTATAAGAAGAAAGTAATTTGACAATTATTTAACAAGAGTTTTGGTATTTCTATAGTTTTTTTGAAGTAGGAATTAAGATCAAAGAAATCACTAGAAGATACATTTTGTTTCACGCATACTTTTTAAAAATAACTCGTCTGTTACATACATATAATCAAAGCGACAGTGTCTATATATATAGTAAAATCAAATTAAACTAAGCCAAAGGCTAAAATATAAATCAATACATCATTACGGAAAAAAATTAATAAACCAGGTACTGTTGTAGCCAGAATAACATTCTTAGCGTTGCCAAGAAACCGTCAAAGACAACAGTGCCTCGTGGGAATTCAAATGCTATTAATTTGGATGATATTTAGATAACCATGACATCAAATGTCTCAAATGCGATAAACATATCAAAAAATTTAAAAATTAATAAAACAACAACAATTTAAAGACATAGTTCTACCCTGAAAAGTCGAAATTATTTTTATAGTGTATCATACATTCAATCTCTTCATTAGATCCATATCATGATATATTATCATTGTTATTAAATAAGAAACGATATAACGATGTTTATATGAACAAGTTTAAACTTTATTTATTTTACATCGATTACGAGTAATACCATAGTATAGAACTGATGGCGGCGTATGTGGTCATTTATGTGGGAGGAAGCCGGAGAGCCGTGGAAAACCCTCGTGTCTGGACAGGCGACCACTGTACCCTCTCACGTACGTGACCAAGAATCGAACCTGGGACGCATTGGTGAGAAGCGAGGCGCGTTACCACTACGCTATCCAGGCATCCAAACTTATTTGCGGAACTTATAACAATTGTGTGTCTTTGTGTAACAGATGTAAACGTCATGACATCTCAATTAGTCTTGGAATTTCACCTTTAAGTCCAGCGACAAAAATGGTACAATTTCCATTTTTTGTTATGTCGCAACCAGTAATTAAACACATGACCTCACATTTTGTTGATGACGAACGGACCGGAGTGAATAATAAATCACACTTATATTCATTTTTGACATATCTAAGGAACTGACGTTTTACCTCTGACGTTAGTTTTTGCATCTTCAATGATTAATATGGCAATGCATCACATTTGAAAAAAAATCCAGTATAGAGTATACTTATCAGTTAAATTTAAACGTATTCGTCGGATTCTTTTTCTTCCTGTTGCTTGCAATGACCAACTCTACACTTACGGGATAAAACGATTAGATGAAATATGGCAAACATAAACCCACCAATATATGAATAACCTTCAGTGCAACTTTATGATAATGAAACTTATATACATTATCTGAAGTTCAGTATACTTTTCCCGTATTGTTTAAATAAATTATAGCTTTTTCTTTGCATGCTTCATCACTATATTTTCCGCGAGAAAACGTAATCTACATACAAGTAAAATACTTTTGATTGCAACTTGTATACAGCATATAAAGTATAAAATGAGACACCATCGTAATAATGGAATTTCTGTGTTGTGTTCGCGTGGTCCCAGGATGTGGAAGGAAACCGGTGTAAGCGTAGAAAAAAAAACATGGGTCCGCAAGTTTGATCCGATGCCATTTTACATACACTCGTAACTACTCTGCCATATCCGGCGGTGCTCGGATACAATGCTCTTAGGTGAGTGTATGAATACTCTTGTGAGTTAGTTGGCTAACAATTGCATAAAACAAATTTTTCAACCTATTTATTCCCATTTTGAAAGTGTATGCAATGAAAGTGTTCGGATAATAATTCTTTTAAAAACGTTTAGCCCTTTGATCAAATCCGTAAACCGGATTATTAACGCCTACCTCTTTCGAATACTCTCTATCTTAAATGATATTAACCGGAAATAAAAGGTCTTATTAGACTACGGCAAACGTCCTATATTATTTTCTGCATTTTCAGATTCTGCGAAAAACAATTCTCCCAAACCAGCTATATAACTGGTGAGCTTCGAAGAAATGGTTTCTTGTTGTCCGACGAAATACAATTAGGCCACTGACAAGTCTGGTTGTGAATTGGAAGTTGTATGCGCCTTTTTATCACTACATTTGTATTATAGTGGGATACGGACTTAATGTGGTATTTTGTGACTGTATATGTGTGATCTATTGTTTAGAAGATGTCAAAGAAATAAAACGTACATTTACTTGTCCGTTTATTTGCCTGTTTCACCGATAGTATTTCAGTAATTTAGGGACATTAGCTAAAGTGCTATATAGAAAGGTAGGAAGCATGATAACAAACCCAGTCACAATATCCTGACATAGGGGCCATACATGCATGGAACTACCACTTATATTCTGAGCACCAAGCACACAGAATATTTACAAGCACTATTTTTCGACGACCGTATGACACATCCGTGATTCAAACCCACGTCACTATAAGCTATCATCGGTACGGTTCATATACGTTCATTCCTGAAAAGAAACTCTATTGGTTCTTGATATCCTTTGATACACACCAACAGAAGAAACTTTGGTCCGAAATCAGGAGTCCATATCTCCAGAACCTAGACCGTTCTGACAGTTAAAAATAGACACTGGTGTAACTTATCGAGAGGATAGAAAATGATTAGTTAAGCTGCATCAAATTCACAATTGTTTCAGCGCTTCAAGACTAGACTGTTTTGCATCCTTTTGCAACACATAAATTTCCTTGGGAGACTGTTTAAGGGCAATACTGTCAAGTTTGATTGAAATAAAACACAAGAACCTGAATAGTTTAGCACACAGGTGTTCGACGCCAAAACACTTAACCTCCTTCCCAAAAACACACGCTATAATCTTACATCACTACTCTCTCTCTATCTCTCTCACTCTCCTCCACCATATTATATACCAAAAGAAAGAGCGTGGGTGTGGCATTGTCTGTACAGTTTAAGTTCAACCATAATTTATTTACATTTTGCTTTCTTTGAGTATGAAAGAGTATTGCAATTAAGTTATGAATTGTCTTGCAAGTAGGTGATAACGCTCAGTATTAGTAGCACATTCATGAAACTGCACGATGCATGCATATGAGTGGGACAGGTAACCTTTTACGCGAGGATAACTTTTTTCCTTGTATTTTTAGCGAAACATCTTGAGAAGTGTCTAAATAGAAATCAGATTATGGTGCAGGTGGACATGCAGATAATGTAACACGGTAATTTACATTCATAATTATTTAGAGAATAGAAAACACTGACAGTTAAATACACTTGCTAAAATATGTGAATGGTTCAAGATTTATAAACTTACAGAGTCATTACTGTAACAGTATCTCCTTTATGCCATTAAGATTTGTTCCACTGAAATGAATGAAATTAATTAATATAAAATTATGAGGTAAAAAAAGAAAAAAAAAAAAAAAAAATTAACTGCTCATTTCTAAACATTGTTTGAATAACTGGTTAGCATTGACATTTTTACTTCTATAAGAAGCTGATTAGATAGATGATAGAGGAAGTGAAGGAAGTAACTGCTATTTCAAATAACTTGTTTCATGTATTCCGGTTTTTTTTTTTTTTTTTTTCAATTAGTCATAAGTTGCAGAGTTGCCTATGTACATTTTGTGTGTTAAGACCTGTTAATCTGTTTGATATTATTCATTAGAGTTGGATATTATTAACCAAGGTGTTGTAAGTCAGGGGCATTAACTGATTCAGATGTTCATATGAAGAAGTATTTTATAATTAACAAAAAATACATACTGATGATGTAGTTAATGTGATTTTGATTGCTTTTTCAGTTGGGGTTAATAACCTTATCATACGATAAGAGAAACAGGCTGTTGTGTAGGAACTATTTATTGATATAACATATGTTTTTTATAAGTGGAAATGTATAGAATTTTTTTTGGTTTCACACAACGTTATATAAAACAACTAAGGCTGGGGCCTTATCGTAAATCGTATTTACGGCGAATCGAATTGAATATCAAAAGGGGATTAAATAATTGGACCTCACGAGTACCATGTATACCATAACCAAAGAGTTACAAAAAATATGCAAATGGCATTGACTTGTTGCATGAAAGTATGCGCCATTACATACTTAAATGAACGATAATATTCCGTTTTATTTAAAATATGAAAAACATTTTCTATTTTAGATAAAATAGAATATATTACATATCAGCAAAATCAGACACAACGATTACCATTAATTTGTACATTAGAATGTTAAATTATTGTTTAAGGTAATTTTTTTTTTTAATTTTCACCCAAATATTCTTAAAAATATACGTATAGATAGAATTCAATACAAAAATACAAATATTTATTTGTTGTTGATAGTGTACACTTGTAAGATTTAGATATTGAACGCGTGCTTCACACACAAAAATTGTGTACTTTTTTGTAGGGATGCTAATCGCAAGAATTTTCGTATCGCGCTATATCGCGATATTCTCCCAACATATCGCGACACGTTTCATGGTATTTTATGGCTTGTAATTGTTTTATATTTATCATAACTGAATAAAGGAAAATTCACTATTTTCTTCCAAGAAATGAATGCATGTCGTGATTGCAATTGCGAAGCTGGCTGGTGCCGGGGAATGTGACTCGTTAGATATGTTTTGTCGTCGATACATTTCGCATATAATTGGTTTTAGTACAAATTGCAACATTTTCCTCAACGTTGTCAGTTTTCATGGTCGTCTGGATGCCAAGATGTCACCATACGACCGATTATGCTTTGGTATTTTAACAACAGCTAACCCTTCCATACTGTTTTATAAATAACCCGGATTGTACAATCTAAAATGCACAACGTCAGACCCGTTGAACGATTGTGATCACCAATGCATATTATGAAATTATTCTTTAAATCCGTCAATGTGTAAGCACCTAAAACAGAACACCGGAATCTTACCTAATCTCAGTCCAGTTTACGTTGATGAAGCATTAAGCATAGCTTTCAACTTAATGAGTGTTTGAATTTGGAAAGTTATAATAATTGACAAGAAGAGAGAATGAATGCAGGTACATATGAAAAAGTGAAAATATCGGTACGGCCCCAACAACGTACCGATACGAATCGTGCTTGGCCAGAATCGCGATATACCGATAAATCGGTAATACCGCGCATCCCTACATTTTAGGTATTTTTTTGATATCACAATCTGAAACGACTTGCCCATTAAAGATAAAAAAAAAAATCCTCATCCTGTTTTCATTTTGTCACATTATCATACCGTCTTTAGTTGATAAGATTTTTAAATCATTGTTTTAAAAATATTACCGCTTCGCTCATATGTCAACACCATTTAAAACATGACACGTACCTATTACTTTTAAGCTCTATTAAATGCATAAATCATTAAATATCTGTAGATCTGTTTTAGCATTTGACATATTCTTCTGCGCTGCACTTTTATTATATTTCACTATAGAGACTACTTTGCATTGATTATGCGTCATGATATGTTTGCAATGGCAAAATTTATAAAACCTACGTAATCAAGAAGAAGCCCAGCAGATTAACAAAGGAACGACCAGCTTGTCAATCAATGGCAGATGTGCATCTGAAAAACTAGACAGTACAGCTGAGGTAAATTAAGAATAGTTACCATATAAT
Source organism: Solen grandis (assembly GCA_021229015.1). Classification (NCBI taxonomy): domain Eukaryota; kingdom Metazoa; phylum Mollusca; class Bivalvia; order Adapedonta; family Solenidae; genus Solen; species Solen grandis. The sequence goes on from CM037777.1 coordinate 60,592,556, forward strand.
CCAGTTCTTATCATGCCACAGCGTGTACCATCTGTCTGCAAAAAGGGTTATTCATTGATATACTTTGGCGTTTTATTTACATACCAAAGCTTTTTATTGAACATTAAAAACTGACGCAACGAGGACTATCATGAAGCCAAGCACTTAAAAATATCAGACAGGCAAATACCGACTAATCGTTAATTGTCGGATTAATATTTGCTTCGTACCAACAGATCATGGTCTAATATGATCCCATATTACAGCGGGAATTTTTACTAGAAGGCAGACTAATTTCTCTCTCACGCCCGCCCCTTCTCTCTCTTTGACTTGGTATACCTAACATCGCGATAAACACATTCCTTTCTTCGGTATGTCTTTTACATTTTTAGGGTAAGGACAAATATCTGGATCTGGGTAAGTGTTTTTTGTGGTATTAATGTATATACTTCCCCTTTTCTATATTACCACTTTGTATACCAGGCAACTAACTTGACTATTTGAGTTTACCGTCGCTTCGACAGTATTTCAGTTATATAGCGACGTCCAGCTAATTACAAGTGGAGGAAGACCCCGAATGCACGGAGGCATTCGGGTAGAACCACCGACCTACCGCAAGCCAGCTGGAAGGCTTCCTCACATGAAAATCCGAATGACCCTGCCGTGATTCGAACCCACGCGGTGAGGGGCTGAGTGAGTGTTAATGTCAGCGACTTTACCCTCTCGGCCACGGAGGCCCCGTATACCAGTCGAGGTTCAACATTGAATACATACACCAGATAATAAATACTAAATACAAAGAATCGTCATATGTTATGGTTCTATATATATTAGTAAATTTTGGAAAATCGACTGGCAGTCGCCCACCTGCAAAAGTTTAGCGCGTATTGCGTTTATGAAAAGACAGCCTTTATCGGAATTAAAAAAAATATTTGTTCAGAATTTATATTTATACAAATACATGTTTATATAAAGCAGGTCAAACCCTAGACGGTTTGCTCGGCAAATGATTTACAAAGTCACGGCGTTGACTCAGCAATATGGTTTTAAATCAGATAACGGTGTACATATATTTTCATAAGAAAGTGGATTCTGAATATATGATCAATCTTTATAATGGAAACATTTTGTTTTTGTTATTTCAGAAACAGATAATAAAACGTCAATTATTTCTGCCAAATTGAAATTTAGAGATATCCCTTCAAAATATTATCAAAATAAATAGATCAAATTTGACATGTATACCTACAATTTAAAGAATTGCGAGCAGTAAACATATATTAGACACCGTTTCTTAATATTTACTCTGAACAGGTTTCCTCTATCTCCTCCAACACGGATTTCATTTAGAAACGTAATTCTCACTGCAAAATGATATTTTGAAACAACAGACTGGTTTCATGCCCTTGAATATATTTTTTTTTATTTTCATTGGCATATTTTCAACAACACACTCGAGTTGCAATTTATCCTCATAAATGCTGTCTTAAAATGGGAAAGTATTGGCGCAGGCGTTTTGATTCGACTGAAAATGAAATGTCTTTGAGTTCATACATGCCAACTGGAAAGGCCTTGAGGTGGACCAATATTGTACTGAGTTTCAATAGGTATATAATACATCGATATATTTATTGGGTTTATGTCCCAGAGCCATTAATTTGAAGACTGTGCTTAAGTCAGATTTAGTGCTACCACACGAAAGTATCAGGCTGTAGTGTGTGCTATTATAGCATACCCAGTCAGTTTTTTTTGTCCCCAAGGACGTTAACGTCTCTTAGACGAAATAGTTGTTACCAAAGAGAAGATAAACAAACTAAAAAATAGTGATGGTTATATCATTTTCTGGCCAAAACCAATGGAATCAATAAAGCACACAAATTCAACGATATATAAAGAAACACAGGAACTATGTAAATACTAGAAGTCGTTTGTTTAAGATACAAACGAAGCGGCTTTCCGTTTGCTTATTTCAAAGGTATTAAATATATAAGTTAATACAAAAAAAGGAATAATGATGCATAATAATGTATGATTTAATATGTAAATCATCATTATCTTAAATATATACTTACGATTATGTTCAAAAATAAGCTTTAAATCTTTTTTTTTTTTTTTTTTTTTTCATTTTCATCTTCTATGAGAGAGAGCATAAATATGGATCTTATTTGATTATGCACCCGTTTTCTATCATTCAGAAAAAAAAAAGGAAAATTTTAAGATAATAATATCCTCAAGAATTGTTTTCTTACGTTATTCAATCGATTTTAATTTTTTTTTATTCTTTATTTAATATCTTTTTCTTTGTAAGCATATGACTTAACATGTATTCATTGCAATTTGATCCACAATTGAAATTGTAAAAAAGAAAAAAAAAACTTTAAAATCGATTACTTTCAACCTTTAAATTGATTGAGTTTTACATTTGCAAAATTAGATGGAAACAAAGGCAGAGGTGTAAGCAAAATAATGAAAATAATTTCTTATTTCTATGTTATTAACGTTATAAAAGTCTTGAAACTTTCAACTATTCATTTGCTTTGTATATTTGCTTATTTTTAGAGATTTAGAAAAAGAAACCGTCAAACATTTAGAAAACATAAAAAATCGATAGGAAGATATACATGTATTTGTCATTTTCTTCAGGTTCTTCAGAAAGCCGTGATAGCAAATGCAATAAGATATCCGTAAAGGTTTTCTGGCTCTAGTATAATTATACTAATTCATCGTAAATGCGACTCATTTACTCAAAAAACGTATCACAATTCATTATTCAACGCAGGCATTCATTCCTGCAAAAGAACAATCGGATCTTGCTCAACCAACCCAATGACCACTTACATTTCTTTCTGCAAATTAATAGATTTCCATGAATTAGCCCTTTTACGAAAAACATGAATAAGTCATGTTTGATAACGTAATCACTTGAAATTTTCTGGACTTTTTGCGCATGTTAAGGTACGGCATTATTACTTATTTAAAGTTAATATATACAATCTTTTGATCATTTTAATATATTTTGCTTACACATCAATGTTGTCATAAACAAGTTACACAACATAAATTCTTTAAGGTATGCTTAAGATTGGCATCAATATTCATGACGCTGGAGCGCGAATACGTATTGAAATGAATAATTTTTATATTTTATCGACGTCAAAATCAAGTGACTAAAGAGAAATATCTTTTTTGCAAGGACATGTTCAGCTAACGTTCTATTAATCAAGAAAAAAAAGTATCTTCGAGAATGCGAACAGGTCTTTTTTCACTTTTTGAAGTAGGCATTCCATCAAACATGAATAACTGCCATGTTTGATGACATAATCACTTGAAATTTTCAAGACCTTATGAACGTACTAAGTTTCGACATTTTTGAAAAGTTTAAGTTCATTGGTCTAATTGGCAATTTTATATGATTTTTAAAAAATTTTTTAATCAGCATGCATCACTTCAATTTTAACTCTATCAATTTTGAAGATATAATTAAGATTGACTTTAAATTCATGATACCAGAGCGTAAGAAATCTTTAAAAAGAATATTTTGTCTTTTTGATGACGTCATAACCACGTGACTAAAGAGAAAATCATTCAGAAAATAGAATGTTAACTTCTATGCCGATATGCTGTCCAATTTTCATGTTTGTAACGCATCAGGGGGCTTTGTAACAATTACATTTAATTTTTGACCAAAGTTCGAAACTCGGTATTGCCATGAAATCTTAATCTTTTTGAATTTGGAAATTTGAATGCCAAGGTGGACATCTACATCCTAAAATACATCTTTTGTAAAATATCAAGATAATCGGACCAAAATTGAAGGCTCTAGAGCGCGAACAAACTTTTGAAGCTGACGTCAAATCTGACGTCATATGACGCCAATGAAAATTGAAAATGATTTAATGTATAAAAAGATACATTTTTATCGCTGATTTCAATTTCATTAAAATTGTAAATGTAGATGCCAGAGCGAGGGAAATCTTTGAAAAAAGGTTTTGTCCTTTAAATGACGTCATAACCACGTGACTAAAAAAGAAATCTTTCAGAGAAAAGAAAGTAGACCTCTGGGCCAATAAGCTGTCCAATTTTCATGCTTCTATCTCATCAGTAGCCTTTGTAACATTAAATAATAGTTTTAGGACCAAAGTTCGAAACTCGGTTTTGCCATAAATTCTTAAATGTTTCGAATTTAAAAATTTGAAAGACAAGGTGCCCATCTACATCATAACATACATCTTCTGTGAAATTATCAAGATAAAATATCAAAAAATAAAGGCTCTAGACCGCGAACAAACTTTTGAAGCTGACGTCAAATGTGACGTCAATTGACGTCATTGAAAATTAAAAATTATTGAATTTAAAAATTTATACCTTTTTGTCGAGGCAATTTAATTTTCATGTTGCTTAGACACTGACAACTTACCGAAATTAACTCTTAGATTTGGTTGGAAAAAAAGGAATAATAATAATAATAATAATAATAAGAATAAACATAACAAACCCTATACGTTTTCCGCAGGTTGCGGAAAGCCGTAATAAAAAACGAAGCTGTTTTCTTTTCGCTTAAACAAGTGGTACAATCAGTTCCTCCCATGCAGAGCTTTATTGACAACATTTAATGCTTTACTGTATTATCACCGAATATTATCATTTATCATCAGAAAAAAAAAATGATCTGGTAAATGCCATCATTTGAGATTTAACTTTTTTTCTTGTGTCGATTGTCATACTTTCCACATAATTAAATTTGTATGTTTTAAAAATTTTTAGAAATAAAAAAAGCTTTCTATACTGAATTTGTTGATTGATTTTTTTTTCAATTCCCTACTTTTGGCCATTGTATGATTTTGAAGACCGGAATGGTTTACATAGATTTTTTTTGTGTGTGTGTTTTATTTTATTTTAATGACTACCGACATGAGATAAAACAACTAAGCCCATTTATGGTATGGATCTTCCCGTGTTCACCTTATCTTGTACACATTTCACATGACTACAACTTGAATATGCAAATTATGCGCCGTATCTAGACTCCGACGTCTTAATACTAAAATGCAAATGTCTGATTGTTCATATGTTAATCATACGGCTATTAGATATATACATTAAGAACAGTACTAATGTATGCCATAATCTCAAATAAATACAGGTATGTATGAAACACTTAGTACATAATTATACTTTTCGAGGAGAAAAAGAAATAAAAAAAGAATTATGATATCTGTATTATCATTTCGGATTTATGCATGCGATCAAACTTTAAGAAAACTTAATCATTATTTTTATTATTCTTGATCGATTTTATTTAATATTTGGTGAAAGACTTCTTTCGTTGATAAAACTGTGATATTCGAACTTCAAAAACTGATATTTGTTCCTTTCAAATGATATAAATTGCAAAAGTATATCCGGGTAACGTATTCTTACTGTACGTCTTCACGAAAGTATCGACAACATTGTCAGGTAGTAAACTTTTCTTTTATCATATGATACTCCCTGTACGTCTTCACGAAAGTATCGACAACATTGTCAGGTAGTAAACTTTTCTTTTATCATATGATACTCCCTGTACGTCTTCACGAAAGTATCGACAACATTGTCAGGTAGTAAACTCTTCTTTTATCATATGATACTCACTGTACGTCTTCACGAAAGTGTCGACAACATTGTCAGGTAGTAAACTCTTCTTTTATCATATGATACTCACTGTACGTCTTCTCTTTTATCATATGATACTCACTGTACGTCTTCACGAAAGTATCGACAACATTGTCAGGTAGTAAACTCTTCTTTTATCATATAATACTCGCTGTACGTCTTCACGAAAGTATCGACAACATTGTCAGGTAGTAAACTCCTCTGTACTCTTCACGAAAATACAGTCAAATCTGTCTTAAGCTGTCAGTCAAGGCACAAGAGAAAGTGACCGTTTAACAGAGTTGACTGCTAAATGAAGGCTAATTATGTAACATAGAAAATGCTATAGTTTGGTAATTTTAAATTGAACGCTAATAGGTTGTCGTTTAAATCAGGTCGATCGCTTAATGCAAGTGATCGCTTAATAGAAGTTCAACTATACACTATGTTATGTTTCAACAGTAGAGATTTGTACTTGTATAACAAGCATGTTATTACTATGACTCGTTTAATCTTCCATGCAGCTATATTATTATTATCATTTAAAAAAAAAACGTTTATTTAATTTTAACTGCTTAGTATATAACTTATTAAAATATCGACTTTATCTATCTTTACTGCGGTTCGAGAGAAAGGTACTTCGCTTATGAAATTTTGATTGCGGGCTGAAATGGTGATTTTCGCATGGTCATGTGTGAAACCGGTGTGCCCGGTAAAAATCCAATAATGTTACATCCAAACGGGCGTCAAGTCAGAAATGTACATTGAACGTCGGACCGACCTTGGTTCGAACATGTATTGCTAAAAAGCCAGTGAGGTATTTGCGTTATCTGGATCCATGCTTATAAAGCGTAGAGTCAGAATAAAACTGATCAAATTGATTTGATACTTTAATTGATATTTTCCCACATGATGTTCATATACTTTAATTGTCAGTCAAACGGCAATAGTCAAATGTTGTTAAAACATAAATTCATCGCAATATTTGTCTGTGATTAAACAAGCCCCGTATATCGTGAAGAGTTACCTAGTACATCTCTTAATGTTTGCCTAAAATAATCATACATTGACAATAGTGTTTTCCTCAATTCAAATAGCTAGCAGATGTGCAAAACGTTCTCAACCAATAGAAGCGTTTGAATATTATAAGAATACTTGACCACACACCAGATAAAAAATCAAGCAACCGTTTATTTTATTTCAGACATTATCTCCTTCATGTCGACTATAAATATTATCAAATAAAAGGTGTTCCGAACACATGTTGACCGCGAAAGAGATTGGGTTGTTGAGCATGACTGCAATCAATTAGAAACTGGAGCCCAGTGTTTTAAAAGATTAAGCACGGTGGACGAGTGTCTAATGATTAGATACAATATTCTGTTTAGCACAGACATCATCAGCCGAGTATCATCTGTCATCAGGTGTTTCGCCCCTTAACTCAGAACACCCTCAAGATGTTGGGGCAGGTGGAGTTGATCAGGAACCACCTTGTCTATGCTGGCTGCCATCCTGATGTGCCACGTTGCAGCCAAAGCCAACAGGATGTTCTTTCCGCTGTCTTCCCTAGAGTATGAGCCGCTGTGGATCGGGCTTTTCCTTTGATACCCAGAGCATCTAGCATTCTCTATACTGATTGAGAAGGAAATCCTCTACAACCAACCTCCACTGGGAAAATCCAGGTTTTCCAGCCTTTGTCCCTGCACGTCTGGACTAGGTCTTCGTACTTGGTCCTTTTGAGCTCAAGGGCCTCGTCTACTCTTTCCTCCCATGGAACTGTGAGTTCAATTAAGATGACCAGTTTGGGAAATCTGGACCAGAACACTATGTCTGGTCTAAGAGTTATCTGGGCTACTTCTTCCGGGAACTGGAGCTTGTTCTTCAGATCTACTATCATCTCCCAGCTTCTGTATTTATTTTGTATCTCCCTCTTTGACGAAGCTGATCATCCTTTCTTTGTTTGTGGTCTGCTTTTCTTTCTTTCTATCTCAAGGACATGTCTAAAATAAACGCAATCGATTCAAAAGAGTATATATATAAAACACTTATATAATAACTTGGTATCACGCCTTTTATCTAACACCTGTGTGATACCAACTGAAAATAATAATAATAATAATAAAAGTTTGAAAATGATATTTTATTAAATCGATCTGGTAAATAGCATTGACTGAGGAGTGGGAGGATAATAAATCTCGTTCATCGAAAAGCTAATTACGTTAGCTCGTTTCATATGATTGCGTGTGTAAACAATTAAACAAATGTTGTTGTTTTTTTACTATCCAGAAAGCACCCAAAAAGACAAACGTGTTTAAAAAGAAAGGATTTGCTAAAAGCATCAGTTCGTAAACTCGAACATTCAAAACAAGGAAACTCTCAGTGCGTGGTTAATTAAGGATTAATTGAAAACGCTCATTTGTTTGCACTATTAACATTGTCAGACTGCATTATTTGTTTTAATTTCTGCGTCGTAGAAAATTGATCAAGTGTTTGAACAACATGCAATTACGGAGATCAAAAGTTTTGTAAACACAATGGCCTAAGAGGTAAATACACAAATGGCCTATACATATCTGATTTCAGAAAGCAACAGCTGTCATATAATATCAGGCAAGAAAAGATTACAAATGATCTAAATCAGCATGTGCAAATAGTTAAATGAAATAGTAAATTACGTAGACAAGTTTAAAAGGAAAACAAATAAAAAAATGTCAATTTATAGATTAAACACATAAAGGCATTGACACGTTTGCTGCAATAATACGAGCGAGTGCTCATCAACCAATAGTTTCATAAAATGGGGAACACGATGCGATACATAAAAAAGCAACACAAAAGTGACACAGACATAGACATATTTAATCCCCCCCCCCCACACACACACAACACCATGTCCGTATAAAATCGTTACGCTACGCGTGAATGATTTAATCTAATATGTCTTAATTCTGTTTGCATACGCAACATCAAGCGGCCTTACAAGTTATAGGAGAGGTCGGAAACCAGCGTAAAAATCAAGTGGAGCCAATCAGTATTTAGTCGGAGAAACGCATTTAAGAATATGGGATCATTTGTTGAAGCCAGCTTGTCTTTTCAAAGTGTCAATTGTAACCTGGAATTGTGAGTTTGATCCCTGATCATGACATACCAAAAGTCGTTAAAAAGCTACATAAATTTCTTTATCTCCCATGTAATTGGCGCTCATTATATTAGTGTAGCACCAAGTGTCATGCTTATAAAACTGTCACTTGTTTAAACCGTGATGCCCTTATTAACAGTCAAGCAGTACACTTATTGAACACTTTTGAAGGTAATATTATTGTATTAACGTGGTTGCCAAGGCTTATAAATGTATATCACTAAATTACTAATTTCCTTATTCATTTGTTTTGATTGACGCATTTTTGCAATATACATGTTTGTTATACCATTATTAGCAAATGGGTTTCTGATTGATACGCCTTCATTGGGCAAACATGTTTGAAAAGAAACGTACTCTGGGAGTTTTATCAATTTCTAGACCTGAACAATCATCATCACCCCGTATTCGGATAATCAAGGAATTAATTGAAAACGCTTATTTGTTTGTACAAATATACCTTTTTCAGACTGCATTACTTGTTTTTATTTTCTGCATCGTATGGAATTGATTTTGTGTTTAAACGCCATGCAATTAACGAGATCAAGCTTCGATAGCTTTTGTACGATACACATAATTATGTTGAAATACACAAATGACATATTTTAATAAAATATTATTATATAATTTTAGAAAACAACCGTTGTTAATAAAAAAATAGCGTGTACAAATAGTTAAATGAAATAATTATTGCAAATCAAGCGGACAAGAAAAAACGAATACCACAATCATCAATTTATAGATTAAACACATAAATGCATCAACAGAAAGTTTAGTAACCGCTTTGATAATTACATTTATTCCATGCAACGATGCTCAGGACATTATGGGTAATAAATCTACAAATAAAGTGCTTTAATTTACCCTTTTTGATTATTATATTGTAATGTGTGATATTCGTTTTAGATAACATTTGCCAGTAATAGAATTATGGGACATAAAAGGTATCTGTGATTTGTACGATATAATGTTAATCTTGTTTTTGATGCCATTCTGATAAAAAACCAATTGGGAAAGGTTCATTAGAGATTCTGTCTAGCTGAATATCATTAATCAAAATTAATCAAACAGAATTTGCCATAAGCTTTTATATATGCACATTAATTACACTGGGTAAAGTGTCACTTAATTTGACGAATATGAACACAAATGATTTGCTTTCTAGAAATCAGAATAAATGGTATTTGCTGGAATCATTTATTTCCAATTGTTAGTTTATCTGATTTTTACCTAGTACGAATGTAACCATGGGATTATTCACGCACAAATCCCATACATAACCATCATTGTAGGCATAGCTAAAATGGAATGATTCAACAATTTTTATAAATACGAAATCAGATTTTTTTTAACTTTATAAATAAGACAGAATTTGAAGAATAACCATTTTTATAATGTAAAATGGAAACGTTGTTTTAAATTAGTTTCTTTAACGACAATTTAAAAGAAAGAAAATATTTTTGCGTCCCTAATACTTATCTATATCGACTATTCTTAGGTAAGTCTAGTAGTTTACGCCTGTCAAGAAAATCTTAGATTTTCCACTTCGCCTCAGGCGCAAGGCTCAAATGCCATCTATTCTAATTTGTATTTGAAATACTTTCTTACTTGACGTTGACACCATTTTTGAAAAATTACAAAGTGCCTTATGCACATTCAAGAACATATCTTTAAAACTGAAACTCAACGAACATTATTCCTGCTAGAACAGAACAAGATGTCATGGTACATGAATTATTTCAAGTTTACGTAATTTTTTCTTAGCGGTTTTTTTTAACCTTTAGATAAAGACGAAGGCAATTCTTTAAAATCAATTGGAAAAATGATTCATGTAACGTAGAAATTCCTCTGTAAACAATGATCAACAAAGGATCCACAAGAGAAAATAAACAATAAACAAACAACAGACTTACTATTAGACAAATAAAAGAGATTATAAAGAGTAGAGTTATTAGGGAAACCATTTAATACTGATTGCATTCTATTAATTTGGAGTGTGTATAACATAAGATGGATAAAATATTCGTATTGGGTTGTGGTGGGGTCAGCATCAATGCATATGAATTTCTTTTGGAAAGAAAAAAAGATGTAGACCATAGATTTAAACGTTCTTAAATGAGAGAATTATATATTACCAAACCTTTTCCCGCTGGATACTTATTTTTAAAGGAGCTATTTTTTTAACCATTTCCCTAATACAGACTCATTTTTACGCACTCAGTAGGTACTACATAAAGCCTGATCTGCAGAAAACCACAGTTATACCTTACCAAATTTAATTATAAAGTCCTCATTTCCAGACCACTGAGGAGCAGCGAACAGCATAAAACCTGACCAGCCTGCGAGTTACTCGCAGGCTGATCTGGTTTTATGCTGTTCGCATAGGTCTTTTCATGGTTTCCTCTATGAGGGAAAGAGTTAATGGACGTACAGAATTGTGGGGTGGTTATTTACTTCAAGTAAACACAAGTTCAGAGAGACCGCGCTCAGATATCTACTTTAGATATACAAATATAAAGTTTGGTGAACAACCTATCAAGTTCAGCACAATTAACCGAGGTTGTATCATTTGAAGCAAATTATTGAATCTATTAAGAGTCAAGAAGAAGAGGGACTAAACAGTTTTAGGATTGTTTGACAAAACAATAAAGTAACATATATGCAAAATATCAATTAATTGGGAACTGTAAACATTTTTCCTCATTACTGTTTCCTTTTAGAAAATAATATGATGTTAACGTGCCATTTAGTTGCTAAACAATATTTTATAACAACAGACTGATTGCACAACGCATGCACTCCGGGCTTTTTATAATTTTCATTGGCATTGCTTTTTACAAACTCACTCGAGTATTCAATTATCTTTCGGATTAGCTTCATAAAATCAAAAACAATTTTCTCTCCTAAAATGGGGAATTATTGGCGAAGGCTTTATTTTACCCAGTCTGAATTGTTGAGAATTGTGGTATTCGAAGGCAACAAGGCAAATTGGACACTGTTCTGAAATGAGTCAAGATTGTAATAAGAGATCTGTCTGAATTTCTATGAAAATTATCATACTTTTACGGCCAGTATTTAAGTTATTTGAAGACTATGTTTGAGACAGATGTAGTGCAGACACATTGATGCATTAGGTCATTGACATGTGACATGAAACCTAACAAAGTATAACCTATCATACTAAATGGCGGTGGCCAAAGAGAAGATAATCATTCTCGTGAAATTATGCATATGTTTACCTTTTAGTTTAAACTTATTTGTTCTTGCATCGACTAAGAAACAAGTTCTTGAAATTTATTCTAATCCCTCGTGGTGGTATTTGGGGCTGAGCAGTGCTAAGTGAAGGTCATAAAACATTGTTCGCAACGGTACTGGAACCCGTAGCATTCGGATTCGCAGTCTTGTAAGTTACCCCTCGGATAAAACCATCAATTATCCTATGCTTTTCAGCATTATTAGCTATAAGCTATAGTTTAATTTCGGAATACAATACTTATAATGAAATATAACTTAAGGAAGTTTAAAAAAAAATACACACTCAATGAAACCGTGTTCGGAAACAGAACAGGAGAACTACGCAAATAAAGTAAAACGAATCTTATTTGCTATTTCGGTCAAATATTCAAATCATTGATGCAATAAATTGCCGCATGCAGAGTTTTATTGACAAGGTTTATTGTTTTACTACATCGTCGCCGAATATCAACATTTATGATCAAAACAGAATAAGCGATGACAATGGTAGCATAATATCCGCTGTAGATTGATATCCCTTTTTTCACAGATTTCAGTTTTAGACTCTTTTAATCAGTAATCAAATGACGCTTTCTAAAATCATTTGTTAAATTGAATTTTTTGTGTTGAAATTTTATACCTTACTTGTGGCTATTATATGACGTTTATTGATAACCGGAAACGTTATATTGGTTATTGGTTATCCAAATAAAGCAGTTGAACTTCGTCAATTAACATCGATTGCCGTTCTTCCTCTTTCAAATTATTAACAACAATTGCTAAAAGATAAAAAATCAACAAAAACCTGTAATGATCTGTTTTTCCCGCGTGCATCTCATCTAATTTACATTTCACATTTGTAAAACCCAATTTCACAATTACTGAAAATCAATAAGTGTATTTTAAAATAGTTGAATTTTCAAGCTTTGCTGCTTGATATGGCGATATGCTTTGACAAATGTAACGCTCGTAGTCACATAGGAGATAACTATCGTGCTCAAACGGGCGACCATATATCATTATACATCGTCGGACAGAACTGGGTTCGAACGACAAACGTGATATGAATTACCTGTGTATACCACCTATCTGCACAATAAATTGAATGAATGATGTAAATGATGAAAGTATAAATATTTAAGTTAGAATTCATTTATACTCTGCTCAGTAAATGATATGTAGCTTCTACATTTTATTTTCACTGGCAACATGATTGAGTGATGAGTAACAATGATTTTATCATGATGAGTAACCCCATGATGACGAAATGTATTAATACAATATGTTTTCCAGTGTATAACAGCTGCGTAAAACGTCGGGCACACCATGCGCAAACACATGCTTGACATTAAATAGAAATTTGACAACAAACACCAGATCAAAATGAAAATTTGATAACAGTTTAGTGTTTGTACGCTTTGCCTCAGCTATAACATGTCGGCTATAACTGAGTGTTCCGAATGATTGCTGACTGAGATAAAGATTTCTAGCATGTAGATGACTGCTGTAATTAATTACTAGAAATTTGAGCCCAGGGTTTTAAAAGATAAGCCCTGACAAACAAGTTCTTTCTTGGCACTACCAGAAATACAATTCAGCATAAAAATGGGTACAAGCTATGGTACTGTAACGTTTCAAAGAGGTTGCTCGATTATAAATATATAAATGTCACACACACACACACACACACACACACACACACACACTTTATGCTTATCATATTCTTACCATTTTAAAGTAACTCATGAAAAGTAAATTGATAAAAGGAGAATCCTTTAACAATTTTGAAAATAGTACTGCATTTATAATATGTTTTAGTGTATTTCCCATTGTAGATCCCTTGTCCGTTTTAATTTTCTTTCTTGAATTGCATATTATTAATTTTTTTATAGGTCAAAATAACAAAAAGTATTCAATAAGCTTAAACAGTATCGTGCATAATCCATAAAAATGACCCTACATACTAAATGCGAAACTAATTTTGGTAAACCTGTCTGAAGAAATGCTGAAGTGTTTTTACACAATAAATTCTGGATGTTGTGTACTATTATCTATTTACTTTGTTCATGTATCGCTGTAATTTATAGTGAAAGGATGTAATACCACGCCACCCCGCCCCAGAACCGGTTGCGACCTACATGTACCTTTGTCATTTAAAAATGGTAAAAAGGGGTAGGTCCAGGACTGGTTGACCCAGTGTCATGATAATGTGAATGAGTATTGTGTCACGTGATACTGCAGTGAAGTAGCACTATATCTGTCTAAAGAAGACATTGACTTCTAATGACTGAAATAATGTCGGCGGGAGGTTAAATCCATTAAACAAACACATTTGTGAACCAATCCTATTTCATTTTTGTTGTATGTTTAAACTAAATAGCCACGATTGTGAATTTGATTTTAATTAAACCTTAGATCATACGATGCCATTGATAACAATGTTAAATCAAAGCACTGAGAGCACTGTCAGAAGCGAAAGTTAAAATGTGTGAATTATAAAGTCAATCCCTTTAATTTTTTTTGTGGTATGCATTTAAAAATTCAGGGAAAGTTAAATCTCATTAAAACAGCAGGTAATATAGATTATTTAGAGATGAAGCAAGGTAGAGTTATTGTTCTTGGTAAGTAAAGTTTCACCATTGTATAAAGTATAAACACAATCCCTAAATTATTTTCTGAATTATGGCATACAGATGCGACTAGAGACACTACAGTCATTTGAGACTCTAACAAGAAAAGATTAAAAACGAAATGTTCCAGTTGACGGCTTACATTAAACATACTGCCCCCTCTCATTTCTACTGTTTTGACCTTATAACCGAACCTGTCTATGCGCAGGGCCCTCATATTAGAAAAATAGGAATAAACGGTCTCAGCTGGACTAGACCTCACGACCCCTTGCAATAACAGAATACTGAACGACGATCTTAACAAATGAGCTAATTCCGCAGCCGCAAATTTGTGGTACATATAAGATTATTTATAGGTAGTTTAATGAATGATCAACTTGCCTTGTTTACAGTTATATTTGCACAGAAATTGACATTATACCCAATGCTTTCAAAATCCTGCAATATATCTGACTTTTATCAAAACTGCAATGATGACTTCTACAACCAGTGGTACTATTTTTCGACACGAATGTATGGATAAGTGGCGGTAATGTGATTGTAAGTAGAAAATCCACTGTCTGACTTTAGAAGCTTTCGCTTCTAAAAAGTACCAAATATTATTAATTAGTTCGATTCATGTTTGTATCATAACATAAACATGGACACATATATTCATAGACCTAGCGGCAGACTAATATAAATGGTTATTAAAGAGAGAAGTCTATTTATTGTGAAATCATTAATTTTCGTGGGACACTAATTTTCGTCGATTTTTGGAGGATTTATCAGAAAATATTAATCCCCAAGAAAACTTGTCTCTTATAAAGTCCTCACGTTTTCTATAACATAGATCCACGAATGTATGCACCCACGAAATAACCCTTAGGCACGTAATCAGCGATATTAAATATCATCAAAAAAAATAATGATTTTACAGTATATTATAATTAATGACTTGTTTTAGTTAGTCCAAGACAATGAGAGAAAAATCCTTTCGTATCATTGTTATGCTAATATCGCTAATAATTTTCTATTTAAAATTTTACTTTCAAATGATAACAGATGTGTTCTCTTACACATTTTGTTCTAATGGCTTTCTAATTGACAAAAATTAGGCGAAGGCATTAAAAAATAAAGAATCTGCCAACAGTTTTTTCAATTCAAACAAAGAGACACTCACTGTGCGCTTTATCAAATAATTAAATTGAAAAAGCTCATGTGTTTGTATTTCCTATTCAGATTGCATTATTTGTATTTCCCGCGTCAATTAATTGTAGGAAATTGATAATATGTTTTGAATAACATGTTATTAACGAAATGAAAGGTTTGATGTCTTTTGTAAACACTATTGTTTAACAGCTAAATACACATTTGGTGTATCTGAGAACTCATGAAATGATTTGCATTAAAAAATCAGCATTCACTATTATCATGCCAATTAAAACTAAAAAAAATGTTATTAAGCGTATGCAAATAATAAGGGAAATGTGATATTTAATTTTAAAAAAAAACTGATAAATGTATATATTTCATTTATATTTATATATATATGAAAGTAATGCATCTTAAGGTGCAAATCCAGTCACATTACAATGAAAATAAGATAAATAAATTAAAAACTTTTCTGGCTGGCAGGCATTAATCTTCCCCCTAAGTAACATTTTATATTTGTATTCGGTAGTGTCTCGTTTACATGTGTTAAAAACATTTAAGATATTTCATTTCCAGTTAAGGTCAAAATGACACAGACATAAAATTATAATAATTAAATTGTTCCTTCACATGCCAATCCATGATTGCACGGAGTGCTTGATTGATTTAGCATCATGTATGCGTGCTCAATATCAGCTTGCCTAACAACTGTTAAGGTCTAAGAGGACGGAAACCAGCGTGATGACAATTTTGCCATTTTATGTGGAACCAGTCCTGTACTAAGCGGAGGTAATTCAGAACAGAGAACAATATATTTTTAATGAATTATCGTGAGTCTTTTCTCTACCTGCGGATTTAAGGTAAAATCCCTGTAATGGTTTCGGACCTTATGGCCTTTCATGTTTTATTACGGTACCCTGGTTATCTTGGTAGAGGTTAAGTGGTCCAAGACGTAGCGGAACCATTACAGGGA
The DNA here is from genome assembly GCA_021229015.1 of Solen grandis. Classification (NCBI taxonomy): domain Eukaryota; kingdom Metazoa; phylum Mollusca; class Bivalvia; order Adapedonta; family Solenidae; genus Solen; species Solen grandis. Next base: position 60,609,276 of record CM037777.1, read on the forward strand.
CTTTACCTTAAACATTTTCACGTGATGGTGAGATTTGAAGATTTCTGAATTCGTCACTTTCATTACTTTTTAACTGTCCCATTTTACCCTTGATCTAAATGAACGAGGCGTTGTAACTTAGGTTTCGGTCTAGAATTTATTGTAATGTTGTATTGGGGTTTACCGTCACTGCGACAGTATTTCAATCATATAGCAACGTCCAGCTAATTACAGGTGGAGGAAGACCCCGAGTACACAGAGGAACCCGGGTAGAACCACCGACCTACCGCAAGCCAGCTGGAAGGCTTCCTCACATGAAAAATCTGGAGGCCCTACCAGGATTCGTACCCACAGCGGTGAGGGGCCGAGATATTTGTAGTCCACGACTGTAACCGCTCGGCCACGGCAGCCCCTAGAATCTATGTTTAACCTGATACATAGGCGTTTGTTTCCCTGTTAAAACAATCCTATGGCAAGCTTGGTTTTAAATTATACCAAAAGTAAAGAAAACCACTGGAAAGAACTTATAGATATGTATATATCTAACAATGCCACGGGCTGAATATCTTTAAATTTAAAAAAATCAATGCAAATGTTGTATAGCTGACTATGATTCCCGAGAAAGCAGCAGCAGCAGCAAAAAAAAAAGAAAAGAAAAAAAAAAGAAGCATGTTCACAAATAAAGTTATCACACTTTAGTTCTACACAAAAGGCCTTGAGAAGTATATAAGTCTGCATAAACGAATTGTCGAGACATGTGTAAGATAATGTAGCTTTAGAGTCTGGTCCAATCAAAGACAAACTTTATCATTGTATTTAGCTAAACCATTCTTAGAATTAATTATATTTTGTAACAATGCATTGTTACAAAATTTAGCTTTTTTTTTAGTTTTACCTGTCTCATAAGTGAGTTAAAGTCATTCAATAGAGTACATCGTGCTCAGTGGTCGAATGGCTAGAGCTCCTGCCTGAGGTCGTTGGTTCGAACTCCTATTTTGATATACCAAAGTCTTAAAAATGGTACAGCTCCCTTGCTTGATATTCAGCATGTAAGGGTTCATGTACTTTCATGAATGGTTTGCCTAGTGTCAGGATAATGTGATTGGGTTTAGTATCATATCACGTGTCTACGGCGCACTGCAGAGTGGCAGCACTATGTCTAATTCAAATAAGCATAGTCCCTAAATGACCGAAATAATGTCGATGGGAAGCACCAAAGACAATTTGCATGTCTGTACATCCCACTTACCGCATATCTTCTACAAATATAATCAAATGATCAATGCATTACTTGATTCAATATATAAAGTAACTTCAATATAATAAGCGAATTCAAACCAGTCTATCTTAAAGGTTATACACTAGTTTTTATCTTATTGAATGTACAATATATACGTGATGAGTCTGGCAAGATATTTATCATACAGAATTGAGTCAATTAATGTCTACCTTGGCGTCGTGAACTTTCGAAAAAGTTACGGCTGGCCATGAAGTATAAAATTATTTACGAACATGTCTGCATTAATACCTTTCATATCCATATCACTGAATTGGTTAAAACAGCAAAACATTAGCAAGGTCAGTATAAAAGAAACAATTTGTTTGATAAGTTGGTCTATAGTGTCTGCCAAGTATGGGCTTTTAAAAACAATAATGTCAAAAGACCGTATGTAAATTATTTGGAACAAAACCAAAACAGCAATGGGTGAGTGAAATTCCGTTGAGTGAAAGAGTGAAATAACCTTTTAATCAAAAATTTAAAAATGCTAAAAAAATTTTTTTTTGGTGATACAATATTTGGTTACATGTTAGAAATTAACTCTGGAAAGAGTTGACACAATATATTGTTTCAATAAATTAAAAAAAATCACTTTTTTTTTTAAATACTTACATGATTATGTAATAGATTCAAAACACATGGCCATAGGTCATATCTCATGGAAAAAAAAAAAAAAAAAAAAAAAAAAAAAAAACACGCACGCACACATACAATACCTCGAATTAGGCACTGACTTTTAGACTATTACAATTTTTACTACACATAAAATGAATCAAATTCCTTCAAGCTAAATGTCAAATTAGGAATATCTTACAACGAAAAGGTCATATCTCATGGACACCAATTACTAAATGGCATGATGAAATTGACATCACAACATTACTAGAATTTAATTTATGATAGAAACGAAAACAACAACAACAACAACAATAAAACAACAAAGAAAAAAACAAACAAAAAAACCCCCCACGAAATCTCTTCCAACGTACCAGCAGTACCTGTTGACCTGAAAGAGTTACTTTATCAGAGGAAGTAGACAGTGCTACCGTAAATAATTAGTGATGGCAATATTCATGACCGTCTGTCATGTGAACCGGTTATTAACAGCTCAATCCATCTGTCTGAAAGGAAACCTTTTTATTCAGGAAAATAATTTCAGATGTCACAAATGACATTGCGCGAATGCTCGAAAGGCATGAAGAATCATTCAAAATCATATTATTCTTTTTGACAGACCATAGTCCGCAACGTTTGGGGTATCTATTTTACTGTAGATAGTAAGATGTCTTATTTTATGACACTGTCGATCAAAGGACCTGCAATAACAAAGTTTTAAGGTGATTATAATAAAATGATACTCGATGAAAGGATCGAAAATGACACCCATGGATAATACTTATTATTAATAAGATGAATATGAATGATAATCAACAAATAAAAATGCAAAAAGAAAAACACACACACACAAAAAATAATATTAAAACGGATTTGTACTTTGTATAGATTTCCCTAATATTAACCCTCTATCTCATTGATTACCTATGATTTTACTAAAAAGTGTATATATATATATATTACATAAAAATTTAATTAACGCGCGGAGTCGAGATTTAGATCTACTTGATTTTATTCCTTCAACATATGAAGGTTACTATATATATATATATATATATATATATATATTGTAACTCTCAATTCTTTCAATCTGATTAAGCGTTAAATAGTCTTAACATATAAAACGTTCGAATTAGAGTAGAAATACAGAAAGACAAACGCAGTAATAACTCAAATGGCATTGGTATTATTTTTAATATTTCACATTTCTTCATTTATGAGTAAAGGTCTATTATACGTAGGCTGTACGCATTCTCACTCGCAAGTGCTATGTTTATACTTAAAGCCCCAGTGCGTTTTAGCTGGGAAAAATATATTTTTCAAAATTTCTAATTAGCAAAGCCTCAAATGATGTTTGATTATCCTCTTAATGTTTAATTAAGCCCACACAATGAAATATTCACCCGGAAGACTTAGTTGTTTAGACAGGGCAAAATAGTGAGAAAGATGGGCGGAGCTTGTTCTGAAACACACTGTTCAGTAAAACCACGGATGTCTCGGTGTACATGGGGTGTTTCAGACGTTCATGGAGTTTTTTCTATAGACTGAATAAATATTGATACACGGTAGTAAAATAGATAGGAAGAAAATCCATGAACTTCAGAAAAATCCCTTGTATGTTAATTTTATGCTGTCATTCTTCTTAGCTAAATATAGAACGAGGCAGCCACAATTTGCATTTTTCCTAATAGAATCTTTCCTGTAAATTAGGCATTTCTCAAGGTCTTTCAGTGATGAAATTAAAACTGAATTATATATGTTGTAAGTGCATTCGGATTTAGGTCTAACATCTATAAGATACTGGGACTTTAACTTATTTGCACTGAAATGGGTTGCAATAATATTTCAATACTCCAATATCGTGATAAGGCGATCGTCTCATTCAATGTTTGAATTATTCAGACAAACAATGCGATATCTTATATCAAACCCAACGTACCGTATCGACAAAACTATTTCAGTGTCTGTTCTTAGTCTATGCGTAGGAGTGATGAAGACAACGCAACATGCAAGTCAAAGAAATGAATTGAGTTACCTTGACCGATAACTATTGCATTGTTTCTTACTACAAATTTAGCAGGCCAATCAACAAAGGGTAATTTTATGTGATTGTTACACAGAGCTAGACCTGCATTTCAATTTGAAACATGATCTGTTAGAAATAAACTTTGGAAAGCAAAATGAAATGATTAAGTTATTGCAGCTGCAGATATCTTAAGCAAAATATAAATATGCATTTTACGCGTATGTTTGCGTCAATTATTCAATAGTAAATGCATTTTAGTAAATACTTTCGTTTTTGTATTGGCAGACGTTTCTTCCCCCAAAAAGAGTATCATCAAATCTTTTATAACCTTAGCATGCAAAGTTTTATTGTTTGTTTACAATCATGCGTTTCAAAATAAGTGTTATAAAAGATTTAAAATCACATGAATTTTCAAGCTCTTAAGTAGTCCTTCATTCACAGAAGCTTGACAATTAGATTCCTAACCTTACTCCTAACTTCGTCCTCCTTGCACGTTTCGGTGTTTTTCGGCGTAAGCTGTAAAAAATGGATTTTAATCCATTTCTTGAACCATTCTAAGCTTTGTTAACAACCGAGGAGTTCGGAAAAGTATTCGTTTCAATGATTTGCATAAATTTAATTTACGATATGTTCCATCATAAAACGGGAGTTTCAGGATACATATCTTTCTACATGATTGTTGATTGGCAGTGGAAAAAAAAAACCAGTTGAAAAAGTAAACTAGAAAACGTAGTTAACCTTGGTAGTGGACTCGTCGCTCTAGGTCGCAAAACTCGCAGCTAACATAGGCTATATATAGTAACGGACTCCGTGGCGCAGTTACTTATGTGCTCGCCTGCTAAACTAAGGGCCCCGAGATCGAATCCTACTGATAGAACTTTCCATATGTTTAGCGACAAGTACGTTTTCTATTACTATTTTAAAATCACAGACCATTTAAAACATGCCAGCAATATATTATGTTTAATATATTATATTTTAACAAATATACTCTCTTTAACTTTCATAACTTTGTTTTTATTTCTACGCCGAATATCTTATTTTTAAAGATGTTCTTGTTCTTAATAATATATAAATGTAAATGGCCAATATTGAAAGAAACCGCGCATACTACGCTATGCATTGAAGTTCAAAGCAGATGAAAATGATTCCGAGCAGATTGGAGACCCAACCATAACATCAGTTTCCTTAAGCAGACTTTTCAACACGTCGTCAATTTAGAGAGACTTATCATGTTAAATCTAAAATTGCTTGACATTTTTTTAAAAATGGATCGTTTTTGTTGAAGTCACTAAGCTTTATGCATTCTCCCTCTCCCTCTCTCTTTCTATATATAATTTGTAATATATATCAATATGTAATATATTCGTTATACGGTCAATGTCATAAATATATCATAATGTATAGCCTACGTGAGATAAAAACGGTTAATAAGGAAATCAACTCCGAAATCATAATTATGAAGTAATGATATTATAAGCTCAAGAAGCAACCGTGTGTGAACAGGGTAATTGGTCATGACTAGTAGATGTTCCCTTTTGATGTTGAGGTCATTGGGTCAAAGGTCAAGGTCACAGTGACCTTGAATGTGAAAATTGTTTATGATCAATAACTAGAGAACGCTTAAGCTCACAAGCCTTAAACTTCATAGAGTAATTGGACATGACTATCAAAACTAGTAATAACCCTATTGCGAAGATTAGTTTAAAGTTCTCATTTGCAAAATCATACTGCCCCCTTCTTTAAAAGGGTGTAACAAATGGTTCAGTTTTTACAGAAACAGGTAGTTTCGAGGAGCAAATTGCAAATACACAGGACTTTCTACCAAATCACATTAAATGCATTCAAAATAATACATTTATTAAATTTATGACATTGTATTTAGCAAATTACAATGAAAATAAACAGGAAATCTCTTGTAAATATATGACTCATACGATGACATTCTCTTTTCAGTCTGGTGCAAGAAGTGATCCAGCTACCACAATAAATAGTTTCTTTTTATGTTCCCAAAGACATTATATAAAACGCTTCTTTTTTTTTTCCATATGTTCTTCTAAGTTGCTCCTTTGCCCTCACAGACGTTGAAGATGGCAATGTCTGTCAGTTTTATTTTTAATGAGACCATGCAACCTGACATAATCACGCCAATTAGATGAAACCAGATAATCCTAAAGCCAGTAAATAAACAGTGCCAGGCAAATCCTGAGACCCCGATACTGTGAGAATGGCTGCTGCACCGTAAACCTACCCTGTAGAAACATCGAATTTTGTAATATGGAGGGTCAGGGGTCAAGATTCATTGCTGCATGCTTTCTGTGTATGTTGTTGAGACTCAAACATTTATTACAACATATCCGCCCCTTAGATTATGAGAATCTATGTTTACCGTTAGCTTAGTTTATAGGTCTAACAGGTGTTTCTACAATACAGAGTCAGTTTTGATTTACCAAAAAGGTTATCAAAAGTGTAGCTGACAGAATTTTTTATCATGTTATTTTGTAAGAAAACAAGAAAGAAATCATATGGTAGCGGCAGGGTGCAAGATTAGTTCCACTGTTTATCTAAGTCTCAGACAGTGTTTCTTAAGAAAGACATACATTCAGACGCACAGTCCTCAAACTTTAGTGTTTTTCTTTCAGTGCTTGAGAGTTCCTTGAAAAATTAGAAACATTCAGTTTGATAATGAACCTAATTCCCTTTTAAGCAAACTGCTGCCGTCCAGTTAAGAGGTGCACTGAAGTGTTACAAGTTAAAATCTACCAAAAACATCTGCAGTTTTTCATCTGATTCAATTAAGAGATATGTCAGAATCCTCTTGCTGAGAGAAGCTAACTGTTTTGTTATGTAAGAAGAAAAGATAAAGTCCACAAATCCCAGAACTTTCATATGGAAGAAATGCACTAGTTTTGACCTTCAACCTCTAAGTATAACTTTGACCTTTGAACTACAGACCTAGGTTAAGATTCATGATGTTGAACAATTGTACCTCAGCTTACAGCACAGACAAGGTCTATGATACTCTTTTTTGACATTCAATCTTCAAGTGTTCTTGACCTTTGAGCTATGAAGCTGGGTCATGCGTCTGCTCTCTAATGAAATTTTTTAAGTAATTCAAAACATCTCGACCCGTGAAAAAGTTAAAGTCTGGACAAAAAGCAATATATGGAATCGAGTCAAACATAATTATAGGGAAAAAAATGGATACTCCCTTATATGCTATCTACCACCAATGAATAAGTGATCCCTGCCACACAAAATTGCAGAATGCGCATACAGGGTGCATTATTGAAGCTCTCCAATGTCAGTGTAAGTCAGCTGTAACTTGTGGCTAGAGTCGAACTGGCGGAGGTGCGAGGTGGTGTATAAATATGAAACGGAATAAGATCGTAAAAAGCCTGCAGAATATGTCAGTTATGTAGTCATATGATGTCTAATTGCCTTGATATTATAAACCTGATATGCTTGAAATGGAAATGAACCCAGCAATCTCACCAGAAATCTTCTGACAAAATTATTGTGTGTGTATATATATATATATATATATATATATATATATACTGATAAGCATTCTCTTCAGTAAGACTGGTTTTGTATGAAGTCCATGTTACTAGAAAGAAGTTTTGGATAGATACAGATGTTTTGTAAATTTACACTTTAATCTGTAAAATTCACACTTTTTCTGTAAAATTCACACTTTTTTCTGTAAAATTTACACATTAATCTGTAAATTTTACAGATTTTAAACTGTAAAATTTCACACTTTTTCTGTAAATTTCAATTAATGTAAAATTCACATTTTTTCTGTAATTTTACAGTTAATTTTACACTTTAATTGTAAAATTCACATTTTTTAAAATTTTTTTTTAAAATCACACTTTTTTCTGTAAAACTTGTTTCTTTCTTTCTTTTTATTTATTATACTTTTTGTAGGATGGTTATTTTAGGTATATATTAAGGAGGCTTATTATAGTTAAATATTAAGGGTATATGCTGTAGGTATATATTGTAGGTATATGTTATAGATATATTTTGTAGGTATATGTTGCAGGTATGTATTGTATGAATATATTATAGGTATATGTTGTAGGTATATATTGTAGGTATATGTTATAGATATATGTGGGTATATATTGTAGGTATATGTTGTAGGTATGTATTATATGCATATATTGTAGGTATATGTTGTAGGCATATATTATAGGTATATGTTATAGATATATGTGGGTATATATTGTAGGTATGTATTGTATGTATATATTGTAGGTATATGTTGTAGGTATGTATTGTATGTATATATTATAGGTATATGTTGTAGGCATATATTGTAGGTATATGTTATATATTGTAGGTATATGTTGTAGGTGTGTATTGTATGTATATATTGTAGGTATATGGTGTAGTTATATATTGTAGGTATATATAATACATATATGTTCAGTTATTTATTGTAGGTATATGTTGTAGGTATACAGTGTAGGTATATGTTGTAGGTATATATTGTATGCACCGGAACCCACTTAAGATAACAGTAAAAAAGTTATTTTGAGGATGCCCTTGTCATAAAACATCACCACTGGTAGAACTGAGCAAACAGTCTTTTATCACAGACAGACAGAAAGAAAGAAAGAAAGAAAGCTCCAGTTGTGCTATTATCGATATTAGCTAGCATCGATAACAACCTTTTCGGCACAACGGTCATGCCGATAAGGCTGCTTATCCGCACGACCGTCGTGCCGATAGACACAGCCATTATTTAAACAGTTAGATTAATGTGTAAAATTTACAGATTAAACTGTAAATTTTACAGAAAAATGTGTGAATTTTACAGAAAAAAAAAGTGTGAATTTTACAGATTAAAGTGTAAAATTTACAGAAAAAAGTGTGAATTTTACAATTTAATCTAAAAAATTTTTTTACAGATTAATCTGTAAATTTTACAGATTAAAGTGTCAAAAATAAAAAAATAATAAGTGTCAATGTGGCACTAATACGCTTCCGTACTGATATGTATGAAAATTATTATCTTGTGTCATAATTTGTTTTAACTCTACTCCGTCAAACACTGTCACCCACACCTATTAAGGTAATGCTAATCTGTAATTAAAATCCTGTTTTATACAGTGACTGAGTAAAACAGCGGTTGACATTAATAATATCCTGAGATTCTAGAACACGAAAAATTAGGAAGGGAATGCAGAATTGACATG
>CM037777.1:60618484-60668484 GCA_021229015.1 Solen grandis
TGTTCAATTATATGTCGGACCTAGGAGCATAGCTGTAGTATATTCAATTGCAAAAGAAAGTGTACACTCAAGCTTTCTAGCCTTCCAGCTGACTTGCGGCAGGTTGGTGGTTCTACCCAGGTACCTCTGTGTACTTTGGGGTCTTCCTCCACCTGTAATTAGCTGGATGTCGCTATATGCTTGAAATACTATCGCAGCGACGGTAAACCCCAATACAACAACAACAACAAGCTTTCTTTAATTCAAATGTATTAAATCATTTCTTTCTGAAATATTGGCATACACCTTTGAGTATTGTATGTCCAATATGATTTTCTTTAGGATTTCTTTCGGAAATTATTTTCATCCCAACCATGATACACTTCTTAAAGAAATAGAACATTTGTACATAAAAATTAATGAAAATCTTTCTTGAACACTTCCTTTTTGATACTGATACTGAGTAACATGTATAGTGTGAGTGTTCATACAAATGTCACTTTAAAAGAAAATATTTTAGTAACTTTTCTGGATAAATAATGTGTTCAATGGTGTCCCATTTATTTACTTTATTTTTTTTCTTTTTTCAGGTGAACAATCACCTCCAAGCATAATAAGGGTTACAAAGTGCTATGCAGGCATGTTTGGATGGACAATCCAACATACGTGGAATGGAAATGTGATGTGACTTTTACAAGAGTGATCAAATAGTTATATATTAAACCTTATCTATTGTGTATCAGCCTTGAACATTAATTAGTTTAATCTAACTGCGATTATGATTTATATTACCATTTTTCTTCTTCTGCTTCTTTTTTAACCCTTTGAAACGAATAAATCATGAATTATATATCAGTTATGTTTCAGAAACTGTGTGTACAGAGCTTCTAAAATAGAGTATATTTTTCTTGATTTGATATTTTAAATTAGAAATTAAAGGCATTTTATGTATTTCTTATTTTAAATTAATATATATAATTTAACATAATGTACATATCAGTATCACACAATACTAACCTGACATTTTTTATATTGTGTTAATATTTCTTTGTGTTTTTTGTACTCTTTGAAACCATTTTTAATACAGTGTTATAATAGTTTTAAGATATTTCACAAGACTGATTTGCGAAAAATACTGTTGGGGCATACTTGAATAGGATACTGAGCAAATGTTTTATATCATGTATTGATAATAACAGCGGTAACTATTCACTTTCTACAAAATATAAAATCTGTTATTTTTTATAACAATATTTTATTGAACTGTGATAGGTGTGGAATTTTTTTTTGCCTTTTCTATGTTTTTTCTTGACTAGTTTTTAAATATTTCAGTCTAGGAATATCATGAAGACATTGGGTATCTGTTCTTATACATGTATAACTACAAATGACAAAAACAAAATATAACCCTTTCCCTCATAGAGGACACCATGAAAAGACCTATGCGAACAGCATAAAACCAGATCAGCCTGCGAGTAACTCGCAGGCTGATCAGGTTTTATGCTGCTCGCTGCTCCTCAGTGGTCTGGAAATGAGGATTTTGTAAATAAATTTGGTAAGGTTTAACTGTGGTTTTCTGCAGATCAGGCTTTATGTGGTACCTATTGAGGGTGTCAAAATGAGTATATATGAGGGAAAGGGTTAAAGCTTGTTTTAGGTACATAGACAGAGTTTTATGGAATACAATGAATGAATGGTCTGTAAAGGGAACAAGAGAAAGTGACTGATTAACAGAGGTCATCTCTCAATCAAGGTTAAACATAAAACAAATTCTAGTTTGGTAATATTAAAACTGGCCGCTAAATACAGGTTGACCGCTTAACAAGGTGGCTGCTTATACAAATTCAACTGTATGTTTGCATGATAAAATATTCTTTTAATTTCTCCTATATTTCAATTGAAAACTCTGAACTGAAATACTGTCATAGGGGTTATAGAATGCATACGTCATTATATTAATATCTCCACTTGATTGGTTGTGTAATACCTATTAAAAATAACAGGTTAAGAAAACAAATAAACATATTTAAAAATAATCTGTGTTATTCTTGTTTCATTTCCTGTACAGAATTAAAACTCAAACCTGTAATGATAATTAATAAAGATGTAGCTTGTGTTTTAATTGTATTAGATTGACGGAAAATAAGAAGGTTTGACTGGTCCCATATTGTTGAGGTTTAAGTGCATCTAAGGACTGAAATCAGTAAATTATTTTGAAACGCTCTCTCTTTCTCTTTCACGCATGCGCTCCAATGGTGACAAGGCTGGAATTTTACCTGCAATCCCCCTTTTTTTCGGACTGTTTCTGTTTCTTTGAGGTACTGATGTATTGTTTTCGTATGCAGGTTCTTAGTTAGAGACCAACGTTTACATGTTTCTATCCTATTGAAACTTCTGGATTTTCTTTAATTCTGCAACAAATTCTATTGCATGCGGGGCATTCGGATCGTACCCACACATTTTGTTCTGTAATATTCCCGAAATTTTAAATAGCAGTTCGTTACATTTTGTTACATTTCTGCAGTTTCAATTTATTTCATAATAACCGGGTTTAAATATACATTGCGATTACTGAAGCTTTCAAGGATTTTGCATAGACAATGGATATGGCAACGATAAACACAACTCCAGCTTATTTCTAATGGTTTATTTTTCCTCCAATGAAAAATCGTGAAATGGCATAATAAAGGCTCGTAGAACAAAATAATTATAGTTACAGTGTTACTCTACATGTTAGTCACATTAACACATGGAATAATAGGTGACACAATATCCAATGTTAAACAACAGAAAACAGAGAGGGAAAAGTATTCTGGCCGCTATGTCAATCTTGCTGACACTGTTCCTTTGATCTTCCGGCGGTTTGGACTTTGATCTTCGAGTTAACCTTTTCCAAACCTTGGACGCCGCCCGCCTCACCGTTGCTCTAGTTAGGTGTCCTCCGTTTTGCGCATGCGCACGTTTGAGTCGGGCCGCCCGGGAAGGGAAGCGCCGTGGTATCTACAAAAAAACATGGCGCGGCTTATGAGTCAAGGACATTATTCTTTATTTGTTTAAATCTGAAGTATAGAAAGAAAAAGATATGCACTAGAGATATTTTTTATCTTAAACATTAAGGGATGAAAATATTGTTACAAAAGAGAGGGAGAGGAGAGAGATCTTCGAGGACCGATTTCTGCGCAGTAATAGATGATATCCAGAACAAAGGTGAATGGGGTTTTCCATGTAGGTACAAACAATGTATTCATGCAATGTTGCTGCAAAGCATGCAGCACAACAGTAATTCTATAATTACTCTTTGTCAACCTTTATTAATACCTAACTGTATAAATATTTTTGTACCTACATTGAGCTGGGAAAACCATCTGTGTTTGTTAATCCGGAGGAAGTCTATTAATGTCCACGTAATTAATTCAATCCAGTCACTTTATCGAATTTAAAGTTAAGTACTAAATATTTAACTTAAAATACAAAACTGCAGCAATAGTGAAGATTCTATTTTGACATGCATAGTAACTCAGTAAGTAAAACGTGTTCAAATAAATAAACAACGTAAAGCTGTATACCAATTACAACAATCTAATGGATTAAAATTAAATTCTTGTGTATTCAAGGAACTTCATCCTCAATTTAAAATAATTGATTAATCAATCATAATAGGTATTTAACCCTTTACCATATTTATGCAGGCATGTTTTCGATACCTTTGGCACAGAGAGCAGACCCAGATCAGACAGTACCTTGAATGAGCCATCCGATCAGGGTCTCCTCTGTTTGGTCATTTAATATTGTATCTCGTATATTTTACAGTCTGACGGCAAAGATAAAAAATCCTTTGTTTCCCGTACTATTTAAAAGAGCACTTAATCAATTTTCATCGAGTCAAAATCAAGTACAAGAATATTCATGAGGTAAAGGGTTAAATATGAGTAATTTAAACAACAGGCCACCCCTTTTTGTAGCCTACCTTACCACACATATAACTACAAAATTCAAATTACGAAAGCAAATCGTATTAATCTGTCAGTATCTAATTTGATAATGCTTTTATAAAGTTCACTATTTTTTCCCAAACAAGCTACTATTCTATTGAATACATGGCACATATAATAGGTAATAAGGTCATATGTTCCAACTTGAGCAACGGGTCGTATATCGCGTATTTTGCGTAGTTTGTTGCAGCAACATTTACACAGTTGAAAAAAAACATGAATGTATAAATCAAACAGAAATATGTCTACATATATATTATCTACTTGTCTAGAAAACCGGATAAATCACAGACATTTGTAGTAAGGTCAGAATTAATTACGACTTAAAGGAAAACGCGTTTTTAGCTCGACTATTCGAAGAATACAAGAGCTATTGTAGTAACCCTTGCGTTGGCGTTGATGTTGCAGCTTTTGGTTATATTTTTGCATGCAAATTACTATCAACCTTATGTGTCAATAACCATTTATGGTATTGACTTGAAAGTTTATGAATATGTTCAGGGGCATCAGACAACCGAGGTAGATAGCTCTTGACTGAATTTAATATAAATTATGGCCCCTCTTTAACGTAGAAATTTTGGTTAAAGTTTTGCATGCAATAGAAAATAAATTTGGTTAAAGTTTTGCATGCAAGCTACTATCCAGCTTGTATCTCAGTAACCATTCACGGTGTTGACGTGAAATTTTAGGGGCACCAGGCAACAGCGGTAGATAACTCTTGATGGAATATATTACAAATTATGGCCTGTTTTTTAACTTAGAAATTTTGGTTAAAGTTTTGCATGCAAGGTACTTTCATGCTTATATCTCAGAGTCCAGGCATGGGATTGATTTGAAACATCTTTAATATGTTCAATGGTATCATACTATAGTTGCAGATAGTTTTTGACTGAATATAATGCAGATTATGGCCACTTTTTGGTTAAAATTTTGCATGTAAGCTACTATCCAGCCTATATCACAGACATTCTTTATGGTATTGACTAGAAAGTTTTCAGGGGAATCAGAAAACCGAGGAGGATATCTCGTGAACTAAATTTTATACAAATTATGGCCCCTTTTTTATCTTGGATACTTGGTTTGAGTTTTATCACAGTGTTAATCTTATTTAGTAAGGGTCAGTTTTGACTATTATTACAGGGTATGCGAAGGACAAGAAATGAAATAGATTTCAATGGATTTACCAACAAGCATTTTGATCAGTCGAGCTAAGGGGTATCAGACTATCAAGGTTTATCAGTTTTGACTATTATTATATACAGGGTATGTGAATGACAAGAAATGAAATAGATTTCAATTGATTTACCAACAAGCATTTTGCTAAGTCGAGCGTGCTATCCTCTAACAACTCTTGTTTTTATGTATTTTCATCAAAATTTATGTATAAAAAAATACGGCAATGACGCCAAAGAAAGATCAGTATATTGAACGCTAGTGTATTTGTCTTCTATTGTATTTTAGTAATAGACTTATGGTCGAATTAGTCTAATCTAAATGTATTCTATTGTAGTCGATACGTAGCGATGTATCTAGGTTAATCAAAGGAAATATTGACGAAAACTGAAGTTATGAGCTATTCATCCGTAAGTCATTACTGATGCCAACCTCACCACAAGCGCATGTGGATGATTTTGGAAACATTTTGATGACATATAGATGTAGCGCAACCCATCAGTCACCATGGTCCAGTGGTAGGGCAATCGTGTTGCTTCGTCTGTCTTCGGAATCCCCGTATGGTTTCCAGAGAAATGCTATATATACTATACTATATAGTAAAAACTTTTTGAAGTAATAAGTAAAATACAATGTTTCAGCGCAAAATGCATTCAAAGCTTGCATGTGTACATGCAGTTTCAGTTTCAAATTGCACGCAAGAAAAGCGAAAGTAAGAAAGTACAACAGCTTGCATACCTTTTCTGCATGCTTTTGAAGTAAACGTACCGACATTTCTTTAAATCAAGTTTACTTGAATATTTTACTTATATAAAAAAAACCTTTAATCTTATCTAGCTTATTTATAGTTTGATTACAAATAAATGTATACCATAAACACAAACATAGATGTATATTATATTTGACACAGTGGTCGTTAACTATTGAATTGTAACCTATAACTTGTGAATTCATACACTTTGAGCGGAAATTTTATTGCTTATAGTTAAGCCTATTTGAAATAACTGAACAGTTTTACTACATATTCTGAAATATAATTCAATGGACTGCATCTGAGGCGCCAGGAAACATTTATGATATGAACAAAATGCAAACAATTAAAACCCACGCCATTTTCGAACGCCGCTGTACAAACGCATCTAATTTATTTTATACAAACTTTCCGAAAACATTTAAGACACACAATACTTTTTCAAGCTTGTTTGGCAAACAGCAGAATTTTTATGGAATATTTTAAAAAGCCTTTGTCTGGCAATATTAAGCTAAATAAGACATCGCACTGAAAAAAGAAATTGTTGCGAAATGACCATTATGTTTTCGTTAATATTGAGGTTATTTTAAATGTTCATTCTTTATTTATTTTAATAAACTTTTTAACCCTTTTTCTCATAAATATTAATGATATGATGAGTACTTATTTACTGGAACTTTAAATTGTATATGAGAGGGTTTAAATAAGCTTCGGCTTCCAATCCCATCCCAAAACTTCATTGTCAAATTGTAAACTTGCTATATACTTGATTGAAATAAGTATGTTTAAACCAATTGTATATGAAACAATGTTGCTGTTATTGTTTTCTTCATTGCTGCGAAGACTGTATTATCTGAGCTAAAAGGAGTCTAAAAGGAGCCGTCTGACCTGGATCTGCCCTGTTTGTCAGTGCGTCAGAACGAGTCTGCATGAGTTAAAGGGTTAGAGTATAGATGTGATATATATAACATTATATACTGGATACATACTGTACTGGATATTATGGTACACCCTGCACATGTTCGCCGAAGGTTGCATTCAAGACATAGGAGGAAAGAGACACTAAATGAGTAGGTTTACTGTCTGACCGTTAGAAATGGCCCAAAATCAAGAAAAACATATAAATATAACGTGCTGAGTAGTTCTGCTCTAAATGTATGATATAGAGTATTTCACCAGAGGATCGACAATATCCGGTATAATGCGCTGATTTGAATTGACCAATCAGTGTTTGGGGAAAAATCTCAAATGTATGTTTATTTCCCACTGAACTATATAGATAAGGTGTTCGGATTGGGCTTGTTGATTTGCTTAGCACATGGCATTTTCCTCTCGTCCAATCAGATGCCAGTATTTGTTCATAGTCACCGTGGACTATAACGCGTAGTCCACACTTTTGTAAAAGATCAATAAGTGTGGACTATGCCACAACATAACTCACACTTTTGTGACGATTTGTCACTCGTGGAGGAAAATACCATGTGCTAAATAGGTTAGTTCATAGTTGCCTTTAACTACACGACATAGTCACTCGGGCTCCGCCCTCGTGACTATATCGTGTAGTTAAAGGCAACTATGAACTAACCTATACGTAGTTTTACGTCTCATTTCGGAGTGAAATGGTCTGTGAGACAAATGCTTCAACATATATTCAATATATATATATATATATATATATATATATATATCTTGAAATTTTTTTGTTTTTAGGAATAGTTAAATGTTCTAAATCCCTGAAAATTACAAACTTCCTCTTTTTTTTCTTTAATAGAACGTCTTGTGAACATATCTGACGACCACAAATATTTTTTTTTTATATCAAAATACTGTACACAAAAATATGATCTTTTTATGTACTTTTTGCATATCATGCTGACAAAAAATTGGATGTAAGATTTGTTTTGATTATTTTTAAATAAAATAGTGTATTAATAAACCATCTATGTTAAAAAAAGCTTCACGGAATATGTTAATTCGCAAGGGATTTTAAATATTAAACCACTATAAGGCAACATAAGATGATGGTTAATGGATCTTCTGATGTAACAGTTGACACAGACAGACAAACAGACGGAATAAAACATCAACAAAAGTCATAGGCAAGACCATAGGACTATCATATAGATTAGTTAAATGTCACGTAAGTCGATATTCAGATAAAAAGTTTGATACATCTAGTAGTTGATTGTTGCATAAACTATTTATTCTCGCGTGTATCGCAATAAATTATGCACCCCAGTAACTACATGTTCATGGTCGCCTGGTTAGATTGTACACATATATACTCAGTGGCAGAGTATGCGTTCAGGGTTCATTGATTTAAATATATTATTTCAATCAGGAATATAACCATGTTTGGGCTGAAAACATTCTCTTAAAATATCCTTTTTTTCATACGAAATATAGACCTCACATGTTCACACACTATAAATCATGATATATTTCGGAAAGGAACAATATATTTAAATACAAACCAGGAGATTACATTTTCTTATGCTACCGAATATACATATAAAGTTTGCAAACCACAAGCTCAGACAAGACAAGACAAAGCACATACGATATAATCTTTACACACGAAATCCTCTTTACTTATTATGTAACAATGCATGAAGGGGAACAGTACAACGGTTTCTGGAATAAACCCCAAGACACACATAAAGCAATTTTTCTTGCAATTTCATTTAGTACCTACCATCAGCAATTTAATGATGGTTTAAACATAGCATGACATCTCACAGTAGCTCGTGGGCACGATACATCTTACTGTAATCTATTCCGCTGCTCCATGTTCAAAGGTAATCCGACAAAGCCTAGTATTAAATAATACTTACTTGTATTCCTCCATCAACACTCGGCTCCTAGCAACTCTTAAATACAAATTTCTTTATTCCTGTCGCAACTCTTTCAATTCTGAGCAAATGTGGTCTGTCTGTATAGGTTACTACGAGGGTTGTTTGGAAAGTTCGTAGAATTATGTTATAGGACAGAATATAACCAAGGCAGCATGTAACAAAATGGATATATCTAGAGCGTAGAGCGCCAAGTGTGAAAGGCTGCTAAATTGTGTCTCTTATAAAATCTTGATTTTAAGTGGTTTCTAGACTATGCATTGACTTCATTTTTGTTCTGGAATTAAATGAATATGTGAGCATTATGAATCTGGCATTCGTTTTTGGATTACTAATTGCATTTGTGGAGTATTTGTGTCTAAAACAATTGGATTTTAACAAAGGATTTTATCATAATTTGGTGAACACCTTCTCAGTGTACACAATGGATTATCCTAAGGGCAATATCAAAACATACAGTGCAAGTGACCTAATGAAATATAGATCAATACCCAGACAATGGATTTTACCTGATCAGCAATTATTGGCAAGATTAAAAGGTCTGGGTATTTTGAACTTTAGAAGTTACAGATCTGGAAACAAAACATCCAAAATTAATAAACCACAAAAGAAACAACTTGGTGTAAATATCTCAAACCTAGTATACCCAAAACGACAAAATACCCTAAGTAATTTCAGAGAAAATGTGACATGTTTAACATTAAATTGCCATTCAGTAGTCAACAAAGATGTACTAGTCGGACAATTGCTTCGTGATGAAAACATTGATTTTGCACTTTTGACGGAAACGTGGTATTCAGATGACAAACAATCTCTTTTCGAAACATCAGATTTAAACCAAAATGGTTATAAACTTAGTGTTGCAAATCGTAAAAATCGTGTTGGCGGCGGTATTGCTTTGACTTGTAAAAGTACCGTCAATATGCGGAAAAAGGAATCCGGCGCGACCCAGACTTTCGAGTACGGAGTATGGCAATTGGTATTCAAAAACATTACCATCAATTGTGTAGGAATTTATAGACCCCCATCATTGGCTACCCCTCTGCAATTTGTGAAAGACTTCTTTGAATTTATGGAAGACATTGTTTCAAAATATCGAAACCTCTTGGCAATGGGAGATTTCAATCTTCATATACACGACGACACCAGTGCTATTTCAGAATTTAATAACTGTTTGTGTGCTATGGGATTAGAACAACATGTACATTTTCCCACGCAAGTGTTCGGTCAAAGTCTCGATCTTGTGATCACAGAGGTCGCAAATGGTGTTGAACTAGTCTCATGTGAACCTGGTCCATTTCTTTCAGACCATCGTGTAGTGAAAGTCATCACAAAAGTGAAAAAGAGAACATTATCAGCAAATCCATCACATACAGAAACTTTAAAGATATTGTTCGCTCAGAATTCGCCAGTGATATTACCGATATAAAAATTGAAAATGAATCAGTTATTCAATATGTGGAACTTTTTGAATCCAAAATGAAAATTATCGTTGATAAACATGCACCTGAAATCGAAAAAACAGTTATTTGTAGAAATCCGAAGCCATGGTTTACTGAGAGTATAAAACACTTAAAGAGTATTCTACGCAAATCTGAGCGCACGTGGAGAAAACACAAAAATCCAAATGACTATGAAATCTTTAAAAATGCATTGAATAAATACAATTATGAACTTAATCTTGAAAAGGAACGCAAACTTAGTCAGAAAGTGCTCGAATTCAAGGGAGATTCCAAGAAACTCTACAACTTCATGACGGATCTCACCGGCGGCAAGTCCGAAAATCAAATGCCGACCGTTGACAATGAAAACAGTTTAGCTGATAAATTCGCCGATTTCTTCATGAGCAAAATTGAGAAAATACGAGACAATCTTAAACATCATAAGAACTACGAACCATTGTCGAAAGATGTACCAAAATTCGAGGAATTTGGAACCTTAAGTGAAAATGATGTGAAAAAATTGATTAATTCCATGCAAACGAAATCTTGCGAAATTGACGTTTTGCCGACGAAAGTTTTGAAGTCATTTGTGACTGAACTGCTTCCCATCATTACGATATTAGTTAATCTTTCGTTGTCACAAGGTGTCTTTCCACCAAACTGGAAAATGGCAATAGTTAGACCTCTATTGAAAAAACTTGGACTTGAACTCATATTTTCCAACTACAGACCAGTAAGCAACCTACCATTTCTGTCGAAATTAATCGAAAAGGCAGCATTATTCTACCTTAACAAACATGCAAATGAACACAATCTCCTTCCAAAGAACCAATCAGCGTACCGACAACATCATTCGTGCGAATCAGCGTTACTTCGTCTTGTTAATGACATTCTTGCTGCCATGGAAAATCAAGAAGTAACTGCATTAATAGCGTTGGATTTAAGCGCAGCTTTTGATACCGTCGATCATGACATCCTTCTCGACGTTCTCAATCGTCAGTATGGTATCTGCGGAGTAGCACTCGACTGGTTAGACTCGTACCTGCGACCCAGGAGTTGTCGCGTAAGTGTGAACAATATAATGTCGTCAGCACGCGATCTTACGTGCAGTGTCCCCCAAGGAAGCTGTTTAGGGCCGTGGCTCTACCTCGCTTATGCAGGGACCATATTTGACATTGTTCCGCCTACCATCTCCGTGTACGGCTTCGCCGACGATCATACTGCCGGCAAACGTTTCAAACCTACACCCGTTCTCGAGGCCGAATCCATTGTGGAGCTAGAAGAGTTCGCATCACAAGCAAATGATTGGATGAACAGTAATAAATTAAAAATGAATTCTTCAAAAACTGAACACATAACTTTCGGAAGTGCTCCTCAGTTGAGTAAACTGTCTAAAAATGAAATTAACATTTGTGGTGATAAGATCAAACGACAAAAAACAATCAAATATTTAGGGGCATATTTGGACGAAAATCTGACTTTCAAACATCACATCAAGATCAAGTGTCGAACAGCTATGTTGAGCTTTTTTCGCATAAAGAATATTCGCAAATTCCTCACACAAGATGCAACAGAAACTCTAGTACTCTCACTCGTGATTTCTCACTTAGACTATTGCAATGTGATTCTGTATGGTATTTCAAACTGTGATATTGCAAAACTACAGCGAATTCAAAACATGTGTGCCAA
This sequence comes from Solen grandis, assembly GCA_021229015.1. NCBI lineage: Eukaryota > Metazoa > Mollusca > Bivalvia > Adapedonta > Solenidae > Solen > Solen grandis. The sequence continues at coordinate 60,630,363 of CM037777.1, forward strand.
ACTAGTATTAAATCGTAGGAAAAGAGACAGTTCTAAGCAGGCATTATACGATCTACACTGGCTGCCCATCAAGGCCAGAATACAATTCAAGATTCTTGTATACATGTACAACTGTCACGTTGGAAATGCACCACCGTATTTGACTGAACTGCTTACACCTAAAGTTCAAAAACGTTCTCTGAGATCATCCTCATCTTCAGTTGACAGTTATGAAGTGCCTTTTAATAAGTGTAAAACTTTCAGCGACAGAAGTTTTAGTACGATCGGCCCGAAACTCTGGAATGATCTTCCATTAAATATCAGACAATGCTCATCAGTTGATAGTTTCAAGAAACACTTGAAGACTCATTTCTTCACAGACTATTTCAATCTTTTCTAGTCAAAGTCAGTAGAGTGTAGAAACAGTGAACTGAGAGACAATGTTATTCAGTGCATTAATTCTGTGATAAATATCTGATTTTACAATCTCTTTATTATCAAAGTAACATTATTATGTCTTTTATCATGTCCTTAATAATATAGCCATATTTTTAATTATCTTAAATACCATTATTTTCTTTAATTTTATTTTATTTAATACTTTATTTAATACTTTTAATGTTTTGATATAATAGTGTACAACGCCATTGAATATGTATTTTATGTAGAAATAGGCGTTTAAGCAAATAAAACAGTTTAAACAGTTTAAACAGTTTAAGCTTCAAAATATTTTCTATATATTCTAGGAAAACTAGCATGTAACGCATTACCGGAGCACGTAAACATGACGTCACAAAAACGTCAAACGTCGTGTAAGTTCAGCGATCGTGAGACTGTTTCCACATTGTCAACTGCAATATTCACGCACTTCTTATGTCTGCTGATCCACTTGCTAAATGTTACTACATTCCAGTCTTCCCTGATGGTGATACAGTCTTCTGAGCTTGTTTAGCGAGGTCAGTGGCTGTATTAAAGCGTATTCCACGTCATTTCACTTGTTTGGTCATCTGGAACTCTGTACCACAATGCCATCCGGTGCCGATCCAATATTGTTTTTAGTTGTGTGTGACGTCAGTCACACCAACTATAGTTTTACGTTTTCAACATAGGTTCTCCTAGATTTAAAACCGAATAACCTCTCAATAGTATAAATATGATCGAACAATTGTATATATCTCTACAGCATAGTATACTAGAATGAAGCAAAAATGCTGAAAAATCAATGCTGTGTCAAAAATAAATACTTAAGGCTGCGAAAATCGCCTGTGACATGAAAATATTATAGGACTGTTGTAACTGCAATCGAATGATGTAACGTTTTTATCTAGTAATCACTTTACCATGCGCACGAATATAGTTTATTTCGATGCAAAGGTGGCTCGCAAATAAATTTGATAGAAAATGTGCAGCGTTCGGTCATTTTAGGCTGTTACAAAAAAAAAACATGTGAAGTCCAAAACAAATCATTGTAACATACTATAAATCACACCAATCTATCGACTTCAGATATCTCCAAGGATTATTTCTTGCACTAAAAAATGACCGAAACCTGTCTATCTACTGTCCGAAATGAGTTCGGAGCCTCTGACCTGCGCAAAAAATTTGCATAATTACATCAATATATAAATAGAGACTGTTGTAAATAAGTTACTGCATGAATACAAATAAAAGCTCTGATAGCACTGAGAGAACAGGAATGCCGCATTTCTGTTGTTTATCAAAATAAATTTAATTATTGATGATCGACTTGCACCTCTTCAAGCACTCTTTCATTTAAGACACACACAACTTAAGCGTCTTTAGCGCTTTGATTTTTTTCTGGAACCGGGCCTTCCTTTAGGTGGTGTATGTGCGGTTTTCCATGCGGATGACATAGTTTTAGTCTCCGGATGGAAATGATGTAGCCAGATCTTATCAGATTTCGTATAATCCTGTCCAAAAGTTCATCAGATTTGGCCTTGAGCGGGGAACATCACACCGGGGCTCTGAATAATCGCGGCACTCATCGTGCACTAACTGCAGACATGCAAAGTTTATCCGCTAATATCTCAAATAAGTAGATGACGAAATACAAAGCACATCAGCAATAGCCCTGACTGGATATTCTATCCAAATAAACCATACTAGAAAAAGTCTCGCGAATTCGCGGGAATATTATTTACTGTTGGAAATCGTCTTATTAGATATGAGTTATATCATGTCCCAGTGCCCAACCACAGGATAGGGACCATGGGTTTCTTGGTGGCGATTGGCTTTGAAGCCGAGGGTTGTGGATTCGATCTTTACCTGGGTCGGGTACGGTCTACGGGATGAATGACCTACACTTTCTTTCTGATGGTCATTCGTCTTCCACCACTGTACTTAGCTAACTACAGAAATGCGTGTCAAAGTTTCAGTACTGTCAGAACCCCGGGAAAGAGTTGTTAGGTGAACTGGCCATGTGTTAGCCTTTGATGGCATAAAATGTCGTTAAATAATTTAAATAAAATAAAAAGAGGAAGCAGATAAAGTTGAAAAGGGCTCATTGCTGTCACATGTTTAAATGTGTGTTTTCAATTTCAAAGGGGAAGGATAATAGTTGCAGCAAAAAGGGAATAATTAATGAAAACTTTCTATTGCTGTGAAGTGCAATAGTTTTGTTAAACAAATTCTATAGGAATGACAAACGAATCCTTGACCGAGTCTTTACGGAAAAAACTACGACGACCGGCCGCTCCTCGGATCGTCGTGGATTAATTTTCTTCCTTCTACCCTTAAAACATGAGTGTCATTTGTACATGGTAGCTGGACTGCGTGTATCACAATTTCCCGTTGATATAATCATTTTAGTGTTTCTGTGATGTCACTATACACCTCGCAGCTCAACATTACTGGTCAACGTCATCAATTTTCAACATGAACTTTCACAGATTGTTATCAGAATGCTATAGTTTCGGTTCAAAGGGAGTAAATGTTTTAATTTTTTTAAGAAGTGGCGCCATGACGTGTTTACACTTGACGACAGCGCGTCATTCTGAAGTAAAGCAAATTGACAGAAATTAAAATTCTTTTTCTATAACATGCTGGAATCGAATACATTTTTCGGAATGCTCCGGAATCACTTTTCTGGGTTGCTATGGTAACTTGTATATCCGGCTACCATTTTTGGTTTAATTCTTTATTTATAAATATATCAAGGATACGTGGAGGTACTTATATAGCTATTTTGAAATATAAGAAATGATTTTTTTTATAAAGATATATCATAATTCTACAAACTTTCCGAACAACCCTGTATGTATGATAACTTAGTCATGTGTTTATGAGTAATCTATTAAAAAAACACGTATTCCTATTTCCTTAAAGGCTTTAAGTATTTTAGCAGAATGTGAGCCTGATTTAAATTAACAAAATGATGCTAATTTCTAATAGCAGCTAAGTCTCTCCAATGAATAGACAGAAACAAGAAAACCCACGACGAGCCATATTATAGTTGCTGTCTATATTTGGTAAGACAGAATCCCTCAACACACATAGATAATGTCTTAATCATATTCGGATACACACGCCTGCCTTTTCCGTTTCTCTACATATAGAAGGAAACGGAATGAGTCAATATTTGGTTTCCGACGATGGGTCTTGATATACAAAGCAGGGTATATAACTATGCATGAAATTACGTACCAAGTTTTCATGCTCATGCTCGTCCTCGTCGTCTGTACATTGTTGTGGTGGCGGCTGAGGAATGGGCTCGCCGTACCCGTGCTTCGTGAAGTTGTGGACGGCCGCGAACTGAACCATGGTCGCCAGGACGAAGGCAAAGGCCATGGCGATGTAGATGTCGAGAGCCGTGGTGTAGGAGACACGGGGCAGGTCACTGCGGCTCTCGAGGCCAAGGAAGGTCATGGTCAAAACTGTCATTGTGCCTGCAGAACAAAGATATCCTAGTCTATCATTGAACACTTATTGATATACGCGATCACTTTTTAAACGCCCCATGCATAAAATTCTGATATTTCATGTCATTTTGTGGTTGTTGTTGATTTTTTTTCACGGGAAATACGCCACGCTACATAAGGAAGGCCCGTAGGAAGATCGTGTACTTTAGTCAGATTGAGACTTTACCAATCTGCTGTGTGACTGCTGTGTGACTTATATCATAAAGTGATATTGCAAACGTGTGTGTCAGTGATCATTCCATGACTTTTTTTCAAACATAATACCGTTAAAGTCAGATCTATTATAAAGGTGGCATTCAAACAGGTCCTTTTCAAAACATAAATAAATGAACGATAAAAATAGAACTTTATAATTCAGATGCAGATATGAATATAATATTATTATAAAATAATAATAAATCAAGTTTTTCAGTTAAAATAGGGGGCCTCCGTGGCCGAGAGGGTAAAGTCACTGACTCACTCACTCAGCCCCTCACCGCGTGGGTTCGAAACCCGGCAGGGTCATTCGGATTTTCATGTGAGAAAGCCTTCCAGCTGGCTTGCGGTAGGTCGGTGGTTCTACCCGGATGCCTCCGTGCATTCGGGGTCTTCCTCCACCTGTAATTAGCTGGACGTCGCTATATGACTGACATACTGTCGAAGCGACGGTAAACTCAAATAGTCAAGTCAAGTCAAGTCAGTCAGTTAAAATAATGAATAATAATTTAACAATAATTATTCCATTTTTTCTTTTCTCATATTTTTTATGCACTTCTGAGGTTAAACCCACGCAGAGTGATACTGAAGTAGTAGTAGACGGAGTAGTTACCTCTGCGTCACTTTGGAGCCTTATTGTAAACCTATAAAATTATCCTTGGGCTCAATTCGATTTCTTTGGGAATAAATTAATACCATAATAAGCTCTAATGCTGAGTTACCTATTCGTATTTTGTTGAACTTCTGGAAGTTAAAATAACTCTGTATGTAACATAATTCAACGAAATAATAAATGCTCTAATTCATACAGTTATTTTCATTAAAAGACTTAAAAAAAAAGATACCCTATCTAAAGTTATTACAAGAAAGGCATACTGAGTGTGGATTATTTGAGATAAGAGTATGGCCTCAAGTAAGTGTCTGCAAAACGCAGACTTTCCCTAACGTTAGCCGAGTGCGAACTCAACCGGCCTATACTGTTGTACGGTTTAGGTCTCAAAGCACGCTACTGGTCGTGGACTTTCTCAAGTCTCTAAATAACGATATTTTGTCCATCGTTTCCTTTCATCACGCGTGGTCTTCAGTAACGCCTTTTTGAATAATTCTAGACTTAAGAGGAGGGATGGGTGAAAAAAAAATAAAGAAAGAGGCAGTTTTACTGGTAAAGAAATGCAAGAGCTATATAGAGAAAAAAAAAAGTGGAAGTAGTGTAAGAGATGGATAGAGTGACTGTGGCCTTTAGTTGAATAAAGAAACATAGCCGGAGATGGAAAAGAGTTGCCGGAGATGGAAAAGAGTTGAATTCAAATTTTTTATACAGGACACGATATAACAAGGAAAGTTAATATAGTATAATAAAACATGATAAGAAAAAAGAAAGGTGAACCCTGCGCATGAGAGCCCACGACCAGGATCATGCTTTAATTGAGACCTAAACCGTACAACGGTAAAGGCCGATTGAGTTCGCACTCAGCGAACGTTAGGGTAAGTCTGCATTGTGCAGAAAGTTACTTGGGTTTGACTTCCATTCACATAATCCACACTTTATATACCCTGCTTATAATATCTTTCGAACGGGTATCAAATTTGTTCTATATTTAGATTTATTAGTCTTTTAATGAAAATAATTGTATTTCTTTGAACATTTACTATTTCACTGAAATAAGTTATGCACAGAGTTATTTTACTTTCCAGAAGCTCAACAAAATACAAGTAGCTAACTCAATGTTTTCAAAAAAGAGCTTATTTTGGTATTTATATTTTTTTCCAACGAAAGGGAGTCGTTTCAATAAATATACTAAGGACAGTGTTATAAGTGTTCAAATCGGTTTATAATAAGGCTCCAAAGTGTGGCGCCGTGGTAACGACTCTGTCTACAACTCCTCTCAGTATCACCCCGCGTGGGTTCGTACCTCCTAGGTGAATCAAAATAATGTATACTAATTTAGTGCTAAATCATAATATCAGACAATTAATTTTATTGACTTTTAAAACTTAATTTGTTATTTTCACATAATCATTTAGAGTAAATACTGTCAAAATTTTCGTCGAGGTATTGAGTTGACAATCAATAAGGGGAGGTAATTGATATAATGTGGTAACGGTTGTTGTACGTTGTGTGGAGACGTCGGCGTATATAATGTACCATAGATTTCCTCTTGACGTGCACAGTCGCTACTTTCTTGCATTTAATGAGACATGCAAATTACCGAGACTTACCGATATTTTCAGACCATGTTAGATCGGTACATTCTATCATTTAATGTCACGAAAGCCATCCTTATGTTTGCGTTCGATTTTTTGTTCCGTAAAACTGCCATTGCTGTTCTACAAGTATTAATTGCTCATGTTTACTTGATCAGAAAGCTGTTATCCAAAAGTTCCAAAGTTAAAACATGTACGTTATAAAAAAATCTTGTTATTTTTTGACGAAAATGCATATTTTTGACAATGCTCGTAATAAATTATTCCGTATTCGAATCATTTGAAAAATTAATTAAATATCGTTTTTTGCCTCCCTGCAACGTAGCAACCCCTTTTCATATATAGATGCATTGGTTTTGTTTGTATCATTTACCATGTCTATTTCGAGGCCTTGGTGCAAAATTATTTTTAATTTATACATGTAGTTACCATAGGTTTGCACCAAGCTCTCGTAAATACGTTTGATCTATTTCGTTTCATTTTTTTTCACGTTGGACATCTTATCCATGCTTACCAAGGGCAATCCTGTCCGAAGTTGCCTCCCTGTTGATCCAGAAAGCCACCCAGGATAAGATAACTAGCAGGCAACAAGGTACATAGACGTTAATGAGGAAGTATCCAATATGGCGGCTCAACCGGAAGTCAACTGACAATACTGTATGCCAAGCTGAAATGGGAATGGCGAGATATTAAACCTAATTGTTCTTGTCATATAATTAAAGTATTTTAATTGTAATCATGTACGAACCTAAGTTATTTAGAACCAATTTCAAAAATCATGGCACGTTGCTGCACTGCACGGTATAAACTCACGTCATCTCCGTTTTGTTAACTGTCCTCTCTATCACGTTTTTGTTCATTATCATGCTTTATCATTTACTGCATGCACAAAAGGGTAAAGCATTGCATGTTTGCTTGGTAATGTCAGAGGTCTTTCAGCCACTTGAGTATTATGTATACATAGTATAATTACATTATATAATGCTGTCTCAGTGTAATTTTACGTTGATAAGTGGCATGAAACCACATTCAGTCACATTATCTTGCAATCGGGCGAATCAGTTATAAATCACCCCCATATGCTGAGCACCAAACAATAGAGTTATAACAGCATATCACCATTTTTTTTTAAAATCAATTTGGTTTGTCGTACCAACGACCCCCTTTTCACAAGACAGACTGACAACTCTGTCAACTGGACGAATCAATCACAAGTTACAGACAGAATATAAAACTTCAGGTTTACAGTAAGCTTATTGATATGCTGAAGGTCATGTAAAACCTGAATTTAGCTTTATTTTTTTGTCGGCAGCAGCTGCAGCTGTATGCTTTTGCTATTGACCCAAACTTCTTTCATCGGATTCCGACCAATCAGAAATGATCAAAACTTTATTTCTAAGCGCAATGTTCTCATTAGCTAATGATCCAGGCTGGTTCATTTACTTTTCAAAAATGTAACTGGACATGAAAATTGTGTGCTATGAAACTATGACTAAGTATGTAGTCAAAGATATTCCTTGTATACATCTATATTTTAAAGGAAAAGAAGAAGTGCTGTTCGTAAAGTTATCCCACCCCTCCCCTGCGCATGCTCACCGCCTTTAAAGAAATCCACCGAAGAGTAGTTGAACGGCGTCTCAATTAGGTCAAACTGGGACAGCCTCATGTCCTTGGGCATCTCCACTGGGTTGTCCTGTCTCCATAGATAGAGCACGTCCTTCGTGGAGTATCCAACTTGTGAAAATAATTATGATACCAATAATGATAAAAATAATGATAATAATAATCCCCACCATTTGACGGGCGAAAACTTATGATAATAACGATAATACATGAAATAATGATAATAATAAAACTATTAATGATACCGATAAACAACAACAACAGTTATTGACATCATCAAATTCACAATCTTTATGTTATCATTCTAGAAATGTAATGCACTTTTTCTAATTTTGCAATGCAAATCAAATTACTTATTTTTTAAACGCAGTTGTTTGAAATTATGTTCAAATAACCATGATGTTTTCCTTCGTGTGTTTCATTAAATTAAATAGCATTCGAATTTAATTTCTTTACACTAAGAGAAACAAAAATGGCGATCGCGTGCATAAAAATCGAACTGCATTTGTTAAATAACTGATTATCGGAGAAAAAAAAGCCGGGTTGTGTCTCATGAAAAATGATAATGCTTTAAATGCATTACATGACGGAATGATTGCTTCTAACAGGACTGTTTTTATTCCTTTTGAGAGGGCCCGTAACAGAACCAATATCGTTGGCATCTTTCACTAATGCGTAAATTAACTTCGTACTTTGAGACTTTGCGAATTCTATCGAAAGAAAATTTTGTTTTCTCTACGATTGTTAGAAGAAATGGGGATCAGCAAATATATTTGCATGTTCAATTAGCAAGTCTTTAATAATATTCTGGGGATGCCAGTGGCTTAAACACCCTTTGAAATATTGATGCTGATTGGTCCTTTCTTATAAGACTGCGAGCATGCGTACTTACAACTTCCGATGTGCAATGGACAATTCTGTTCATCCAATGGATATTTTCTAAGTTGCATTTTGCACATAGCACGCACTGTCAACCTGTAACAAAATATCAAACGATACTTAACACAAGGACTGGTCGCTGCCAACTGAAGTTGCAGGTACTTACAAATAAAGCAAATGATCTTGCCTATGGTCATAAACAACAACAACAACAACAACAACAACAACAACAACAACAACAACAACAACAACAACAACAACAACAACAACAACAACAACAACTTTAATATCTCAACAAAATGTGTTCTAATTTGATTTAAGTCTGTCTTGTTTTTAAAGTAGTCCAAAAATGTTGTTACTAAGTAAGAAATATATTTCCCACAAGTATTATTGCCGCCTGTTCGACCGACATCCATGTTTTAGATCTGAATTTTATTACCTACTGGACATTTTAAGACTCGTTATCATAGTTTCTCGACAGCATGCAATGTCTTCTATGTGAAACAATGTTCTCATTGTGTCGTTTTGTTATGCATGCGAGCACATGTCGCCCGTTTCAACACAGAATGGCTGGTTCTCTAGGTTGTTGTTAGATCTATAAACAATGCTCAGTCGTATCACACTCACTCGATAACCAGTCCGAAATAGCAATTTCCTGTCTGTTGTTTCTGCATGATTTTTTTTAAAAGATATGTCGTCAACAATGTGAAGAAAATTCATGAAATTTCATGTAAAATCAGATAATATGTAAAAGTAGAAAAAAATACACGTCATGCATTTTAAATAAAATAAAAAGTCCACAGAATCATCCGGAAATATAAAACGAGGGTAAAAATGAGTTCAACTGATTTGCAATAATAACGAATTTAAAGCTTTCCGCTATTTTGGTTTTACGATAGATTTAGACCTGAAGATTTTGATGAATGCTGATTTTGTTGGCTGGCCGGAATAAATCAGGGTCATTTATGTACTAGGTTTGAAATGTCAGCAACATTTACACCTTTTAAAATTTATCATTTACATATTCAATACGTGATTTTATCCAGCAGACACACGGAGACATGCAAGCTACATCTTGCTGTATTTGTTTTATTCCTAAGGATTAGACTTTCTATGGTAATTTCAAGAGTTGTTCGCCAAAACCTTTTGTAAGAGGCTAATAAAGTTCCGTAAATGTGCAATATTTGCGACAGTTTATGTAAGGCAGAATCTTTCATTGTTGCTAAGCATAACCCGAATACATTAGAATACCTCGTAGTTTCACATATTTTGCAAAAGATAACAGTATATCATTTCCAAGTTGTGTTTATATTTGAAATGGATTTCATATTTGTAAATATACTCGTTTTCAAAAGGAAATGTGTACTCAAAGTGTCAATAGTTTATATACACATTATAGTTTTTCCTGTAGGGATAGGATTATATTATGTTTTGCTGTAAACAATGCAGTAAAATTGCACATAATATTGGATAGAAGTACTCAAATTATGTTTAATAATGGTGATGAAAAAAATGAGTGCCTCACACACTCATAAGCTCATATCCGCATCGGACGCATTATACTAACAGATCAGACAGCATCGGACGCATCATACTAACAGATCAGACAGCATCGGACGCATTATACTAACAGATCAGACAGCATCGGACGCATCATACTAACAGATCAGACAGCATCGGACGCATCATACTAACAGATCAGACAGCATCGGACGCATCATACTAACAGATCAGACAGCATCGGACGCATCATACTAACAAATCAGACAGCATCGGACGCATCATACTAACAGATCAGACAGCATCGGACGCATTATACTAACAGATCAGACAGCATCGGACGCATCATACTAACAGATCAGACAGCATCGGACGCATCATACTAACAAATCAGACAGCATCGGACGCATTATACTAACAGATCAGACAGCATCGGACGCATTATACTAACAGATCAGACAGCATCGGACGCATCATACTAACAAATCAGACAGCATCGGACGCATCATACTAACAGATCAGACAGCATCGGACGCATCATACTAACAGATCAGACAGCTCTTTCCAATGGCTGTCTGATCACGTCCTCCTCTCTTTGCTCATACAATATTGTAGCTCAGATTGCCTTTGCTGCCTCACTCGATAAGTAGACAAGTAGCATGATACCACTCCTTCTCACAATATTCTATCTCTCACACGGGAGAAATTCCAGTATTATTTTAATGACTTTGGTATGTCGTAGCCATGGATCGATACCTAGACCTTCTAGTTCGATGCGGACGCTCTAACCACTCGGCCACGGGGACAGGTTTCTTATCATGTTTCTCTCCTATATTCAATGGACATACTTTTCAGTAATTTTAAAACAATGTAAATTTACAATGACATAATTGGATAATTAAGCATTTTAAGGAATACTTTATGTTTTATATGTGTTTGATTTTGAACATTCCGGCATAACAGGCTTATTTAAGAAGTCTCTATTAAATGAAAAAAATGTCTGATACCCCAAATGACGATGTTGATATGATGCGCTTATTAGCAATTTCCCAAAGCCTTAATATTTGATAGAGAAATATAAGATAAATACTTTTTCTAAATTTCGACATATTCGAAATTCAACACTCGACATTACATTACAAAATATTAACACGTACTAGTGCATGTTAAGGTAAAGCCCCTGTAATGGTACCGCTACATTTCGGACCACATGGCCTTTCACGGAGATAACCAAGCTTTCCTAATGTTTCACTAGGGTACTTTGATTTTCTTGGTAGAGGTTAAGTGGTCTAAGGCATAGCGGAACCATTACAGGGACTTTACCTTAATTATAAACCAATTATTAATCAAAGCGCCCGATGCGCTTGGAGACGGCGGCGGGATTAACATGAAATTGCTTTAATTCTAAACCCAGCGTTTAAGTAAAGTGATTGAAACAATAGAGGCAAAGGTCATACAACGCCAAAAACTCCACACGGTTTCCTGCAACCATAGTTGCTACAGTGCCAGTTGAAATCGCTCTCTGTTTGTTACACAAAAATCCAGAGTAAGGGTCATAAACTTGATATCATTCATAAGTTGTATACCTCAGTAGGTCATTCCCTTTCTTCAGTTCTAGTGAACCTGATGTATACATTCTACTTTTTTGCCGAGTATGTGTAACAATTGTAAAGGTATCTGACTATTCAAGATTCTTGAATGTTTGCCTTTCTATTTCTAAGTTAGAAAATGCTCTGGGAGGAACCTAACTCGCCATCATGCAAAAATACGTGTGAACTACTTTATAAATTACATACATAGGAGTTTCCTAATGCGGAGCACTACTTTTTTCCTTTTACAGTACATGTTCATATATGTAAAATAGGTTGCTGTTCTGATTAGTAAACATCACGGTTATTTTGTTCACCCTTAGAATGGATGTTTCCAGAGCAAAATAATGGTAAAAGAAAACATGTGAACAAACAATTACACATTAAAAGCGGTTACGGATATGATTAAAACGTCTTTGTAGCATATTCAACTCGTATTCGTTGGTGCAGAATCGCATTGCATGGATATACACTAAGCGCAGAGAGGTACAGTTACGTTTGCCGTGGAAAATATGCAAATCAGCAAGGTCATCAAGGCCTGTTTTCAATTTCCAGCTGCTATAGATCGGCTCTCTACCGCCTAAAAACGTACGTGATAAATCTTTTGTAGATTACCTTAACCAATTTCCCGAAACTTCTTACTAAGTACCAGAGGCATACGACTTTTTTTTTGGTTTCGGCAAACCATCGAATAAGTTCTCCTTTACAGTGTCTTCGATACAGGGCCTAGTGAGAGAGACCAAGTGACAAACGGTGACACAACACGCAAATTGCATCTTGTAATTCTTTCGCGTTTTTCCTATTTTAATCAGTTTCATTACAGTATACCGATGGCAAATGGTGATTCTATTTCATTTGATCCGTATCAAGGAAATAAATCATGGCGATTGGAAAAAACCTCGAGTTACTTAATTTGTTTCATATTTTGATTCAATAGATGTCGGCTTTGCTTCTTATGATGTTAATAAATTGATGCTTAAATACTCACCAGCAACATTTTATTAATCAGTTCTGCCCGTGGGAGCTTGTGATATGTTAGCTTTTTGGATCAGCTTAGATGTGCATTATGATAGATAACGTTGATTTTGATAGATAACGTTGATTAGTATAGATAACGTTGATTTAGATAGATAACGTTGATTTTGATAGATAACGTTTTGTGGTCTTAGTATTTGTTAAAGATAATTAGACAATGTCCCTTTATAACAGATACTCAAACATGTAAGTTCTTTACATTCGAAAGGTATCAGTCAATACCTACATGCATGTACCGATAAAGACAAACTCTCACTCATGGCAAGGAAATACACAGTTGAATGCAATATTTCACAAGAAATAAGCCTCATTCTCGAGTTTGAAACATTAATTTATTTCAACTAGCATGTTATAAAATGATAAATATTTTAAACAGTCACTGTCTGAGATGGTGTAATATCTTTTTTTAAGATACTGAAAAGTCCTTGAGAAGAGTAATGGAATATAAGTCGCTAGACGTAATATTTATTTTCTTTCACTATTATTTGATAATTTCCTAAGATTTATACATCGTGTTCAGACAGTATCTCTAGACCGTCATTTAGTATCCATACTCTAGTGAAGTTACCCAAATAATTGATGGGACATGGCCCGATTAATAACAATGCCATGGTACTAAATTGAGGTAGAAATCAGATACATAATGTCGTTTTTGAGGCTGAGGAAGACAACTGTATATCAACTGTGAAGCAGTGTCAATTAGTTTCGAATGTAAATGTACAGCCAAATAGATGTTCCCAATAAAATACATTTATATCCACCAGGGTCTTTTTTTTTAATTTCCCATGATAGACAAAACCAGAAGAAAGATAACTATTCATGTACAGCACATGTACAATATGCCATGTTTGTTTGTTGGGTTTGACGTCCCACCGACAGTATATCAGTCATTTGGAGACGATGTCTACTTGAGACAGATATAGTGCTGCCACACTGCAATATCACACCGTAGACATGTGGCATGATATCACACCCAGTCACATTATCCTGACACCGGGACAACCAGTCCTGCAACTACCTAATATGCTGAGCGCCAAGCATGGGAGCTATAACAGTACCATTTTACGACTTTGGTATGTCGCGGTCGGGGATCGAACCCACGACCTCCCGCTCCCGAGGCGGATGCTCTAACCACTCGGCTATCGAGGACGGTAATATGTTATGTTCCAAAGCAATATGCATATTTCCTTATTACAATTGAGAGTTCAGGTCTAACCTTCACCTTATATGTAAAGGGATTATCTTACGGACTAGTTACAAACTGCACCCCCCCCCCACACACACACAAAGCAACAACAATGAAAGCGTGTTAATTTGTTTAAGGTAATCAACCCATCATTAAATTGTGATCACGGTCAATCAAGAGCAAAATAGCCTATAACAGATGCTTGCAACTGCACTAAGTCTTCAAAAACTAATATGGATGGTTTAAAAATGCCAAAATTTTAAAAAAGGAAATCAACATTGGAAAGGTCAAGGATTCTGTCTATGTTGGAAAGGCCTAAGACCATGTCAACATTGGACAAGTCAGGGACTACATCAATATGGGAAAGGTCAAGGACTATAACAACATTGGAAAAATCAAGGACACTTTTTTTTACATTGGAAAGGTAAAAATATGTGTTGTCAACATTGGAAATGTCAATGACTTAGAAGAATTGAATTGGTGAAGGATTCTGCCTACATGGGTAAAATCCATTTTTAAAGATGGTATTTAATCAATTTATCCACAGAAACACATTTATAAATTCATTTCCAATATACAATATCTAAAACACATTATAATAAGAAACGTTTTCTTGAAATGGAAACAATGTTGAACGTATGATTAGTAATTGTTATTGCATTGATAAAGCACCGAAAATGTGTTGAAACACATGCACTCAATACAACAATATCACAAGCTGATCATCTGTTATGCTAGTATAAACAATGCCCAGACGTTCTGCAATCGCTTGATAACCATTGCGAAACAGAAATTTCCTGTCTGGTGTAAGGCGTGTCTGCAATAAAAAGTAATTTTTGCACGAGCAGCTGTGTGTAGAAAAGCAAATCCGTAAATTAGCAAAATTTAAAATGTTCCTAAAAGTTTGCTTTCAAAATAATTCCAGAACTGAATCATATTAGTTCATGCTAAACTATAATCAGTTTGTTTGTTGGGTTTAATGTCCAACCGACATTAGTTCAGTCATTTGGAGACGATGTCTACTTGAGACACTACCACACTGCAGTATCACGCCTTATATGCTGAGCGCCTAACAAGGGAGCTATACCAGTACCATTTTTCACGACTTTGGTATGTCGTGGCCGGGGATCGAACCCACAACCTCCCGCTCCCATGGCGGACGCTATAACCAGTCGGCCACCCGGGGTCGGTCGACTATAATCAGTATCTTAACAATATGTTACTTATATATTCAATACTTGTTCAGTTTATTCGACAAGGCACATATAGATAAAGAATTTATTGTGATTACTTTGTTTTTTCTTTTCCGATAAGGTGCTATTTTTAGGCATTGGATGGTAATTTCAAGGGATGTTTACCAAGTTTTTCTTTTGTATGCGACGATTACCGTTTCGTGAAATTGCAGTAGTTTGGGAAGTTTATGTCCAAGTGGATCATTTATTGTTTTTAGGAATCCTGGTATTGTATGCATAATTTGTATTTGCTAACATTGTGTTTAACTTACAAAAGTTATTGCAAACTTAAGAAATTTTGCATTTTCTGATAATGGGTTTGTGAGCAAAGCTACAAGTTCTGCATATATATACGTCAGCAAATATCGAAATGATAAACGACAAACACCGCTATCATGCTTACAGCTAGATACAATACATCTGCAGAAAGGAGTCTAAATGAGCTGCTTGAAAGTTGTTTGGGAATGCATTAAGGATCTAAATAGCATATAATTGTTTACAAAATCTAAATTAATACACTATTCAGAAATCTTAATGTCGTTTATGTCATTTCCGAAAATCCCCAACTTTCACCCCTCACGTATTCTGGAGAATTAATACCGTGCGCTTATGACCACGACTCCATCGCCATTATATAATTATGAAAATATCAAGAGACATAATTTTCTGGTTAATTAGAGAACTAGATATTTTTCTAAACGTTCTTACTTTTTAACTTTTTACTTTCGGTATACTTTTGTTTTCTTGTGAGGGGGTTTTGATTTTTTTTTCATTATGGAAAATGTATGCTGAAAGAAATTAAGACCGACATTGTGAAATTTGAGATGGATGAAGATTGCCTTGTATGTCTTTACTATTCCATAAGCGACGTTGAAACATATCTGATACACACACACATTAATAACTTTTAACGGGTTTCAAAAGTAAAAGTGATTTTGATAGTAACATTATAATCATTGCTCAGATAGGAAATAATTTCACATTTTAAAACACGTTTAATAAGACTTCCGCATAATTTCAATATGCATGTATTCAAAATTCAAAACTGAAAAAAGTCATATTTAAAAAACACTCAATTGTAAACATTGGTTTAACCCTGTCCCTCATAGAGGACACCATGAAAAGACCTATGCGAACAGCATAAAACCAGATCAGCCTGCGAGTAACTCGCAGGCTGATCAGATTTTATGCTGTTCGCTGCTCCTCAGTGGTCTTGAAATGAGGATTTTATAATTAAATTTGGTAAGGTTTTAACTGTGGTTTTCTGCAGATCAGGCTTTATGTGATACCTATTGTCAAAATGAGTCTATATGAGGGAAAGGGTTAAGGTATCATTGCATTAAATCAGTTAACATCGGAGGTTAATATACATTCTTGTGTGCTCTACTTTAGGTTTGATATTTTGGTGATGGGAATATATGTTTTGATATTAACAAAAACATGGCTTGTTCATATTACAATCTTCATACCAGGACACACATTCTTAAAATACAACAACAAAAATAAACAAATGGATTTAAATTTTGCTAAAACTCAAAATATGGCCTTTTAAAATTCCAATCTAGATTGGAGCCAGATGTCTGCTGAGCACCATTTCCTAAAACGTGATAACACGTACTTTTATAAATCCTCTGCGATTCCGACACGTGCTTATTTGTGATTTATTTTATTACGAACTATTCCACACAAACGCTTCTCAGAAAGACTCTACGACGGATGCTATTACATATTCACACTATATCTAGTATTTCTGTCGCGCTTTTAATCAGATGCACTGTAACAACGTAATAGTATGATGTGTTTCTGTCACGTGATCCACCAAAAGGGAAATAGATAATGGCTCCATTAAGGAATTTCTATTCATTTAATGAATTCTTGTACATAATTCGCACATAAGATAGAATGATACGTGTATGGAAACAATCTTCATTATATGATATCAAATGAACTTACAAAACAAATTACTTAAATGGCTATGAGAGTTTAAATATATATTCATTTTGTGATAAAGCTAAAATCTTTAGGACTACTTTTGCATTTTCGAATTTCCTGTTATAGATTTTGAACTGCTTTCGACCCCCCACCCATCATTATAATAAATAATGACATTATAATAAGGGGGGGGGGGGGCATTTTTCCGAATCTTATCGATAGGTGGATAGATATGTAACATGGTCAGATGGTATTGACGAGAAAAGCAGAAAAAATATACACATTGAACAACTTTTCAAATCGATCATTTAGGATTTTGAAAATTCCATATAAAACAAAATCTCGAAATCCTTTTGGTTAATGTTTAATTTGAAAATATATGGCCAGTAGGCACACATTTTGTTACATGGCAAGAGAATACAAGCGTCTTGTTTCGGACACCCCTCCACTTCTTCGATGGTCACAATTTCACACAGATTTTTTCAAAAACCCAAGTGACCAATTAGAAAAGTTAATCAGTGTATGCGTTAACAAATAAGAGTATTTTTGGAGCTAAAAAGTAATAGAGAGTAGTGCATTCCGGCTCAGTCGGGAGCAATGTTCTTTTAAGACACCACTCACACACACACCAAGGCTTCGAGTGCGAAAACCTGGGCCATGTAAGGGAATGTCGATAGGATATAATTACTACTCACTACTCACTTTATCTTGCATGGCGTAAAACAGCTAAAATTAGCTTTGCTATTGATTGGAGCTTTGTTTAATTCGATCAAGATTTTGAAATAACGTCAATTAACTGTTCCCAGAAAGCTAAGCTGTGAACAGCAATTATAATAGTAATATAAGTGACAATGTTCGGTAAGAATATATTTTTAGAACAATCTACCTGAATTTCACCATCCGGGTGATATATTTCAATTTGTCTCGAAACATGCACAAATTAATTAGAATATGCACCATCTAAACTATTCCGAGCTTTCCTTACATATAAATTCAGAACGACCGCTTCTGGAGCGGGAGGTCGTGGATTTGACCCCCGACCGCAGCACACCAAAGCCGTTAAAATGGTACTGGTAGATCTCTGCTTGGCATTCAGCTTATACACATTGTTGTTTCAGGACTGGTTGGCCCGGTGTCAGGGTGTGATATCATGCAACATGTCTAAGGCGTGATATTACATTAACAATTTTATCTTTATTTTTTTTTCGGTTATATAATTATCGAAATAAAAAAAAAATACTGTAATATGATTGTTGTTTAGATTTATGAATCACAGACATTGTATATTGTGTATATGAAATTTTGTATTGTCGATGTACACTGTACAAGTGAAATATGTTCTGTTCTGATATTGTTGTGTGGCAGCACTGTATCTGTCTCAAGTAGGCATCCAAATGATGACTGAATTAGGACATTAAACACGAAATACAAACAAACAAACTCTATACATGTATACTCTATGACTTTTATGGCATCGTATAAATCATCAATATTTCACTATTTTGCTTATATTCACGGGAAAATAGGATATCGTTTTAGTTAAATATTCCACTGGGCATTTATGTACAAATTAATAGCCATGCATCAATTTATTGCTATAATTATATTTCTAAATAATCTAAATTCGTTTGAAAATTACGGGATAAAACATTTAACAAATTTCCAACGCAATGCGTTTTTAAAGTTCTCAAGTATATATCAGATACCACTGCATATTTTGGAAACGATATTAAAGTAAGACTAACAATAATTTGCAACAACAAATCGTTTTGACTACAGAAGAAGTATTGACGTATCAACATTTTATGGCAAATTTCTGAGCCGATTGCATATCCATATACACACATGATATTTTACAAATGTTTTGTTTTTCAATCGCTAAGCTACTATTTTTACCGATGCCAGTCTGTTTCACAAACCGGTTGTTTAAAACAGATTAAAAATTATGAAGTCTGTTGACCTGACATTTATCAAGTCAGTATGACATAAATGTTAACTGATGATGTAAAACATTCCCTAGAAATATGAGTTGTCACATTTAGCAATTTACGCTTTTGTAAAAATAAGATTGAGATTGACGATGGTACAAACTGTTTTTTTTTTTCATTTAAATTATCTGCTGAAAATGAATATTTTTTTTAAGATTTTTTTTTCATTAAAATTTACAGTCAAGAAAAACCTACATCAGAACAAGATATCATTTACATGCAAAACTCTCAAAATTTCAGTAAAATGTCAAATAAAACAGTCTGGATTTTTTTTTCATATTAGAAAATGGATTTTAAAGACATGAAAAACAAAAACATATCGACAAAAAAAAGAAACAAAAAACGAAGCTTCACTTTTAAACGTTTTTTTTTTATTAATTTGATGAAAGGAACGGCGTACGTAATGTGTCGGTTGGATCTGTTTTAATTTAATGTTACAAAATATCAACGCTGCTTACTCGAAAGTGTGTTGTGAAGGCTATCATTTTTGCTTCAAAACAGTGAAAGAGGCAAAACTGAGCACGAATACACATAAATAGACAAATACGCCTGCAAAATGTTTTTAAGCATTATACACGTATTGTCTGTTTTGTTGCAACTGATATGAACGCTACACGTGGTAGACAGTAGAGCAACATTTAGCTCTGCTGCATAATAAATTAACTGTTTAATAATAAATGGAAACTTTTTCTCTAATATTAATTTCTTTTAACTATAAAAAAAATTGTTGTTTAATAAGGAAAAAAATGTATTTTTTTCTATTAAAAAATATATATATAGAGAAATATATTGACGATATTAACAGCATCACCTTTCATCTTTTTACTTTCTCTGATTTCATCCATCTTATTAATATTTTTTCTATCCTTTTTTCTATTATTGTCAACCTTTCCTATTTTCTCTATTATCATTCTGTCTTCTTTCTCATATTCCTAAATTTTCCACGAAACTGCATTATACTGAACCTTTGTATGTATGTATTGTAACATCTTCAAGATATATTGAAATGTGTATGTAATTGAAATGGTAATATAAAATAAGTGAAAAAAAATCAACGCTACACATATCTATATATTTGTAGACATTTAGACTAAAGGAACAAGATACTCTGTATCAGTTCCCTTCTGAAAATGAAATATATTTGTGTTTTGCTTGGATGGGAAAAATATTAGGAAAGAAAATTATAATTAACAAATTAACTTAAAACTTAACATATCTTTACCAAAAATAGAGACCGACATTGGGAAGTTTTAGATGTATTAGAAATACTTAAATGTGTTTTATTTATATTCCATATATATGGAAATGTTCAAGTTAACAGTAGTACAGTGATCATAGCTTTTGATAGAATGACAGAACTAATGATGTGCAAGACATTGAAATATTGATAGAAAGAAACTAATTACACAGTTTACTTTTCAATAATGCAATAGGACCTCCGCATTCATATTCATGTCTCCAAACTTTTATAATCATATTGAATATACACTAATTGAATACTGCCACTGTAAAGACTGTTTGTTTTTAAGGTGAAAAAAAACCCCAAAAAAACAAACCCATTTACTTTAATCATTTAAAAAGGCATCTTTTCAAAGTTTTGCAAAAGGGATGCTTTATGAAGCGGGTGTATAAAAAATCACCCACACGGTTACAAAGTCAAAGGAATCATAATGTTAGATTTGTCAATAAATTCATTATTTGCATATACAGGTTTTACTTTTATATATAACAACGGGCAATGCTTTCCAGTACGTGATAATACTATACGTCTCTTGTAAATCATCTGTGATTCCAACACATGATCAACGAGACATTTATTTGTATATAATTTTTCATTGAGTTTCCGCACAAGTGCATCTGAGAATAACTCTAGGGCGATAGTGCTGATCTAGTACTTCTGTCTGATATCTCATTTCTAATCATATGCTCTGTAACATTACAATGCAAATCATATACATGTATCTACTTAAATTGTCCCGAACACAGTCCTTATCTCTTAAATGAACTTCAAGTTTACTTAAGTTCTTCTTATACAGACATACTGACAAATGCATTAACCCTTTTCCTCATAGAGGAAACCATGAAAAGACCTATGCGAACAACATAAAACCAGATCAGCCTGCGAGTAACTCGCAGGCTGATCAGGTTTTATGCTGGTCGCTGCTCCTCAGTGGTCTGGAAATGAGGACTTTATAATTAAATTTGGTAAGGTTTAACTGTGGTTTTCTGCAGATCAGGCTTTATGTGGTACCTACTGAGTGCGTCAAAATGAGTCTATATGAGGGAAAGGGTTAAAATGTTGACAAATAAACAGAGGCAATACATACGTGATATACGTAATATATCTGACTAAAAAGAATATCTCCCGGTAATGCAATGCAAAATAATCAATAGAAAAAGAGCTTGTCAACTTCATAATAGCTTATTTAGTATTTAGTATTCTCTTTTGGTCTGTAACATAAGTAAGATAAATATGGCATTTTATAATTTCTGAATCTCCTGTTAGAAATATTGAACCGTCAATGACAGAAATGTAGCCGAAGTCTGTCTATTGAAAATTTATTTGTAGACTGTCTCGCAGCATGCTTACATTTTTATTGTAGTTATATGAAAAACTGATGGGACACAATCTGGTAAATAAGATTCTGATAACACACAGAATAAACACAAAAGACAGAGTCAAATTACAAGATTAGGGGAGAAGATTAAAAACAATTACGTATGATTTATGAGACATTGCCATTTTGTTTTTTTGGAATAAGTACAACCTAATAGTACACCTCAACTTTTGAATTGCTCACAAACCAGGCGGTATTATATATTCAAGTATCTCGTTTCGTTGTTCCGGTGACAAGTTTCTTTCATGCTCATTCCTCCCAGGCGAACGCAAAAATACTGGATCAAGAAGGGAAACAGCGAAAGAATAAATATTTGTTTATTTTTTTTTCTAAATCGACGTAAAATATCTGAACTTTTTTAAAACGGAATCTTAGCTACTGATTTAAGGTTTGTTCCGCTCAATGAAGAATTAAAATGAAGGCAAAAAGCCGCTTACTAAACCAGAGACCAGTTCTTGCGTTGTCAATTTATCTTTTTCATCATAGGAAAAATCAAGGACTTTGTCAAAATTGGAAATGTCAAGGACTATATCAACATTGGAAAGGCCAAAAACTGTATCAACTTTTGAAATGTCCATTCTTAAACTTGGTACTTAATAATATAGTCACCCACAGAAACACGTGTATGAATTGATTTCAATATGCAACATCTATACAACGCATTATTTGGAGAAAGATTTGCTTGAAATTGAAACAATGTTGAACGTATGATTTGTAATTATTACTGCAATGATAAAGCTATATAAAAATATTACTAAAATTCATGCACTTAAAGTCAGCAAAACCGTCAAAATATCACACGCTGGTTATCTGGTATCTTGGACTATCTGGTTTGCTGGTATAAACAATGCCCAATCGTACTACAATCGTTTAATAACAAATGCGAAACAGAAATTTCTGACGTTAGTGTCTGCATTTATGTTGCCTTCGCTCCTAAAAGTTTGCATTGAAAATAAGTTCAGAACAGAATTATATTAGTTCATGGTGTAATATGATCAGTATCTTAAGAATATGTTACTAACAAATTCAATACTTGCAGTTTGTTCGACAAGATAAATGTAGATAAATAATTTATTGTAATTACTTTGTTTTCTTTTCCACTAATCTTCTGCTTTAGACCTTAGATGGTAATTACAAGGGATATTTACCAAGGTTTTTGTATGCGGTGATTACCGTTTCGTAAAATTGCAGTAATTTATGTCCAACTGGATCATTTGATGTGTTTAAGTTCCCGGCATTTTGTTCATAATTTGTGTTTGCTAATGTTGTGCTGAACTAAAATAAGTAATGAGTTCTCAAAAATGTTTTATTTTTTTAATACTAGCAAAGCTACAAGTTTGGCACAAAACTTGGTAATTGTATTTGTGTTTTTAAACCTATGATCGATATTTATAGGATGGTAAAACTCCCATATCATGTCTTCATTCTTATGATAGGGCTTTGATACTTAAAATAATAGAAAAAACTATACTGATATAAATTCAGAATTTTCAGATCGATTAAGATACTTTACTATTCTACACATTGCGAAGCCCCAGAAGATAAAAACATGTATGGTAAACACTTAAAAAGGTTTAAATAGTTAAATTAGTTTGATAGCAACTTTATAATCAGTGTTCAGATAGGAATAAATGCATTTTCTAAACTACGTTTAATAAGACCCCCACATTTATATTCATATACTCGATTTATTTTCAGGATTGTAAATGATTTATTTCTGTCACGTGTTCCATCAATGGGAAATAGACGATGGTACCTGAAAGGAATTCAAGTTAATTCAATGTAAGTCGTCTTATAATTCATAATTCACACACACAAAACATAATGGCACCTGCATGGAACTACAATGTATCTTGTAATACTATCTTAAAAGATATATTGTAATATGATGCAAATGGACTTGTAGAATAAAATTGCTTAAATGGCTATGAGAGTGTAAACATATATCAATTTTGTGATTTTGACTATTTTCGCATTTCCTGTTAAAGGTTTTGAACTGTTTTCGATTCCGAATTTTATCTAGTCATAATGTTTAATCGATAGATAGAGGGATATACATTATGGTCAGATGTTACTTATTTGTAGATTGTCTCATACAGTATGCTTACATTATCATTTTTATAAACATGATTGATAGGACGAAGTCTGGTTATAACATTTTAGTGACATTAATTGATTACAAAAGATAAAGACGAACCTTAAGAATATGAAGATAAACTCAGTAGCGCATCAGCTGTGAGACATTATCATTTAGTTTTGGAATGAATACAGCATGGTTATTCAACATTCTATATATAGTTTTATCCTGCAAATATTTTTCTACTGTTAGTTAATTTCCACATATTTTATTTCTACGGGTTTGTGTTAATCAGAATAGCAGAAAAAATACCCGCAGAAATAACCCGCTATACGGTACTTTAAAAACTCCTCATGTATAAACCATCGATATTTCACGCAATTGGTTATTGGATAATCGGTAATCGGCCTTGATAATATATTCTGCAGTGTATTTGTGTACCAGTTAATAGGTATGTGGCAATCTATTGTTGAACTTTGTTTCAGTACCTTTCGAAATCATCTAAAATCGTTTGAAAATCACGAACTAAAATATTTAATTCTTTTCCAACGTGCGGCATTTTTTTTTTTAAAGTTCTCGAGTATATATCAGGAACAACTACCTCTTTTGGGAACGAGTATGCACGTCCAAACAATGACAAATCGTTCTGACTACACCAGGAATATTGAAAAACTATTGAGTTGATTGTGGATAAATGGAGTCTCATATTTTATAAATGGCTTTTTTTTCAATCTCTAAGCTACTTAACCATTTTTCCCGATACCAGTCTGTCTTATAAACCGATTATTTAAGACAGGAGTATTCCGAAAATGAAGAAGTCTGTTGAACTGACATTTAGCGAACAGCAAAAGTCAGTATGACATTTGAGTGATGATAATATGAAAACTGAGCTGTTCTATTTGGCAATGTAAACTGATTAAAATTAACTGAAAACTGACGATGGTGCCGTCGATGTGTTAATTAAAAAATATTTCTTTTAAATTCTCTGCTGAAATAATTATTTTGAGAAAGCCTTATCAATTCTGTCTGACAAGAAAACCTTCGTCTGAACAGTTTCATTCATTTACAAAAGACTTAAACGTGTAACAATTTGTTTCGAATATCTCTCTTTCATATATAAGAAAATAATTTTACTGAAAAACAACAACAGTAACAACGAATCATTACTTATAAACCATTTCTGATTATCTAAATAAAAGGGGCAGCGTACGTCATTATTCCGAAAATTAAGACATCTAGCAAAAGTCCTTATGACAGAAATGTGAACTGATGGTATAAAATAAGCTGTTATATTTGACATTGCATGTTTTGGTAAAATGAATTGAAAAGTGCAGTGGCGCAAAACTACATTGTATTTTTAAATTCCCTGCTGAATATTGTTATTTTGAGACGGATTTTTTAATCAAGATTGTCAGTCAAGAAAGATCTACGTAAGAGCAAATTTATATGCAAAACTCATAGTAAAACAGCATTTCTTTTTTAATGAATGGATTTAAATGAAAAAAAAAGGCCACAAGTTTAAACCGTTTTTAAATAAATCAAAGGAACAGCGTACGTCATTTGATGGATGTTTGTGGTGTAATATTACCTGACAGTGTGTTGTGAATGTTGTTATTTTGGCTTGAAAGGAAACAGTAAATACGGCAACATTGAGCAAGAGTGGTCATCATTTGAAAAATACGCCTTCAAAATGTTGTTAAAACATACGCGTATGTTGTATTTTATTACATCTGATATGAACGTCACGTATACCTATACATTTGTTAAGACTCATATCTAGACAGACTAAAGGGACGACATACTCTGTCCTAGTTCATTTACATTTTTGTGTTATGTTTGAACAGAAAGGATGTTAGAGATGTAAAATATACATATTAACTCACGACGTGTCATGTATACATAAACTGTTAATTCATAATCGTAATAAGAAGGTAGAATACGCAGATTCGAAGCCATGGTGATTGGCAGCACAGTTATATAAATAAACGCATAACTATTTTTTACTTCGTCTAATGAAATCATTAATTTTTTAGCAATATCAATTACAACTCGTGGTAGTATTCATCTACCATCATTTCGAACTCTTACTTGTAAGTGGAACATAAAACGATTTTATTCACTCTATTACAATACAGCAAATAAATCTTTTGAAAGTCAAGTAGTATGCAGGATCTTTTTTTGTTTTAAATACCACTCAAGGACAGAAAGATGAAGTAAAACATGTCCTTTTTCTAGAAAGGTACGTGCTTTACCGACAAATGACAAATTTGTTGACTTTTCGCGTTTTTCATGCATACACTTTGGATGTTTTTAGTCATTGTCTATATACAGATTTTGTCTTGCAGTCCAACAAACACGTCAACATGTTAGATTCCACAGAACTATGTACTATATACATCAATCACATACAAATACTGACAAGCAAAAGATGTATTGGGTTAGAATTGACAAAAAGTCTCTCTTTCTGTCTGGGTGTCACTGCGTATTTAGACTAGTAGCCAAAACCAGTAAAGCAAATATTCGTAATAGCATTTAAACATGCAGTGCTGTTGAACCTATTTTTTATATTTAACAAATATATGTTGTACATTATTTTACAAATAAGAAATGAATATGAGAAAATTGTTAACACAAATTAGCTCTTAATAGATATTAGGACCATTATTTTTTTCTCTAAGGGCTCTCAAAGAAATTGTGGTACATAAAATATTGGAACATACTTTCTTAACACACTTGTAAAATTCGATTCAATCCGATTAAAACTGACTGAGGTATTCATTGTTGAATTGTATACTTGTATACGTTGTCAATATCTAAATGGCCTTCCAGCTGGCTTGCGGTAGGTCGGTGGTTCTACCCGGGTACCTCTGTGTACTCGGGTTCTTCCTCCACCTGTAATATTCTGGACGTCGCTATATGATTGAAATACTATCGCAGCGACGGTAAACCCCAACAACAACAACAACAACAACAACAACAACAACAACAAAATGCTTTAATAAAACGCCGAGAAAAGGTAGAAATCAAAAGTTATATTTAAGCCATGGTTGCTTTTAAGATAACGTCCAAAGGATATATTTTCTGAATCTGACAGTTCTGTATCGTGGCGTTAGAAAAAGTTTGTCGCTGAAGGTTTATGGGGTTAGGGAGTGCATCAAAACTGTTGAAAATATATAAAAAATGTAATCCAAATAGTAATTCTGAGTTGCTCACTGGGAATGAAACGTTGGTGTATTGTGACGCTTAAATAACACACAGTAACTTAGTAAAAGGCCAGAAATTGCAAAAAGAACAAACGTGCTGAGAAGGCTTACTATGGCAACTATAGTGACCCCTTTGTACAAATCCATTGCAATGACTGTAAACCCATCACAGGTACATTCTACAAAAAGTAAATTTCTGGTTAATATAAACGTCTATATAAATGTTTGATACACATACAGCTTATTCATATCAATGCGCTCAGCCACATCGTTCAAATAACACAATCTTTCTTAGAAAAAGTCATTCAGCTTAAGCATCCTTCTTACTCTTCTGACCTGAGTCCATTTGACTTTTTATATTTTCTTTGATAAAGAAATTTGCTTGCAGGTAAACACTGACATCAAATGTGTTCCTGGTTTTACTCTTTTTCAGAGTCTCAATAAACATTTTCAGTGTCTCTTTGCAACATTCAACATGGATAACAAAACTAAGTGCGATGGGAATGATGAGGGTATGATGAGATTTTTTTCTTGATCAATTTTATATTTAAGGCATACGCAGACGAGTGACAGGATACATTGAAAGACTCAACATACAGATTTATTGTTTCGCATCAAATTGGTGCCGTTGTTTACGTTATAGTTAGAGAGCAAAGTCTGCCTAATTGATTAAGTATTGCAATTTGTAAGAAAACAAGATAGTAGTGAATACACTGTTTATCAAAGTAAAGAAGGGAATGCAGACGTAGAAAAATGGAAAATGTAATTAGGCAAAATTAATTCTTAGCACAAGTGTCTGTCATATTTGATATTAATTTACGGAACTTACGACGATGAAATTATATAAAAATGTAATTCGGTATTTAGTTGATAAACACACAGCAATAATGACAAAATGTACACAAAATGTATCAAAAACTATTATTGGGGTCAGTGCATGCATTTGAATTGTAAGCGGTTATATTACTGAAAGATAAATGCAAATATATTTTACCAATGCATTCAACTATAAAAGAAAGAACTTATGAAATAGTAAATCCCCTGAAATATGTAAGGTACAATTTGTGTGTTCCTTTAAAAATGATTCTC
This sequence comes from Solen grandis, assembly GCA_021229015.1. Classification (NCBI taxonomy): domain Eukaryota; kingdom Metazoa; phylum Mollusca; class Bivalvia; order Adapedonta; family Solenidae; genus Solen; species Solen grandis. Next base: position 60,658,631 of record CM037777.1, read on the forward strand.
GGCAGAATGTTTGCAGACAACATTACATTCACCAAAACATTATATTGAAGAAAAGGCAGAACAAAAATAAAATAAGATAATATTCGGCGGGAAGTTGAGGAAGCTTATATTTTCATTACGCAGCTATTCGCCTACTGACAAAAAGAAGCATAAACCAGACATAACAGTTACGAGGCTTATCAAGTCACCTCATTTTTCAGTCCATGCATTTCTTTCAGTTTCAGGCGATTTAAAATGCTGGCATTAATCCCCTTTCCAGTGTTTGCAAAATATTGAAATCTGTCAGTACGTCTTTAGAGGATTCTTAAAGAACACATTGAAATAAAATAAAAGCAATATCTTAACGTATAGCCAACCTTATTCTATTAATATTTTCATTTAATTATATGAGTATTACTATCACTCTTACTTAACATTTCCTTTTAACATATATATTGAGAAGGTATAGTCTCAAACTTGTTTTTAGGCCAATCTCTCTATGAAAATAATCAGTTGATAGTGCAACTAAGTAAGCACTGCACACCCAAATAACTTAAGCTGAATTGCTGCAACTAAATTTTATCTCCTATACCTCGTATGTCTGTTACTGCAAGAATCATGATACTTTCCCAATTGAAAAACAACTTCAGTTCCCATACGGTACTGGATGCTTGGTACTCGGTGCCGTTGGTATAAACCATGACCTGATATGATCCATCTCTCTGGTATTCGTTGAATGTATTATGTTAGATTGCGGAAATAAACCATTATCGTTTGTGTTTTAAGTACGTCATTATTAGTAAATATTGCACAGTATCACAACACGTCATTTACACATTAAATACTTGATCAAAATCGCTTTCTTTTACGTGAAGTTCAATACTACCACCAGTAAGTCTAATGTTTGACCAATAATATGTTGCAATATACATTTTGATTTCGTGAATTTGCAAAAATAATTGGCAAATTTTTGAAAGCTGCAAATTATATTATTGTCAAGTATATATAATATATATCATGATACGCATAATTTGTTCTTACATTTATAAGTATATTTGAAAATTTGAAATAACATGATATATTGTTATTCTGATTTTAACCGCCAAAACTATTTCCACAAATAGATCTACTCCCTTTTTCATTCCTTTCATTTTGTGTGTTTTTTTTTTTCGGATTTGAATAATTGTTCCAAGGGTAAATGCTCTTTGACTGCGATTCAATTGAATAACAGAGATATTCCTTAAAACACAACTGACAAATACACTGTAAAATTTGATAAACTTCACACCTTTCACGATTATCAGAAAACGAAACAAAGTCGCTGTTATTTGTATTTCTATCTTTCTCTGAAGATACGGGTTTTAGGTGTTTTCAAAATTAAGAATGCATAAAGAGACCAATTTTTCGGAAGCTTTAAGTGTATTAAGGAAAACCTTAATGTGTTTTATATCTTATATATCCCTTGACAATTTTAAACTGCATGGTACAAGTTAACAATACAACGGTGATCATAGCATTTGATAAAATAACGGAACTAATGATTTTCAAGACATTATAATATTACTAGAAAGAAAGTAATTACGTAATTAACAGTTCAATAATGCAATAGGACCTCCGCATTCATATTTATGCCTTCAAATTGAAATACTCTACACATAAAGGAAAACGTGTTAAAAAAAATGCAATTCTAATGACTGTTTTGAGGTACCGTTAATGTGTTTTCCAAGATCACAAAAAACTACTGCTATCTCGCAAAATATAAATACCGTTTTGTAAGAGGGACGCATTATGAAGCCGGTAGTTAATATTTCATCTTCACCCACACGGTTTCAAAGCAAAACAAATCAAAATTATAGACTTATCAATTAACTCTTTGCATATACATGTTTTACTTTTCTTTCAACGTTAAACGTCTCGTAAATCCTTTCTCTATATCAACGATTCTGACTGCTTTTTCCCAGTATGTGATAATATCATACGTCTTTTGTAAATCGTCTGTGATTTCGACACATGATCGACGAGACAATCATTTGTAAGTAATTTTTCATGCAGTTTTCAGAGAGAGTCTCTTCGACAATATTGATACATTATCATATAATATCTGGTACTTCTGATTTTTTCTATTTCTATTCAGATGCTTTGAAACATTACATTGGTGGATGATATATCTACATATTTGTTTTTAACGTGGTTTTGGAAACAAATCATGACCCTTAAATGACTTTAAAAATCACTTAATGATCTTTCGTACACTGGCATAATGACAAATGCATATTTTTTTAAATTTTATTTTAAAGATGTATTGGAAACAATTAATGTGATACATCTAAATGGAAAAGGATATATGACGGTAAGGAAAGCCAATATCCAATATATAACAGGAAATGAACTTGTCAACAAAACTACTTTAATTGCTAGAAGTCATTACAATTGCAATATAAATAAGATAAATATGGTGTCTAAGTAATACTTTTCGAAATATTTCGGCATTTCTGGATCTCTACATTTCCTTGTAGATATTTGACCGTCACTAGTAAGAAATGGAACTGAAGTCTGTCTGTCGAATATTTATGTGTAGACTGTCTCGTGGCATGCTTACATTTTATCGTATTTACATGAATAACTGATGGGCCATAGTCCGGTATATAGCAGTTTAATGACACTTGAAATGATAAAATACCAAAAGACAGAGTCAAAATATGAGACTTGGGCAGACATAAGAGTTGGTAAACACAATTACGTATCAATATATGAAACATTGCCATTTATATTTGGAATAAGTAAAACCTAATAGTACACATCAGCAGCTGAGTTGTTCTCAAAGCAGGAAGTACTATATGTTTGAGTGTCTCCTTTCACTAGTAGCAGACAAGAATATTTCATGAACGCAAAAATTCTGGACATAGCAGGGAAACATTGAAAGAATAAATTTTGTTCAATCTATTTTCTTCTTAATCGAAGTAAATACAAAGCTGAGCTTTTTAAAATGTAATGTGACTTTCCTACTGATTGGAGTCTTGTACCGTTCAATGAAGTCTATTAAAACGAATGCAAGAAACCGTTTAATGAAATCCGTGAACAGTTCTTACATGGTCATATCAATGAAAATTTTCATAAAAAACGTGTTTGGCACACCGCAACTATATTAAGTTTTCGAATTATTGTGCTTCACACACACACACACACACACACACACACACACACACACACTTCTATTTTAATATGCAATACCATAAATATTCATCCACAATACAGAAGGGAATTGTAAGTAGTGCTATTAAACTATGAAATAGTGTATATTATTGAAACTGTTTAAATTAAACCACATATATGTTTAGACATACAACTAGAAAAATATATTCAAAGAAAAACATACAAGTACTGTGCTCTCTTCGAAAAAAAAATTATGTGTTGCAGGGTGCAACTAAAATACATACATTTATATAAAACGTATATTTTTCTTATTATATTATTAATTTAATGATTAAAGGGACATTAATTCTTCAACATCGGTAAAAGATAATTGAAGAAAAAAGTTCTCTACATACATGTATCCCGACTTTATACGATGCTCAATTGCAGTTAAATCCCGATCTTACCTTTATGACGAAAACGGCCGAAATATTTTAAGAAACACTCGTGCGCATGGCACCATGAGGGGTCTTAGGTCATTCTCTAAGTTATTCACATATTCTTAATACGGACATTAACACGTCAATGTGAGGTCATTATGATTCGCAACACGGTTATAGATAAAAATAGAACTATAATTTACTTAGTCTCATGAAGTCCAAGTTGCTTGTAATTTGACATTATTCAATACTAGAAGTATGATTCTACAATAATTTCATACTTGCAGGTTAAATTCGTAAAGGTCGTCAAACCTTTCGCGATGAAATAATATTTCTGTGTACATATGGAAGTCCATGTAATTTAATTACAAGTCATTTATAATGAGGACGTGTATTTGTTTTTTTTTATAACTGGAATGTTAGAGATGCATCCAATCAGATACAGTAAAATGGGGAAACAATATATTATTCCAAATAGGTTATATCCAAAATGTTGACCTCATACAATTGGCATATATACACAAAAATATTTTGTTCATTTGCAAAGTACTAATCATGTCATGCATGTCTTGCAATCCTCATAAGTACGACAGCATGGCAGAGATGCCGAAGTACTTTGTAAGCCCTTCTTTCTGTCTGCGTATCTCTGTATGTTTGGCATTGAAGCCATACGCAAAAAACAACACCAGCAACAACCTAATACTGGTAGAAGTTTATTTAGCTTGTAGAACATACAGATTTATTGTTACACATCAAATTAGTGTAATTGTTTATGTGTATGATAGAGAGCAGCGCGGTAATACTATCTGGTAGACTCATTATTACAATTTGTGTGCGACCAAAATCATATTTAATACTGTATATAATGTAGTAAAGAAAGGAAAGCAAATGGAAAATGGTGTAATAGTGAAAAATGCACTTTTTGAATATATGCATAGCACATAAAGACTTCAATGAATATAAACTTATTTATATTTGATTAGTTAAAATGAAACGAATAACAATATCAAAACGGTTTTACACAAGAGCGTCAAACCCGGAGGTTTAATGAATAGATGACTTGTTATGGCTGTAGTTTAGGCGTTTGAATAATATACGGTTAGTTCACTGAAAGGTAAATGCTGACATGTTTTACTAACGATCAAAAGTATAAAGTTTTATTATTCGAGATTCGACTTTGAACATAGAATTAGCGAAGAAACATGTAGCAATACAATTGGTGTGCTTCTGTAAATGTCATTAAATAAACCGATAATTTTGAAAAGGTGTTGGAATCACTAAGATTGCATTTGTCTAACATACATATAATATAATCATGAACAGCATGACGATAACTATTACAGTAAATTGAAAATATAAAAATGAATATCTGAGAATTTTCAGTAATTATTGAAGCTGTTTATATTGTATTGTTTTGTTTCACTGCTGCACTGCTGACAAAAGCAATATAAACCAGACTTCAAAATGAGAGGCTTAAGCAGTCCCTGGAAAGTATTTTCTTATTTTCACGTGATTAAAAACGTGATAGTCGGCGACGTTTTAGCAAATTACACCTTCCTTCAGTGTCTGAAATATCAGTTGAAGACTACTAAAAGCACTTTTTTCAAGAATTTGTATCTCAAATTATATATTATAATACAAACTTTGAAGGTTAGTTATAAGGAAAACAACACCAACAAAACATAACTTGTATCCAACAAATTATTTCAATATAGTTTGTGAAATAAACGAGTATTACTATTATAAAATTACTAATGGCTTTTTAATATGTTGTTAGGGAATAAACACAGATAATGTTGTTTCGTGTTGTTCTTACCCCCGTCCGAATGTAGTGCTGCACACCTAATAAGCTTATGCCGTATATAGAACAAACTGAATTCTATCACCTATATGTCTGATATCTTAAGACTCACTAATAGCACGTAAGTACCTTGTCTACGGTGTGAAGAAATGTTCTCATTTGGATTTGCTATGCTCGAGAGCACCTGAATCGTCCTGCAGTTCTGGATGCCTGGTTCCCATTAATGTTGATATTAATAATACCCAGAGATGTCTCCAACTCTCTATTCATCTCTTCCACGTTCTGGTTTAAAAGCGTTTTCTTCATGTGATTTAAATGAATTCAACTCCGCAGAATTAAATGAATGCATTATGTTGGTTGGCCGGAAGAAACCATTGTCATTTACGTTCATGGCAAGCCATTGTCAGCAAATATTGCACAATTTAACAATACATCATTTACATATTCTATACCTGCATCTATTCCGCAGACACATTAAGACATACATTTTATTTTAAATATTTCCTTTTCCTTTTCATTTTGACGCCCAATGGTAAGTATTCATGGTTGCTCAGCAATACATTTTGTTAGATAATTTCGGTTTCGTGATTTTGCAATATCATTGACAGTATGTGGATAATTGTATATTTTACTATCGTCAATAATAGATTTACCGACATGTATATTTTATTTGTGCCAGCTGATATTCAATATGTATAACCTTGGGGTAGTTCTATTTGAATTTGTTAAGTAATATAATAGTTATTGGTACCACAGGTTATTTATCCGAATCTTTTGTTATCGATAGATGATAAAATTCAATGTGATTATAACTAACTGATCCTCTCTCTTAATACAATCATAAAGTTTGAAACGAAGAATATTCAAATTTGAAATCATCCCTGGTTTTGCATTTCTGACACCAATTATATACATTATAAAGACTATAAAGTATATGTGAGGACATATAGGGGGACAGCCATTATCCAGAACCTTACATTTGTTGCTGGTTTCATGTATAAAAAGTCATGAATAATGTAGTATTTTGCTATTCAAAAGTAATAAGTAAATCGAAGAAAAAATAATGATTATGTCGACATTTCAAACAGCAATGTTTAAATCTAGGGAATATTCATAAATAATGTCGATTTTAAACTATTTGAAAACAGTAATATTTTAATGTAAGTTAAACGAAACTGAAAGAAACACACAAAAGTAAGTTAAAGAGATAAAGTTATTTTATAGAAAGAAAGTATTCAAGCTAGGATTTGAGCTCACCTTTGTGTCTATTCTAGCTTTTATGGGTTAAATGATGATGGGCGTGTACGTTTTGTTTATTGACAGTATGGGTATATTAGGGTAAAAGATACCAGGCCAAAAATGTAGTTTTAGCTGATTTGCATTTCATATATTTTACAGATATCGCAAAGACTAATACTTTCTAGCAACGAGACCATTATATGATATACAGGAAAAATGATATATCAGTTTCAAACATAATTATGCACACCTTGTTTTTCCTCAAGATAATTAAAAAAATTCTCTTATAAGCAACTCTTTCACAGGTGGTTCTTGTCTAAGAATTTGATTTGCAACTATTTGTGTGTATTACGTCTATCAATACCCTCATATTCAGACGCATGGTCACCCAAATCAACATTCCGTGTTTGTTAATAAAAATGGTTAGTTTATCCATCAAAGGCAAAAGCGTTACGTACGGTATTGAACTTATATTTAGAATATAAAACCTATATTTCGAATATGTTTTTCGTGTGCACATTACTGATCAATCTTCGCGCATGCGCTGAGTTCACAAGCTCAAATTTGAATGGAACTTAAGAATTCACTACCCGGACCAGCTTAAGATGCAAATTTAGTGGGACATTATCTATTGTACCACAATCACCTGCTTCGCTGATACCGTATTCTATATTTAAACGATTTCCCGGAATTAACGTTTATGAAAATAGTATTTTCCCGTGCAATGTGGCCTACAGTTTATTTATTACGAAACAAATACTTAACCAACAATAACGAGGAAGAGAAAACAACTTTTTTTTATTTTTACCAATTATCTTTGAACAAGCTGCATTAAAAGTATAGAAGAAAGGTAATCTCACAAACATCAATACTATATTGTTAAAACACGAAAGGTGTTGATATATTTTATATTTTAAATTTAATACTTATCTAAATAAACATACTGTCTTTGACCTCCCTTGTCTTGGAAAATATATACTAAAAACAGAAAAAATACTGTTAGGACAAAACAACTTCGAGTACTATATTTTTGATATCATCATATTCTAAAATGCATTACTATTCTGGAAATTTCATTATTAGCATTTTAATATAAACTTAGACTGTTCATGCGATATCGACATCTTCTGCTGAAGATAAATAGCTGTCCTTGGCAAGAGAAATGGAACTGAGGCCGCTACGAAATATGTATTGCTTTATGACTGATACTTGACAGTTAACATAGACTTATTCAAATAATAAAGTGTCTCGCAGGATGCTTACAAAACTATATTAATATGAATAATTGATAGGACAATGTCAATTGATAACACTTTTATGTAACTAATGTATGGCATAAGATCATGCTGAGACAGGCTTGAGAGATGATAAGCCAGATAATGCATTTATTATGAAATATTCCCGGGTTCATAAGCCAAGGATGTCTGTTATATAAGCAAAGTAAGAAGAACATTAGAATTTATCCACACTGAAAAAAAAGAGAAAAAAAAAAGATATTGCTATTGATTTTCCGTCGATGCTATTCGTGTGGATACGAGTAGTTGTTAGTGTTAAATGAATAGCTGCTTCATGGCAAGATATAAATTTCTGAGCAAAATATGTACATAAAAGATATTGTTATAAAGCTATACTCTTAATTGTGTTGGTACCTTAGTATTTTATTACAGCGATGTATACAGATTGATTCAAATGTGTAATACATAAACACCCCAAAATAATATATACACAGTATTTAGTATTCTTCTTACAGTGATATTGTTGTACAATTTTAAAATGATTTGCTGTAGTACACAACAGACGTATGAAACACATGTTTTTACGTTAGTATTCTGAAAATTGAATAGATGTACAGATATATAACAATTTCATAAAACTTATGTTTCATGGGAATTTCATTGATTTTTTTTTCAATAGTTCATATGTTTTTTTTCTTCAATAGTCCATATGTTTGATTTTGTTAGTTTCAGGCGTATAATTTAAACTTAATTTAAAAGAAATAATCTCTGTTCTACATACTCTATTTAAGGAGAAAATTACAGATGAGATATTCATCACAAAACACTACATAGGCACAGAGAGCGATGCGATATATTTTGTCTATAAGCAGGCAGGCATAAAATAGAAATTGTCCAGATTGTCGTCATCATCATTTCCGCTTGGTATCACACCAATGAGACATTATTTCTTTTGCTTAACTGTTTGAGGCTTGCATCACCCAAAACAAATGACTGAAACTGCAATTAGATTATCAATTCTGTCCGTTATATAGCCGTATATACATTTCATCTTTAAGCTAAAAATAAACTGCTCTTCCATAAATGGGTCAGTCTGACCATTCGAATGTAAGTTGTTAGTTTGAGGTATTTGGTAGTTTAATTGGGTATCCATATGGCAGCCCGGAGTCCTCATGAATCTTAATGAATCTGTAATTACCTGGGCATTGATGTACAATTGTTATACTGTCATAGCGATCACAAACACAAACTCGCCCGCTAAAAACAACAGCAAAACACAACAGCAGTGATATATGCATCTTATATAGATAAATGGATAATAGACGGTTTTGCACGATGGGTGCTCTAATTGTTATTTAACTTAAATTGTCGTCAATTCAACGGTGAAAATAATCTTATAAAATGTAATAATATAAAGTAGTTATGCTTTATCAGCATATGTTATGAAACGTGGATTACCAAAGCTATATAAAGCCGATCATTTGTAAAAGCGCTCGAAGCATCCAGACTGCCTCTTGAAATATAATTTAATTACAAACGTCAGAACTGTTACAGACTATCACAGTAAGCTGCGTTCTGAATAACATGAATGTGTTCGGCGAAAGTTTGCTTTACGGTGACTTTGTCTATTACGCAGCTATTCGATATTACAAAAAGTAATAGAATCTCTAAAATATTGCAAGGCTGTTCACAATGTATCAATCTTGTATTTTACTTGAATGAAAAGTATAGGTTAATACACGTAGCCTTCGTTTAATCACAATTATTCAAATGATTTGAGATATAAGGTTTTATAACATAAGTAACTAATGAAAAATAATATGAAATAAAGGCTTCCATCCTAATCAAGAAATAGGAAAAAAGAAAAAGACATTTGAAACTAGCTTTGGAGTAATAAGCACATGTGGTTAAATACAAGTGAGTAAACTGGGTAAATAAATTCATTTTATTAATCGATAAATGCCGTTTCTTGGTGGAGTTTTCAAAATGAATATCCAACGTGTTTGGTATTAAAAAAGTTTATATCTA
>CM037777.1:60668584-60718584 GCA_021229015.1 Solen grandis
GTATCATCACCTTGGTCACCGCTGTAACCCCATCACAAATGTAGAGGAATGGATTTGTGAACCGAGCGTGTTTTGGGATTCTTGCCAAATACTTCCCATATAACTCAAATGTTGCCGAATTTGAGCTTTAAAATTCTTTCGACAGGATCACGAGCACAATTAAATCATCGGACAAGACTAAATTGAAGAGCTGGGGACATTTATATGTCATTTAACGGCCGTACACGAGTCGTAAAAACACGTTTTCCTAGCCGCATCCGTGGAAAATATCCCTATGCTTTGTTTCTTTACAGAGACGTGTATGTTTTTTTTTTCTAGAAATTTTCCAAACGAAACATTGTTTGACTTTTACAACAAATATCAATCAGGCGCCAGTGTTTTATTACTACCATCCCTCTCGCTGGCCATGGAAATGACATCGTTCTTGAGTTAACCTGACATTGTTTTAGTCTCCGACATAATACTTCCCCCGTCTATGATTGATTGGTTCATGAATGCATTTTGTCTTTATTGTGGTTTATTGCTGTTTTTTGCAATGCTACGTTTGTATTATCTTGCTTGTATTTATTTTATTTATATTTTTCATCAGACAAAAATAAACGCCTTGTAGTAATGGTGCGTCCGCTGTGCAGCAAAATACGAAGGGAGATAATCTACTGCTTCCAGACAATTGGTATTGGCGATGGTTATCGCTTGCAAAAGTTGCGTGAACACAATAACAATGCGTCTTGATAATTTTTACTGTGTATTTGATAAATTCTGTAGTATATGTAACTACAAACTTATTTTAATGGAGTGAATTTTAAATGATTATATAATGCTTCCCGATCATAATATTGTCATTTATCCCAATTTGATTATTAGTCCCCTACCGGCTTCGCCGAAGGGGACTATAGGTTTGCACTCCGTCCGTCCGTCAGTCCGTCAGTCACACACATGTTTTCCGGACTTTTTTTCTAAACGCTTGTAGATATTCATCTAATTTTTTGTGTGTGAGTCTATCACCATGACTTACAGATCAAGTTTGAGTTTCGTTCTGGTCCACTGATTTTTGACGGAATTACGGCCCTTGGAATTAGAAAATTTTGTTAAAATAGCAGTTTTCCGGACTTTTTTTCTAAACGCTTGCAGATATTCATCTAATTTTTGGTGTGTGAGTCTACCACCATGACTTACAGATCAAGTTTGAGTTTCGTTCCGGTCTACTGATTTTTGACGGAATTACGGCCCTTGGAATTAGAAAATTTCGTTAAAATAGCAGTTTTCCGGACTTTTTTTCTAAACCTTGCAGATATTCATTTTTGGATTTTTTTCTAAATGCTTGCAGATATTCATCTAATTTTTGGTGTGTGAGTCTATCACCATGAGTTACAGATCAAGTTTGAGTTTCGTTCCGGTCCATTGATTTTTGACGGAATTACGGCCCTTGGAATTAGATTTTTTTTTTCAATAGCAGTTTCTCTGCACTCAGGTCTTCCTCCACCTGTAATTAGGTGGATGTTGTTATATGACTGAAATAAACAGGTTGTGTTTGTGTGTGTGTTTGGGGGGGGGGTCTTAGTTTTCCATTTGCCGGTAGGGGACTTAATATTGCCTAAGCAATACTTTCATAATACTTGCTTTTACATGTATGCAAAATTTTATGAAAACACAATGAGAGATAAACAATGTCACCCAAAACAGTTTTATTTTGAAAAAGAAACTCTTGACCAAGTTTAATTTCCGGTCTTCTTCTTGAGGAATGAGGTCATTTTACACTTAGTGCTGACTCAGAGCATATAATGGTAGTACGGTTGCCCCGGTAACCGGATAATGCTACTAGGTGTGGTATTATGTTACTTGTCTGCGGCGTGATATCGCTTTTTGACAACACTTTACCTGTCTGGTGTAGACAAAGCCCTCAAAGGTCTGAAAAACTTTTGGTCGGCAAACAAACAACGCTAATAAGTTTGTGTTTTGTTGTTTTTTTTACTTCTCACTAAGTCAAAATGGTTGGACACAAATATACTAAAATATTTTCCCACATATTTTTACTATTGTCGATGGAATTATAACCATTTCTAGTACCAAAAATTAGAACGACGAAACGAATTTCTCATCAGTGATAGTTTCACACAAGCTTCAAAAACAACTCGCGAACTATACTCATAAAAGAAGCAACGTTACACTCTTCATAACAGCGTCGGAGACCCACGGCTGCCTATATTTTATCTGTCACGCTGTATGAAGGAACGGAATAAGCGCTCGTGGGTCTCCGACGCTTTATAAGTGAGCTTTCTAAAATTACAAGTTGGTTGTACTAAAAAGGTTACGTAACTGAAAATATTTTTCGATTATTGGTGTCACATCAGTTTAAAATTTTGTCTAGAGAGACACTTTTGTCAGGATTGTAGGGGTCAAAATAAAATGTCACAAATCTGGCACCAACCTATCTTCTTTTAACGTTTAGTATACCCTATGCATCTCGCTTATGAATTTTTTTTCTGCTTTAAACTTCCAAGCATAAATAGAATGTCCGTAAGCGGAAGGCCGAGGGTTCAATCACCGGTTTCAACATACAAAAACCGTAAAAATGATACTGGTAATTTAAGTTAGGTTGTTTGTAGCTTTTGAGGTATGAGTTCATGCAACCCCATGTAGCTACATTACCTACGCAGCAGTATAACATCTATATTTTACTACTGCCGTTTTGTAATTCTTGAGATTTTAAAAATCGGACAAATTGGAAAAGCTATTCGTATGTTAACACGATTTTTTAACACTTCAAAAACTTTTAACTATATCACATAATATTAAAAAATGTATCCCATTTTTTATTCCTGTTAAAAACAATTCAACTGGCTATTTTTTGTAGAAATGACAGTTACAAAATACCTCCATAATCACGTGACCTGTATTAGCCAATCACATAACAGAATTTGTGCAGTAGGTGAGCTATACTCGTATATCCCTTGTTTGGCACTCCACATACGAGAACAAGGGTAGCTCCATGACTGATTGGTTAAGTGTCCGGAAAGTATAACAAGACGTTAAATCGCAGGCAGAAAAGATTTAGGATTTTTATACCACGCAAGCTACACTGCATGATATATAGAATTTTGGCCTGTGCGTCCGTTCGTTCGTCCATTTGTCCGTCCGCCACACCTCAGGTTTACCTTTACCTTTAAGGGCTTATGTGACAGTTGCATTTTCTATATACAAAGAAGGAAAATTAAAACTGTTCAATAGAATTTTTTAAACTTTGCATGATTTTAGAGAATTATAAAAGAAACATTTTTATGAAAAAAATTGGGATCACCGTCCAACTTTTTTAGTAATCTGCCCCTGAATGTGATATTTTAGTACTTATAGGCCATATTCAAGGGCAGATAACTCAAATATTGGTAAACAACATCCCATAAGGTTTAAAAATCAATGTTCAAGACTTTATTCCCAGTCTCTGTACAAATTTTGTAAAAATTCTATGCGACAGATTTTATACTATAATAACTTAAATATGTAAATATATATCAATTTATCTCAAACTATCTCCCGCTTTTTAATTAAAAATGCGATATATTTACAGTTTTAAACATAACAACTTTTATAAGATCAGATGGTTTCAAGTTTTGCATAATAACTTGAAATCACAAACATTAATAAGAAATATTACAAGGTGTCATTAAGTTTTATTTTGAGTTATCTGCCCTTTAATATGGCCTGAAATTGCTAAAATATCATCCTCGTAACTTGGAAGAAAGAGATAAAAATATAGACTGTATTTTTTCCTACTAGTATTTATTTTGGTCAAAAGCTTTCGGGAGTAATTATTAATTAAAAAAGAATCGTATATTTTTCCGACAGTATTCATTTTGTTTAAAAGCTATCTGCTTTAACTTTGGATTTTTTTAAATTGAATTATGTTTTTCTATCAAAACGCTTTATTTTGTGCAAAACGATGGGCACGAAAAAATTGAACAAAGTCTCCAGAGTGTTTTAATTTAATTTTGAAATTAAGCATTTGAAAATGTTTGTTTTTAGAACCATGTGTAACATACGAACCGGATTGTTTTCTATTCAATCTTTTTTTTTTTGCGCTTAAACACACGAAAAAAATCATATTGAACTTTACGCCAAAATTCGCTTTGAATTAATAAATGAGTAACCATTTGACAGTTAAATGTGTTTGAATGTAAATTGACAAAGGAGAATTGTTGTTGCCTCTGAATGCGCGTGACCGTGCGACATGAAACTCGACAGAGCAAGATACGGATATTTTAGTCCTTAATCTGCAAATGGGGTGTTGTTTTTCATGGACGTAATTTATAAGAATATTACACTTTGGAAGTCATTCAGCATCATTAATTTTTCGCTATAATCATTCCATTGCATTAAAGGGAGGGCCAGCTAGTCATAATGTGTTTCCGCATGGGGAACATTTTAAATCATTCTGCTCTTTTAGGTCGTTCGCAGTAAAAAACAATTTGAATTCGATTATCATTATTTTCATTTTCAAAGCTGCCGCCGTTGCTATGAATAGCTGTGTTCCTGGTACCAATAAAATCATGAAACAGTTAAAAATAAAGAATTCAGTTTTTATTAAAGATTATAATGAAGGTGGTTTGAGAATGATTGATATAGAGAAATATGAAATTAGTATGAAAATAAAATGGTTTAAAAGTATGATATGTAATAGTAATAGTAAATGTTATAAACTTGCAGAATGTTTGTTTGATGTGAGTAAAATATTTAACACTGGAAAACATTTTTGTGTTCATGTTATAAAATCTATCAAAAATAAATTTTGGATTGATGTCCTGAAATCATATATATTGTATATTGATAAGTTCAAAATTGAAAATTTTGATCAATTGTTAAATATGCCATTGTTTTATAATGAAAGTTTTATGATAAATTCAAATTGTATTTATATGCCTGATTTATATGAAAAAGGGCTTCGATATGTTAAGGATATTATGAACAATAATGGTGATTTTGAAGATGTAACACATATAGAAAAAAATATAATTGGCAAAAAAATAAATTATTTGAATTTTTTTGGTCTTATAAATGTTGTGAAAAAATTTGTAATTAAGTTTAAATTAATGAAAAAAAGTAACATACATTTAACCTGTCATAATCCTTGTCTAAATTGTTATATGCATCCATAAAACCAGAGCGGATGAAAATAAGTATATATATAATATTTAATAAAAAACAATGAAATTCACACAAGCAAAGAAAAATGGATATCTATATATGACAGTTGTGAAATTAATTGGAATATAACATACAGAAATGTTTACAAATGTACGAAAGATACTTATTTACAATGGCTACAAACGAGAATAGTTCACAGAATTTTTCCAACTAATTCACTGCTTTTTAAAATGAACATTGTTAATAGTAATTTATGTACATTTTGTAAAGTTTGCGAGGAAACTATAATTCATCTTTTTTATGATTGTGAAAAAATAAAGCCTTTGATAAGATTTGTGAGTAACTTAAGTAAGAAAGTAGATCCAGAAATCATAATAAATAGTAAAAACATTATATTAGGTTTATGTGATAGTGATTGTAAATTTGATACTATAAGTTTAGAAATGAAAAAATATATTTTTTGGTGCAAGAAGAAAGAAATAATTCCTTCCATTTTGGGTTTTAAAAAGAACCTAAGATTGTCTTGGAACATTTTTAAATTAACAGAAGTAAATAAAAAAGAAAGTGACAAAATAATATATGCATAATATGATGAACATATTTATTTTTAAATCCTGTTGTCTACCGATGTGGTCATTCTAAATATAGACCAATGATGTCATTCTAAAATTAGATGTCATGTTAAATATAGAAACCAATATGGCCGCCGCACATATAATATATGCATAATATGATGAACATATTTATTTTTAAATCCTGTTGTCTACCGATGTGGTCATTCTAAATATAGACCAATGATGTCATTCTAAAATTAGATGTCATGTTAAATATAGAAACCAATATGGCCGCCGCACATGAGCGAAAAAATCCTATGACGTCACTCCTGCGCATGCGCAGTCTTGGCCCCAAACCGCTGCCCATACTACTTCATATCTCGAGAATATGTGTTTCCGGTTGGTTTACACATATTTTAAAACCATTCAAGACAGATAGGTAAATTGCTGCAATTGAATATTTAGTTAATCTTGATAGGATTTGAAACTACATATACAGTTATCGCAACGTTAAACGGGGCTAAACCTATTTATAACAACAACATGGTTTGGTTTTATTGCCATCTAATGCTAGGAAGTGGTTGAGGCAGATATAGTTTAAAACAGATTCTATTCACCCAGTGAAAAGCTTTTGCGAATCGCCTACGATTTGAGTGCTGTTTTAAAAGATTCCCGAAGTCTGCTTTCAGCCAATATTTCAAATCAAATAAAAATTCAAATAAATTACGCAATATTTGTGATCAGACGACAAATTTATCTTGAGCGCAGCAATAAACCGCAAGATTTGAATGTTTTCCCCTGAGATACGCTTAGCTTTCAATAGCTCGCCCATTTTACACAAATATTGTATTAGAAATCGTTCATAAGGGTTGTATTGGTTTTGTGTCAGTGTATAAGATTTTAATGAAATCACTGATGCCTCAAGCATGATGAATTGCTTGCCCGATGAAGCACAATATTTCAGATGAACATGTCCCCCCTAAAAAAGAGCCGACACCCTCGTTTATGTATAAGGTCCTTTAGGTGCCAGACAAATGCCTGATTTCATCTCAGTCATGAGGATATCAGATTATCATCAAATCGCTTTATATCTGACAGATAAACCTGGCTTGAAGTTGTTTGATTTATCGCAGGTATTTATCCTTTTACGGAAAGAGTGGCTGCCCAAAGAAACTGTCGAATTTAATTTAATTGATAAAAAAACATTTTTTCTTTACTTTATAGACTTGAAATTTCTTGAATAAATCACATAAAATATATTAGCTCGAAATCTATATCTAAATTTGATGTTAGAATCGACATTTTTAAATTTTAGACTAACTTGTTTAAATTTTAAATTTTAAATATATTTGTTTGATGAAAATTCGAGAAATATTCATGATTGACGAATAAAATAATTCAGGATCCCACAGAAGCCCGGATGTGGTAAAAATCATAAACAATAACCAAAGAAATATAATTTATTTCAATTTTGAACAATGTGCATTAAATCACTGGACACCATGGAAACCTCTGCTAGTAAATAAATATAGTATCTGATAGAGGTTGCCACATCAAGCGAACTGTTTGTTCGTTTATTTACTGGATTTAACATCCGGCTGACAGTATTTCAGTTATTTGGAGAGTGTCTACTTGGAGAAGATATAGTACTGTCACATCTTGGACATGTGGCATGATGCATGTACTACATCCAGTCACATTATCCTGACACCGGGCTAACCAGTTCTAGAACTATTACCAAGCAAGGGAGCTAAACAAGTACCATTTGTCGCGGCTGGGGATCAACCCTACTAACTCCCTGTTCCAGGCCGAACGCTCTAACCACTCGGGCACCGTGGCCGGTAAGAATTGTCGTCGGGACTTAAGATCTGGGAAAACAAACACATTTTCTTTTTAGACGATATCTGTCCTTGACTATTTTTCTTCTCGTGATTAAACACTACGGAATTGAATCGCATCCATTTGAAAACTAAGCGAATCCCCGTGTGACAAGGGAATTGATAGCAGCTTGACCACGATCCAGAAATTCCCCTAGCAGGTTTTCGTATCGGAAATCTGACTGCTAGAAATACTTCTGGTTCGGCAACGGTTATCAACACTGGCATTTGTTGTACAATATTGGAGTGACATGGCGACTGCACAAGGCGGGAACTTTCACGGTATCCACGCGGTGATTTGCCTAATTGTTATGTACTGGTGAGTGATGATTTTATTCCTGATGCATTAATCGCTCTGTGCTCTTGTGGTGTTCTATAGTAGTTATATAGGGCTCGATTTGTATTATTGTCTCAATTGTGTGTGTAAGACCATTTGGGCGGACCTGCTTTTCTGGTATTAAAGCTTTTGGAGTGATAGAATCGCACGCTTGGGCGTATGTAAATTTGAAACTTGAAAAGTATGTGCATAAATGCATAAGCAGAAACATGTATTAAACATTTATTATTGTGTTAATTTTGTCATTACATTATAATTATATTATTATGTAGATATGTACAGGATTTATTTGTGTAAATATTAAGAAAACATTAATTTTATGCTTTTGCTAATGTCAATTAAGATAGCTATGTGTAACTACTAACATATCGCCACCAGCAAAGTTGTTGCAGCGTTCATCTTGGGAACGGAAGGTACGGGATCAATCCCCGGTTGCAACATACCAAAGAAATGTATTAAATAGAAATAGCTGAAAATGTAAACCGAACTTTAATCAAAACACATTTATGTAATCATTATTATCAATTATGATGATGATAAATATTACCATAAATAAATTAATGGAAAAAATGTCCTATGTTTAAAACAATAGAGAGCTGCGTTTATATAAGAACTCAAATTAAGCCCAGCCCCTTTCATTTATTTCTTCGTATATAACATTGTTTCAGAATTCGGGCATCAGTGATAGACAAATATTATGCCTTGTATGGATATACATATTTTATATACAATTAAGTTAAACTCTTGTCTAGTAATAACGTAGAGGCAAACGTTCTCCTATGCCTGTAATTTTCTTCATTTATTATTGTTTCAGAAATACGGGCGTTACCTATTATTAATAAATGTGAACTATTAGATTATAGATCAAACATATCTGGATCTACCGACATCGAACTATCTTGTAGAGGTGTGTTTTATGGTTATTAAATCAAAACGTAATAGCACAATAAGGCTAATAAACCTTGTATACGAATCAATCAATAAATAGTCTTTAACCCTATTCATACGCATATCTACTTGGCAATCCCCGGCTCATATCGGTGGATATTTTCAAAGAAAAAGAACGAGATGTTCCGAGTTTTGTACACTGGTGCCATTGTTTACAAGGAAGTAAACGCCTTTAAGAAGAAAAGGGACCAGACCTCCCGAATTATTCCTTTTTTATAGACTGATGCTATTTATAGTTTAAAACTGATTTATTAATACATAAATTGGGAAGCAAATGCTTACAACTTATACAAATTCTAGGGTGGACCAAACTTTGTGTCTGGAAAGTAAATGTCTTTCCCCCAGTGGGATTTAAACCCAAAACATTCAGATGCAATGTACGTTAAAACTAAACAACGGTGAAATTTTTTCGGTGTCCTGTGTAAGGCTTTGTTATTGGTACGTTTGAAAACGCCAGACATGTTATTTCGTGTTATAGAAAACCCGAAAATTATATTTTGTAATTGGAAAACCCTGAAAAGAACGTCTATTCCGACAGGAATTAGGTTCATGAATGTAGTTCACAATATCCTTTGTGCTTTGGCTGATAGATACTGCAATGCATGCAACTTCCGTGTGAATGACACTAAAGAAATTGTCATCGTCGAATGCTCCAATTATTTGTTGAATACAACACGTGCAGCATAATCTCGGGCCAATTTTCTTATTCTAATTATTGTTTTATAAACTGATACAAGAAGGGTTTTCATTTTTTTTTCTTTGAAATCAGAAAAAAAAGTAAGCAATGTTTCTGACTATTTTTAATACTTGGATATTAGGAGCACGAAGCGATTGTAATGGAGTAGCAAGAGGCAAACCTTTGACTTTTACATAATCATTCAGGCTGAGACAGATATTAGATTGTAATGGTGTTCGAATTCATTGAACAGACAAGATGACCATAAAGTATTTTATTTGCAGAGATTTGTTTCTGCCATTGGCGACCGCATTTCATTATATATTAAATGCACAATTACTACGACCGCTGTAACTTCTCTAACACCAACAAATCTGTCTAGTTCTCGGAATCAAGTTCCATTTCATCTGTAAAATCTTGAAGCGATATTATTTAAATTCATTCTCATCGGCCCATCAGATGACAAGTCTGTGTTTTTACTGTTTTATGGGGCGACTAATTAAAATTAAACCAATTCTTCCTCGATCAATATATGATTTATTTTCTACAGCCAATGTTCTTCCTAAAATAAATGCTTTGAACTTAAACAGACAGTTTTTTTTATTTTTATTTTTATATCATTTGACTTTGTAATGTCATATGAAATAGAAAAATGCATGTGGTTTGTGTGTTTTAAATGATTCATATGTGTTGATGTGAGTATGCAAAACAATATATGTGAAGTATTTACATGTACATCTTTTTTTCTTTTAAAATCCCTTAAAAGATGTCATGAATTAACGTACTATAGAAACAAGTAAGAAACGGAAAATTTAAAATGCATAGCATTCCTGAATCATGCAAATTTGGGTTAGAATATTTCATAGTATTAATATGTGCAAAGTACTGGTCAAACACAAGAATCGTCGAGAGTGTTAGTATTAACTTCTAAACTTGTTCCCCGACCGACGTAAAAAATAATGAATTTAATAATGATAAAAGATATGTACAGCAATCTTTTCCGCATATTAGAACAATATTACAGATCTTCCTTTGATGTGAATAATTGATGTTATACCTACTGTATTGATGAATGATTGTGGACAGTAAATCTGTTGCAGCATTTACATACCGTCTGGGGTTTCTTTCAGAGAGAGACACTGGCAGACACCTGATAAGCAAAATAATGGCGCGGACAATTCATTTGTGTTAGACATAGGCCAAACAATGTTGAAACTCACCCATCAATATGCGACCCCACTATTGTTCCCGGAGCTGTGTTTCCAGCAATGTCGACCTGGGCACGCTATGAGTTTCATATACCTACACTGTGTCTGGTCATCCGTGATTTGGATCGACAGTTCGGAATTTATTTCCCTAACAATCTATGACAAGGGCAATAGAAGGCTGTCTAAGGCAACAGACGAAACGGCCTCTTTAACTTTTTTTTTTCTTCAAAACTTTAAAAGGCGTATCATATTTATTTGTATTCTATTCAAGTTGTATCTAAAGGAAATGATTTCTGGTTATATTAAATGATAGTATAACTTGTAAACTTTGCGTTTTGTTTTCTTCTCTTTCTCTCTTTCTTTTCATGATGAGCGTTTTTAGGAAGCGTCACGAGGATATACTGATAATTACGATATTTTGGGGGGAATTTCTTTTTTCGCGGTTATTTTGGTGATCGTTGATGGACAAAATACGCTCACGACATAAGCCCACTTCCTGTGCTTCAGTCTCGATTTCTCCTCAGTAGCAGTAGAAAATCAACCTTAACGTTGTTTCAAATTACACATATTCAATTATATTCAAAAGTGAACAAATACAATTTAAACAACTAAAAATGACTTTTATGATGAATGATATATATTTTTTAATTAATTTTGTAATTTATCATTTAGAAACATTAATCATTATGACGTCTCAAATTATTTTCAAGGCGGATACACATACTTCATAGAAAATGATTACAGTTATGTAAATAATACGGATTTCTTAATTTCCGAAGACCGTTTCCCCATGAAATTAGTATGCTTAACTGCACATAAACCATAATGATTTCGGATACATCTGGATGTAACATGTCCTAAAGCGTATTAATTACTGTCATATAACAGGGTTCATTAAATCAGTAGGGAAAGCGAAATGTTTATTTAAATTTTCACTATGCTGTGTTGTTGTTTTTTTCAAATCGATTCTTTCTTGTGATAGAAGAATGCTGAGTTGACATATAGGGAATAGATAATATGATCATCAATATTTGAAATACTGTTTCCCTTTAAGTTTGTTACTGTATGGGTTTATTTTTTATATTTAGAATTAAAGAAAATATAAACATATTTTACATAGTACTTTGCCTGTCTCTAACTATATGTCTTTCCTGATGTGAAGGCACTTCTGCTTTAACAATGAACACAACGTATTGTGATCCCACCAATAAGCATTACTCGTACTATCATGTAATCATTAAGTATTACATGTACTTGCACTATTTACTCTGACAAATTGTCCCAGTATGTGTTACTCGTGCTCGTATTACCGCCGTATCACAAATTGTTACTCGTACTATCATGTAATCATTAAGTATTACTTGCACTATTTTCTCTGACAAATTGTCCCAGTATGTGTTACCCGTGCTCGTATTACCACCGTATCACAAATTGTTACTCGTACTATCATGTAATCATTAAGTATTACTTGCACTATTTTCTCTGACAAATTGTCCCAGTATGTGTTACCCGTGCTCGTATTACCACCGTATCACAAATTGTTACTCGTACTATCATGTAATCATTAAGTATTACTTGCACTATTTTCTCTGACAAATTGTCCCAGTATGTGTTACTCGTGCTCGTATTACCACCGTATCACAAATTGTTACCCGTTATATCATGTAATCATTAAGTATTACTTGCACTATTTTCTCTGACAAATTGTCCCAGTATGTGTTACTCGTGCTCGTATTACCACCGTATCACAAATTGTTACCCGTTATATCATCCTATCTTAAAGTGCTTTCACGATCTTACGTGTCAGTATGTGTGCACACGTTTGTGTATGAGTTACAAAGTATAATTCTTTGCTCTTCATGTTTTCAATGCGCGCATGCTTTCCATGTTTCTGTTTTATCATGTACATTTTATGATAGCCTACAGACCACCATCGGAAATATTTGCTGGTTTCAAATGAAAACAATTGAATTTTTCTCCAAGGCAAAATACTAACTTAATGCTTTAAGATTGGCATTGTTAAGCAATAAAACGTCAGAGATGATATATAACATAATGAGAATCATTTAGTAAATAAACTGCGTCCTAATTCTGTATTAACTGTATCATTTACATTAGCTTTGATAATATCTCATTTTGCCGTTTACGAAATATAAATATACGGTGAAAATATGGCACAGACTTCTGTGCACGGCAGTCTCTCTTCGTATTTGAAAATCATATAATCGGAACACTGTATACTATATTGTTTTTGTTAATAAATAACACAGTGACTTTTGTATTATATAGACTCTCACAAACGTAACGTCAATCAAGCAAGCCACTCATCCATCTTTTTAACAAGGTTACCAGACGGTGGAGAATGATTCCTAACATTTTGAAATGAAATGCTTCTACCTTTTGGAGATCGCGAAGACGTCAAGCATTTGCCGTGGTCGGCTTGTTGATGTTCACGAAACTGACCAATCTTCCTAGTGTGTACAATCACCTGTACGCATTTTATCAAACTTTGGCAGATGTATTCGAATGGCAGTGTCCGAGATCATCTCGTGTTGCAGAAAACATAAACGGATTTTCCATCAACTGGAAACAAGGTCAAACGGAAGACGAATATCGTCCGGTAGTCTGAAATAATTTATCTATATAGGGTGTCTCTGTGTTGTTAAAAGTATATTTCAACACAGACAATATTTTTTAGATTTATGCTATACAGTATTCCGTATGAAACGATATTTGAATTCTATCCTGACAGACATCTGTACAGGACGAAGGTTAAAAATCGAATGACTTCAGTAGAAAAGTAAAAATAAAACAGACGAACATTCACAAATCCCACCTCGTGGGGTTTGGGCAGTTTAACTGGAAGAAACTTGTAAGTGTTTCATTATTAAAAACGCGTGCATCCAGTTGACCGAAGGTACATGGCGCGTGAAGCCGATAAATATGTCGGACATGCCATCACAATAAACAAACCAGTCTTGACACGAGCCAGATATTGAAAACTTAAACACTTGAAAAAAAGATATCCAGAAAACAATAACTCAGAAATACAAATCAAACTTATTGAAGAACATTGTACAAAACAAACCATATTCACTTATGAAAAATAATTTTGAAAATATGAAATTCAACTAAGTGTTGTCAGTTTATAAGAAGCAATTCTGAATGACACATGTATATACTTAAACCAAAATTGCCAAATCCCTTATGTTTCCTTTACATTTCATTGCATCCAAACATGCTTCATTAGCTTACCTTATAAGAAATAAAGACAAAACTGATGATAAGGATAGGTTTCGACAAGACGACTTTATTCTATAGAAGAATAAATAAACGTCTGTTCGCTACCTTGTCAAATCGATGAATGGTAAATACTTGATGTTTATATGTTCAAGTTATTTCAAAATTTTATTTTTTTTTTTTTTAATAAAGGATAAATCTCTAAAAGGTGATGACATTTAGGAAAGGTGACAGAATACCCAGTAATGGTGCTTTTTGGGTATAAAGGTGCACAATTAGAAATAGTTAAACGTATATTTAGGACAAATATGTACATCAGAACCTTTTTTCTGAAGAACAAAAGACTTATGCTGGACAGTCTTTAAAGACCATTATATCTATACAAACTTACAAAACATCAGTCAAACATAAAATTGAATTATATTTGATAATCTAGGTCTACCAGTCTTAAATCATAGCATGCTGTTAAAAGGTACTTGTTAAGGCATATGAATAGTGAATATACATGCTACAGGAATATTTCCTCTGTTTGTTGTTTGTTGATTCGGTTAAACGTCCCACCAACAATATTTCAGTCATTTGGAGACGTTGCCTACTTGAGACAGATATAGTGCTGCCACACTGCCGTATCGTGCCGTAGACATGTGGCATGATACTACACCCAGTCACATTATCCTGACACCGGGCCAACCAGTCCTGGAACTACCCTTAACCAGTACCATTTTTACGACTCTGGTATGCCTCGGCCGGGGATCGAATCCACGACCTCCTGATTCCGGGGCGGACGCTCTTACCACTCGACCACCGATAACATATTAACATAAGTATTAAACTAAGTTTTGGTTGTACAAAATTACATACACGTAGGTGTTTATGTTAAATGATAACATACTGTTATTTCTAAATAACATTATGACTAAGCTAGCTAGATTTAAAAATGTTCATTGTTCCGCTTGATGCTTGTTATTTATTTATTTATTTATTTAGTTGTTTGTTATAGAAATCACGTACTATCGCCATGCTATGTTACCACCGTCTGGTTTGCTTACAAAAACTTTATTATATTACCTTATATATATCTCTCTGTTCTAATAGTTAAAGGATCAGTCTGGTGTTTACAATTTATAAATGCCTGATGTATTATTCGTTTAGTTTCTCGATATTTATAGAAATCCTTAACTCTTTAGTTTAATTTTCACCTTATTATGTTGAGGAACTGTAGGAACTCTCACACAATGATGAATAAGTCCTTTTGTGATTAATGAGATTTTATTTTCTTCATTTCTTTTCTTTCTGTGGCAATCCACAAATTCAAATAACAACAATAATATAGTCCGTGAAAACACAGTAGTATGTAATAATAATAATAATGGTGGTGGTTATCCACATAAATGTCCGTGAAATCACAGTAAAAATCAATATCAAATATCAGTTAATAAGTTTCGTTAATATTTTTCATTAATAATTTTCATTAGGAAATCCTAAATAGAGGTCCTTCCTCTTTAAAAGCCAAAATTCGAATCCTTTCACTTTTCACAAAGAAAAGTTTCGTCTACCCGGGTCGGGGGTGACAGGGAAGCCACGTGACCAGTTTAATGCGATTAGCGATTAATTGCGCAATGTGTGAATTGCAGACACGCTAAACATGCCATGATACCCTGGCGTTTTTATAACATTTATCTATGACAGATAGACAAAGAATGTATCACGTGGCTGAGACGAAATGTCGAAAGAGAGAAAGTATGAATAAAGAAATGCTTAATTATTGCATCATATAAAATATCAATATTCCTTTCCGAATTTTATTATAGAAAAACAAATAATTTTAACAGTTTAAAGTACAAAGCTACTGGTAAAATATGAGAAATATTTTACCGGTGTAGCATATCCTACCGCCCCGGGAAAAATAATCGCGTCCTCGCGATTCAATAAAACATATATAGTCTTAAAAAATTACAATAAGAAATAATTCAATTTTTGTTAGATGCGTGGAAATGTTGTATAAAAGCAATGAAAAGTACATACATATTATGACAAAAGCGAAATTAAATTTGCACAAATTTTTGATGACTGATAGGATTATTTTAAAGAGTAATTACAAGCAATAAAAAAAAATATGTTTGTAAGTGTTCTGTCGCAGGGATAAATTCTGTGTCCATGATCACTGCAACTCGTTTAGTAAAATGAATGGTGGTGACGATCTTGCTGCTGGTGATTGTAGGGATGCTTTTGTTATTGATGATGGTGATAGTGATTCTGCTGGTGTTGGTGATTATGATGGGGTTGTTGTAGCTGAAGATGTTGTGGGGTAGATGTGTTCAGGAGTTGTTCCTCCTGCTGTCTAACCGTCTGCTTCAATTCGACGATGACTTCAAGAAGATGCTTTTTTGCTCTCTCGAAAGCTTGTTCACGCTCGTGACCTTCAACAAGTATTTCATATTTAATTTGTTGAAGATTTGCGATTTCTTTTTCTTGTTGTTGAATTTGAGACGTGAGATTTATTTGCGAACATTTATGTCCTTCATTTTCTAATTCTATGACATTTATCTTGTTAAGAAGATATGCACAATATGGATACAGATCACCATGCTCAATAATTTTTCCAAGATCGTTTTGAAGTATATGGTCAACAAAATATTGATCGTACTCATTGTCCGTTTGAGAAACGACCTCGATACCGGCGGACACAGTGGGCGGTGTTAGAGTTTGAACGGTGTCTATGTTGTTCATGTCAAAGTCCGTTTGGCACTCCGCTTCCGTTGTGGACTTTGGTGAAACTGGAGAATTAGTAGTCTTTGTCGCTGTCACATCAATTGAACAGTTAGTCTGCAAATCGCCTATTTCTTTATTCGAGATGCAGTAGTAGGCCATATTTTCGGCCGTTTTCCGTCGCACGAACTCTGTCATTCGCCTTTTATCACGTGCTGCTTTTCTGGCCTGGTTGAATGAAGAAGAATAATAATTTGACCTTTTCGGTCTGTATAAGCTGCTCCTTTGGCAAGCGAAATAATCACGACAAACACAACGAATATTATATCCAAGTACTAAAACAGAATCACGATGATGGCGATGATGACGTTGGTGGGGAAATCTTTGATGTTTTGGAGGTCCATAGCAGGGTTGGAGGTCCATCTGCTGGTTGGGGTTGTAACACTCGCTTGGCATCGTTGAGAGGTGGGGATCGTTGTAATTTAAAATATATAAATTACAAACCGGTTCTCGACCAATTGCTAACATCTTAAAATATCCTGTCGGTGATGTAATAGATGTGAATCTGTAGATTTAATTGTTGATTGTCCGACTGTGCCCCGGTATCTGGTTAATTATGTTGAGGAACTGTAGGAACTCTCACACAATGATGAATAAGTCCTTTTGTGATTAATGAGATTTTATTTTCTTCATTTCTTTTCTTTCTGTGGCAATCCACAAATTCAAATAACAACAATAATATAGTCCGTGAAAACACAGTAGTATGTAATAATAATAATAATGGTGGTGGTTATCCACATAAATGTCCGTGAAATCACAGTAAAAATCAATATCAAATATCAGTTAATAAGTTTCGTTAATATTTTTCATTAATAATTTTCATTAGGAAATCCTAAATAGAGGTCCTTCCTCTTTAAAAGCCAAAATTCGAATCCTTTCACTTTTCACAAAGAAAAGTTTCGTCTACCCGGGTCGGGGGTGACAGGGAAGCCACGTGACCAGTTTAATGCGATTAGCGATTAATTGCGCAATGTGTGAATTGCAGACACGCTAAACATGCCATGATACCCTGGCGTTTTTATAACATTTATCTATGACAGATAGACAAAGAATGTATCACGTGGCTGAGACGAAATGTCGAAAGAGAGAAAGTATGAATAAAGAAATGCTTAATTATTGCATCATATAAAATATCAATATTCCTTTCCGAATTTTATTATAGAAAAACAAATAATTTTAACAGTTTAAAGTACAAAGCTACTGGTAAAATATGATAAATATTTTACCGGTGTAGCATTAGCGTAAGCACTAAATACACTTAGCAGGAAGAGGTGGCTTGGCTGTAATCATTAAACAAGTGGAATGAAAGTCTCTAAACAAAATTACGACGCTGATTTTTTAATACATTACACCGTAGCCCAAAAACTTGCCTATTTCAACAGGTTAAAATCATGTCACCGAGTGAAATTTATTTTCTTTATAGTTTGCGCACACATATGTCTTTTTTGTGTAAAATATGGAACGATAACAAATAATAATTTTATCATGTCTTCCACGTTTGTGTTTTTCCCCTCCAATTTGTTTACAATCTATTATTACAGGTAAACATTACATTTGAAGCTTATCGGCTTACGTCCTACTCAATGGTTTAGCTAATTCCCCATTGTACTTATCTACATGTATATTATATTAAACCACATTGCATTAAATAACACATGATATTTAGGAATGGTAGACCATTTGAATTCTCACTTAATTTATACAAAGTGCATGTAAACGTTATAAAGTATTAATGCTATACTTTAGCAATGCTGTGCTTAGAATTAATACGCAACATTCTTGTAGCAACAATAGTGATTCGTGTTTTAAACTTGGCCAACAAATCGAGTCACAATGCCATCTTGAGAATCTTTCCTGGATGTCTTCACAGATACGCTCATCAAATGGAAGATCATTTCTCAATAGATTCTAAGACAGAACTATTCTGTTTGCGAGGTCGAACAAGTTTATATTTCCAATAATTAACCTAATAGGCTCAGCTTTAACCGCGACAACTCAATCGGGAGAATCATTCTGTCATCCTTTCTATTAGAATTGCTGCCAAAATCGAAGGATCAGATATTCACAGATAGGCATGATAGTTAGCCTAAAGCTAATACAAATAAATCATTGTTGTGCTCCCATTCCAAGCATCTTGCATGATGAATGTATATACACTGTATTATCCAAGTGTAATAAACACCCTAAGGTTAGAACATTTCTAATTTAAGCCTCTATGTTTGAATGTGATGCTTCTCCATTTTTTGCTAGGTTACTAGGTTCTATACATTCTATAATTGAACATGTGAACCTTAAATCGATCATTTTGACAATAAAACAAAAATGCTTGGCTTTGTTAATAAGTGTATCTTGGATAATCAAAAATAATGGCAACAATGAGCCAAGAACTTAACTTTCGATCTTATCGTTTTGTCCTCTTAAATGACACATAACTGCAGACTGGAAATCATTAAATCATACAGAAACAAGTATTCTGCGACTCAATCATATGCATCTTCTTCTAATAAACCGTTTTATTCCTAATCCTCTTCCAACCTTATAGTATTTATTATGAATATGTCTTCGGTAATTTTTAGCAATGGACGTAAATGAGTATTGCATCCAATATTGAAAGCAATGAAAACATAACGGCATCACTAGAATTATATCATAGATAAGGGGCAATTTATTGCGGTAACATTAAAGACTTTTGATAATGCAGAACAGTGTCGCTTCCTGGTTGAGAGTACGTCTAGACCGGAAATCTCTGTATGTCTCATATATCAAACAAGGGCAATAACTCGGAATGTTAGTCATAATTAAAGCAAATGCATATTCCCTTTTATGACTCCTTCTCGCAGTTTTCCGGTGCTTACTTATAAAGATTTGTCTGGAAATTTCTTTCAGAATTGTTTATTCTCGTATCACGTTTTAATTTCCACGGGACTGATTTTGAAAGGGAATCGATGGACGGATATGATTTTTACACTATGACATACCATCTTGGGGTCAAACATATCGATACTTTGACTAATATCAAAACAGAGCTGGAACAGCAAAAATACAGTGTAGTTCAGAAACAACTGCAGATGTAAATCACTGTTACAACTGTAAAAAATACATTTGTAACTAAATATATTTGAAGAAAGTTACATTTGCAACCATGTTTATATTTGCAATTGTATCTAAAACAATTTTCATGGTAGGAATACATTTGCAAATTCATTAATATATAATGTACGTGTGACAGGACTCGTTCGACACGATATAAAAAAAATCCGTGAACGTGGTTCAGCCTTCAATTAACGATCGGGGTTAAATCTGACCCTTTGCATTCCCAGCCCATGAATAATTGGTTTGTACCATGAACAGATCAAGATCGTCAAGATCTTAAAAAAAATCTGTTTAACATACCGGTATGTCGTAAACAAATGACTGATATAGCTGGTGTTCTTTCTTCATTGTTATTTGAACCTTTTTCGATAGATGGATATAATGGACCTTCTAGTGTTCACATATGCATTAAAACTGACTTACAGGCTATTCAATAGTTATTTTTGGAGTATAGGTAGTTTAATGGTTGATATGGTTCACCCAAACGAACACATGATACTGTTTGAAAGCATTTTACTTAGCCATGAATGGAAAAAATGGGCTTAATGCTAAAAATTGCAAAGGTACATTGATTACTTATAAAGTGAAAATTAAACGTTTCATTGACCTTGTTGTGTAGGAGTGATGTAACCTGTCGTCAGAATCTATATTTATTTTCATTAACAGTGATATACCTCGAGATTAGGCTTAATAAAACTATTAATGATGTCCTTTTAATATATGACAGTTGTGGTAGTTCGCATCACCACTGCATTCTTGATATGATCAAAACTTTAATTTGAAGAGATGTTGAGTTATAAAAATAACTTTGTTATTGCTCTTTTTGATTAATGAAGGAAAACTTAAAATAAGAAGGTTTCCATCGTTACTTTTTAATCTTCAATGTAACAGTCTAAGCACAAAATACTGTTCATCTGTTATTCCTAGATATTGAATATAAAAATGAATTTATTTGTGAAATGTTGATATGGGTTTGAACTATATAATGTAGCTTTATTTATTGCATTAAGCATTTCTGTATTTTGACAACTTAATCTAACGTCCAAGAATGGAGTTTTACAATATATATTTATTTTCATTTGTTGACGTAATGCAAATATTTAACATAGAGTCTTCGGTTCCGACACTATTTACTAAGACCTGTTTGTATAAAATTCAAATTTGCGTGATTGTCCCTTACGACCTATTACCCAAAGATAAACCATTTAAATCTTTCATAATTCTCTCAATAAATATTTCTAGTTATGCCAATACAAACTTTGCCATACAACTGGGTGTAATACGGTCTTCGGAGATAAGCATGCATATTATGTTTATATTAAGCGCAGTTGGGCGATCCTATACGTTAATACGTCAGTGGTCTCTTCTCATGCATTACAATAGACAAATGAATTTGTTTGGCAATATGTTCCAGATAATGTTGTTCATATGCTAAACCATTCTTTGGTACATCACCTAAGTATTCAAACATGTCCACATTGAATTCCCAGTCTTCACTGATCGAAATTTCCCATTGTGGCGAAATAGAGCTGAATTTTCATATTTATCAATAGGGAATTTGAAGAATTGAGATAATTGGTTTAGTTTGTCAAGACCTTTCACGAGCAGACGGTTAACCTGCAATATTACGAAATATGTTTGAACTACATTTTTCCCCCCAGCAGACCTCGAGTTCGCAATTTCTAAAGCATCAAGATAATAACTTGAAGGTATAAAGTCGAGTTCAGTGACGACCTATTCTATTTGATTTTATCTTTTTTCCCTTTTTTTTGGGGGGGGGGGGACTTAGTCTCAAAATGACTAAATACTGTCGACGGGATGTTAGACCCAATAACTTAACAAACAAACAAACAAGTATAAAACAAGATAGATATGCAGGTTGTGTTATTGAACATATACGATTTCCTATCCTTCTCTGTATTATGCTTAAATACATTCTGCCGATATTATCGAAAAATACGTATATCAACTCTTAAGTATACCAGAATTATATGAATGCACATCAAGTTTACCGTTGTAAAGTAACTAGAATTAGTTAAACTAATGAAAAATATAGAAATATTGTTGTTGCTTATTACACAAAATCGTGATCCTAATCCAACACAGTCGCCATTCAAAATGAATAGTTTGATTGATGGATTAAGAAGCGGTTCGCAAAAATAAAATCAGATGATATTACTGATATCTCTATATTCAAAACAAAATCACTATGACAGACCGATCCCGTTAGAAATGTATGTTTTATAATTGTGTAGTCTGAGAAGTGAATAAGGGAAATATAATGGCGAATTTAAGCCCTTTGGGAAAGCGACTACATGGTTGAAAATGTTGCACGCACAACGACAAATTGCATTTCTTTGCAGCTACGGAAAAGTAACTAGATGGAATTTATTTTTGTCTTCTTTTTTTTTTCAAAGAATTCACGAATCCACAATGGGAAAAATATTTATTTTAAAAGTATGTTTTGCAGAAATGCGTAAAGCTGCTACTGTATATTGCAGATAACTGTGTTATATGTCATTTTAACACCATTCTGTATCTTCAGATATCGAATCCAAAACATAGGTGTCAGTCATGCAGATGTGAGCATTGCATCACATCATATGGTGGTCCCAAACGTCTTGCAACAGATAAGCAGATAATGGTTGTCTTTGTAATCCCTCCTGCTGGGAGCACAGTCAATTTTTGCCGTCATTTGATCTGATCGAAATAGCTTTTTGGCAAGTCAAGAAAAATAAATGCCCAGGCAATTAATCACGTTTTTACGTTTAATTATTTTTATCTTGAAACTTCGGGAAATCAACTACTTCAATGTGTTTTATCTTGATTTGTAAGGATGAATCACGTTTCAAACCAAAATGTACAAAACTGCATTTTATTAAGGAGACGTGAAATCTATTGCACGAGCGGGATTGATGTAATATTAAATGTTATTTTTGATTGAATACGATAAAATGCATTTGTAAACTTTTCAGAGTTATGGAATTTATCGGTGATAAATATGTATATGTTTTTAATTACCGTACTAGTATTTAAGCAATCATCAGATTTGTAACTACTAGAAGTGTGAAATTGGAAGTTCTTACAATTTTAAAACTTTAAAGGTGATTTTGATACTTGCTTCAAAGGGCTGTTCCAATAAACCGGTATATTGATATATTGTTATACGCTTCTGGATCAAAAACATGACTTTTTATTGTTTCGAATGAGTACATTTATTTTAAAGTTTCGAAAAAAAATATCTCTTTTCCATACCTTTTAAGATATCATACGTCATTTATATATTTTCCATTTCGTTGAGTATCAGTCGTAGTTTTAGCATAAATCTAAAAACAATATACTAAGCTATACTACATATTGATTGTCCAATATTGCAATACGTATCAGAAGCAGCGTGGCAATACAAATTTGATTAATGATTAGCAAAATGTGTACACATATGCACATTTGAGATTTGTTCAATTTTTTATCGTTGCTATGTTTCCTTTACCGTAACTTTTTGGGGGGCGGTCTTTTGTTAAACGCAGACATATAAAGAATTTGCTCCTTGAAAACATAATTGAACGCTACATGTATTTGACTCTACCCAAATAATACATTTAATTCTTCTGACACTGTGAAATGATTACTAACAGTACCTACATAATGTTGAAATGACATGTAATAGGAACATTTGTTCTGAACTTTGCAACCCCGATATATAATCCATCGAAAACCAGAAAGGGCCTATCAGCAATAAAATAAAAAAGCTGATAAACACTCCAGGCTTTCTATGGACGATAATTGATATCTAATTAATTCAAAGTCTCTAAACGACTGAAATTATATAGGTGGTATGATAAACCCAGGAAAACACCATTATTTAATTACAGCTACTGCATCTCCCAAGTGGACACGAATAACTTAACGCAGATGGAGATGATCACGGTAGCCCTTGAGGAAATGCTCAGCAGCTACGACAAAAGAATACGGCCTGGCTACGGAGGCAAGTATAATCACCTTCAGTTTATCTCCTTTTTTTCTGTCTCTTTGCCTTGCAAAACCCTCTCGCTTGTGTCACAGGCAGAACTATGCTTCGGACTGTTAATGAAGGTTGAAGAAAGTAAAAACCTACCATGAGAAACATGGTAGAAGTAGAGTGAGACTGAACCACGAAGGATTTAGTCTTGTTAAATGCATAAGTGATAAACAGAAGGGAAAAGAAAATATAATGTAAAACATATTTATCTTATCTAATATAGTATCCTAGACACTTTCTGCTTTTTGATTTGCTGATTTGCAGGCAAGTCAGCAACATGTCCATGAAATGTGTTCTAAAGAGTGATAATTTGGGGGGAAGAAAGCAACATTTGTGAGAAAATTTGGGGTGTATGTGTCTAGTCAGTCTCTGTATATAGAGTAGAAGATTTATGGACGATCCTGAAAGTGGTGTTCAAAGGATCACCCACCAATATTTTTTTGCATCTCTGTTACACTTGCGAAATAGGAGTAGTAGCGCTTCACTCATCGAGGTGTCCGCCGTTGCACCAAGAAAGCCCAAGGTGTTGTAGGAATATTGATGTTATTCTGGATACATAGGTGTTAAATAAAAGATCTGAGGATAGGTCTAAACCAAGATATTAAGCAGAAGGAACTGACTCAAAAATTGTCCATGAAGGAGATACTTGTGTTTGTTTTAGTCACATGGATAACTTGGCATTTGGAAGGGTTAAATTCCTAATCTAACTCTTTTCACATTATCGTTCGTTTAAGGTATTTCTGCAAGCCTTGTGAAACTGAGAGCGAGTTGATAGAAAGATACAATGCAGTGGCATCAGCAAACAATCTGAATTATGAAGACAATAGGAGGAATTGGCTTATATAACTTTAAAAAGAAAATGGGCCCAGGTACTGATTCTTGGGATCCGGCGGTTGAAGGAAAATCAGTAGGTCAATCTGTCATAAGCAACATCTTGGACTGTTCATTTACCACCGTCACTCTGTCATAAGCAACATGTGGGTTTGTAAGTATATCAGTGTACTAAATAATCTTCACTCTGCCATTAGCAACATTTAGGTTGTAAGTTAACCACTGTCACTCTGGTATAAGCAACATTTTGGGCTGTAAGTTAACCACTGTCACTCTGGTATAAGCAACATTTTGGGTTGTAAGTTAACCACTGTCACTCTGGTATAAGCAACATTTAGGGCTGTAAGTTAACCACTGTCACTCTGGTATAAGCAACATTTTGGGCTGTAAGTTAACCACTGTCACTCTGTTATAAGCAAATGACTTGGACTTATTACAGTTTCACTCGTGCAACAGTATGTTCAGTTAAGCGACGTCCATCATAAGTCACATGGGTGAGGAAGCGGCACTGAATCCACCTGTAGAAAATCTGGGGTTAGAACCACCGCACTCCGCATAGCCAGTCTAGGCTTTAATAGCATAACTGAATACCGTCACCTGTCTTCGAACATGCGTGAGATATTGAGTTTAAAGTCAGCGACAGTAACTCTGCCACGGACGCCATCTCATTACAGGTGAAATCCTAATGCACATCATCAGGTTGAATAAACCAACCAGCAACCTCTGTCTCCCCACAATATGTAAGCAACTTCTTGCCGAGCCTTCATGAAACATCTAAGAATTAGCAGTTCAATAAACCACCACACTCTGTCATATAAGCAACATCTTGGGCTGTAGATATAGCAGTACACTAAATCACTGTTACTCTGTTATAAACAACATCTGGGGCTGTAGATATTGCAGTAAACTAAATAACCGTCACTCTGTCATAAACAACATCTGGGGCTGTAAGTATAGCAGTACTCTTTGCCATAAGCAACATCTGGGTTTATAAGTATAGCAGTACACTTCACAACCTTCATTCTGTCAAAAGTAGCATCTTTGGATGTAAGTATAGCAGTTAACTAAACCACTTTCACTCTGTCATAAGACATCTTGATTGAGACCCTTTTTGCAAACTCTTAGGTTTAAAATCTCAATTTCCCAAATTCATCAGCAAAAAAGAGGGTATCATTTACTTGGAATACTATTGGTATATTCTGCAAGAAAATGGCCCCCGATGCCAATGCCATTTCAAGAAAGTAAAGTGGTGATATATATGAATCACGAGCCTCGTCCCTTTGCGTCGCCTTCCGCTTCACAGAAAGTTCAATATCTGACTTTACTGATACATAACTTCAGGATTTTTAGTTGACAAAAATCTTAACTTGAGATTGTTTATGAAATGCAAATCAGTTTTCTGATTCCTAAATGATGGATATCTGTAAGTGTTAAAAACTGATTTTAATTATCTAATATATGCCAATACTGAGCAATACGAATAAAATCATTATACAAATACTAAGTATAAACTTATTACACGTATGCAATGGCTTTGTCAGTTTAACATTATACCAGAAGACCCCGTGTCATAAATGGTATATCATTGAATTCCGAGCCTTTATTTAGAAGCAATATACGGTAACAATTATGGTTTAATGAATTACAAACTATAAGCATTCATGTGTATGCAAATGTGAGTCGCCTAAAAGAATGGTTCATCCAATACGAAGCATACTTATTGTCTTTGTTAGCATATTTTTTTACTTGTCTTTGACATTTGAGTTGCATTTTAAGAAATTGCACTGCAAAATATCTCTAATGGGTAACTTAAGCACAGGTTTGTATACGTACAGCGCCATGGTGTGTAAACAATTGTGCGTTTCGTCTCAAGTTAATGAGTAACAAAATGAATGTTTTATTTCCAGGAGACCCCGTTGAAGTAACGATAAGTATCAACATTCGATCACTGGGTCCCATATCTGAAATGGACATGGTAGGTAGTTTAGGAGTCATTTATTTCTTACACATGTCAGTTCATCTCATTTCCTCCTTTTATTTCCTGATGCCATAGGTCTTTTTATTCCACCGATTCAAAAGACGGTTTGACAGGAAAATGTAATAAAACTGGAAATAAAGGTCAAACTAAGAATTCCTCATTTCTTTGATCTGAATTCGTTTATTGTTCGAAACTGCACGGAATAAGAACTAATTCTAAATCTATTCAGAAAAGGCGCCTGAATACCCAGAAAGTGTTTCACATTACATTGCTTGAAGTTATTATTTCAATGTAGTTTTATAGCAATTTTTGATTTTTGCGGTATTAAAGAGCTTGTATATGCATTCATCATGCTTAGTATACAGCATAGGAAAAAGATATCAAATGCCACAAAATTGGGAAAGAATAGATCAACAAGAAAACATGGTTTCTCAAAGTACCTTGTAATATCTCATCTCTATTTTCAATACAATATAATTTAAGGAAATCGTCAAAAATCTAATCAAGTTAGGCAATGCTCTTTTTTTCATTTAATCGAATTAAGGATTGAAATGAGTTTATTGCCATTTATCGTTTTAAAACTTTTTCTGTCAGTTTGAATGAAGCCAATATGACGAGGCTGTATGCTCATATTGTTTATCCACAATAATTTTCGTTCATTGGACGTTTTAGAATAGTAACGTCTTGTTGTCCTTTATATTTATTTCATCTATAATGCTTAATTGATTATTACTATTAAAATACAAGTGTATTTTGTTTTAAAAAAAAAAACAAAAAAAAAACAGGCTAATTCGAAATATTATTTTCAAATTTTGTTACCCAATAGACCTAAGTGTATGTTTTTTTTAAATAAGGACACATTGTATGTATTTTAAGCACAACTGAAGAAGAAGAAAATTATTTTGACGAAGTCAATATAAGAATCATTTGTTTGTTTATACAGGCATTCACAATGGATTGCTATTTTCGTCAAGTTTGGATAGACAAAAGGCTGGCAATGAATGAAAATTATACAAATACAGAGATAGACTTCATCCAACTCAGCATTAAGGTAAGTTCCATAATGATTACAGATCTGCAGGTCTAGTGTTATCGTTCTTTAATCATCAATTATACTCATTTTATTTCGCTTTGTTGACACTTTTGCTGCCAAATAATTTCGTTCGAAATTCAAAACAATGTTCATGGCTTTGATTTCACGGATATATTTTCATACCAGTATGCCAAAGATAAATGCCATTAAAGTAGAAAAAGACACCCTCATAAAATGCGAATCATTAAAGTAGAAAAAGACACCCTCATAAAATGCGAATTTTTGCTTTGCTTATAATTCGATCAGCAGCTGCCTTTGTTAAATAATTTTAATCATTATTTTTGTAAAAAATATCTT
Source organism: Solen grandis (assembly GCA_021229015.1). Lineage (NCBI taxonomy): Eukaryota > Metazoa > Mollusca > Bivalvia > Adapedonta > Solenidae > Solen > Solen grandis. The sequence continues at coordinate 60,696,643 of CM037777.1, forward strand.
AATGCTGTTATTAAATCATTAGAACTAGAGTGATGGATATTGAATTAACCGGGGGGGGGGGGGGGGGAGAGAGAGAGAGAGGGGGGGGGGGGATGTGTGATGTTTAAATCTGAATGATGTTTTTTTTTACAAAAACAAATTCAACATAAGAAAGGTAAAGGTTCCTTCTTTTTGAACACTTTCGATAAAGGTTAGCATATATAAATACTCACTCGGTTTCCTTAATTCATGTAATACCAATGTACATTTTGCATATTCGAATAAACTTTCATACATCGACATTTACATGTTACAACCCCAGAAGATAAAAATAACAGTATTCGTTTTTGTTTTATTCTTGAAATCTCCCATTATGTTCCGTAGACATATTTATTGTCTATTTATAGTCATTTTTTCTATATAAAGAAACAGTAAAGTTTTCTTGGACCGCCTTGGGGTTTTGTTGGCGTTTAAAATACATTTAATTGTTCGAAACACCAATGATTGTAAACATATTTGGCCATTTTAACTATGTTCATTCCCAAATTGATTCTCTCTCTCTGCAACCCCGATTTCATCAAACCTGCTTTATTTATATTATTACCCGGGAAATTCAAGTAAATAAATGGCAGTTCTGTGCGTTTATTAGAACAATGTACGTTTCTGTCGAATTTAATCGTTATCAGTCTTTATGTCCACGGTTTTTAGTTATCATGCGCTTCAACTCCAGTTTAGCGTTAAAACACTATATTAACAGTCTTATAAAGATAACACGAGTTATCATTGGTTTTAAAATGTTAAGCATATTTTCAAGCATTTTTTGCCATATTTTGTAGATTTTGGAAAGGATATGGTTCCCTGATACAGTGTTCTACAATGGTATGAAGTCTTACCTCCACACTATTACAACTCCCAACAGATTTATAAGGATTTACAGGGATGGCAAGATTCTCTTCTCACAAAGGTAAGTTTTTTATTCCATTTTGTGGGGGATTCTCTAAATTTCTCCTCTAACCTTTACTTAAGCCCCAAGCCTACAGCGACGTTCCCTATAGCAATGTCACTAACATTTCTGTCGACTTCATTGTTTAAATCTCCCAAATGATTGAAATACTGTCGGTGGGACCTTAAACCCAACTCAACCGATGCCCTCTACGCAGTACTAGTAACTTTTTCTGTCGACTTCATTGCTTTAAAAGTGAACATGTAAGTTTGTACAGTGAAACGATTGAAACTATTTCCAATACAAAATTTATAAATACATTACTGCCCATGTCTAAGCATAGCAGTCATGTTCTATTTGAAAACGTTTCCACTTTAAGCAATGGTTTTGCTTCTCTATTTTAGGGTTATGATATGCCATAAGACATTATTCACTATTGATGTATATTTTATTCACATGATTAGGTACTTAATACTTCTGTCTATTGTTTTCGTCTTGTATTTAGGTCTGGAAAATGTTTCTGGCTCATGGCGGCAAGTTGATATTACGACATTTTCTAAATTAATACAAGTATAGGAATGCCTCAATTGGCGATGACAAGAAATTTAGCTTGATTCTCATATTTTAAACCTTGCGAAATCAGGATTTTTCAATATACATAGATATTAAACCCTTTCAGTCTGTATACCAAAAAGAATGGTTGTCAAATACTTTAATTTGCTTGAAATCTGGCATGAAATAAATAATGAGGTCTTCCTGAAGACATTCTAGCAATTAATCATTGTATATCTTATAATGGCGATAACACCTATGGTAACTCTGTCCCAGAGTTACCTGAAGGTCCTATATGCGACATTGTTTACGCTGTTTTCTTCCCGATATAAGTAATTGTTTCTAAAAAAGAATCATACAATTGCTCACAGGACTGAAATTGGACAACGATTCAAACTACTTAAGATTCGAATGATCCTCCGTGCCTTTTTCTTGACGTAGTTAATTAGAAATAAACGGAATAGATGTGATTATTAGACATACTACACTTTTTTTCTTTTCTTATTGTTTCAAAATCTCTCTATTTGTCTGCATGTCTACTATTCTGTCTTTTTCCAACTGATTTGTACACTGCATTATCTATAGTGTATTAAATATAGTAAAACAGTGAGTTGTTGAAAGGAATAGATTATCTGTATTTAATTGTTTATCACAATCCTATATCACGATAAATTAAGCGCACTTGAAAATGTGACGTCATTCTTTGCTAAGTACACTTGCAAAAACGCTTTGATTCGAATTCATGTGGATGTATATCTTTAACCAGCATGTACATTGATGGGTCGTTCTTTTGCACTTGATGACAATTTTAGATAATCAAATGTAACTGATCTCTAAGACATCTTATTGTGAATATTCCGTCCTACGATAACATTAGACCTACACTGCTTTGAATGCACAATGTATAAACGATAACAAAAGATTTGTGCCCATTTTAGAAATGTAAATATTAAATTAATGAATAAGAATATACAACTATGTTTAATGCATAAAGCGTTTACAACATGTATACTATATACCATTTGCAATATGAAGTTGGACACAAGAGCTTATTATTTGAAAATGATTGTGTTCCTTGTGACAATGAATTATTATATTCGCAATGTCAAAAAAGAAAGAATGCCAAGTTACACTCATACGTTGCAAATGTATCTTCATCTCATGAAATTATAAAAAAATCCATTTTCTTACCAGCTTTATCATTAAATCGCCTGATCCCTTGCATTGAAGTTGAGTCGGAAGTAATTATCTTAAAGTATCCAATCTTTGAGTCGTCTTTGTTCGTTACTATGTCAGACAAGAACAATGATCCTAATTTTGAGATTTTTATGTACACGTGGCTTCTTACGGAACTCTTTTGGGGGCTGATTGTCTGTCTATGAAATAGAATTAAACAATCAATTTTCCACTAAAATACCGGTTCCTATTGGAATGCAATAGCATGATGAAATTGATTATTTCATTTCAGTGAACTACTACGATAAATGTGTAATTTTTGATGCGCAGTTAGGCGAATAAGCAAGGAAAAAATTTACGATAGGGGATGCCGTCGAAATCCCTTGTTGACATAGGCATGTGTTTTCTATCAATATATCAATGTTTTTTTGTTTTGTTTTTTTCTTTTAATAACAAGATACTCTTCAGTCATACTGTTCCAACACCAGTTTGGCAGGTCAAGTTCGGTAACTCAATTAGTAGAATGCTAGGTTGGATAGCCCAAGGGTCCTTGTTTCGAGATCGACTGAGGCCTCAATCATCTCTGATTTAAGTGATCACGTGGCCTCTTCTCCACGACCGGTTAAATCGGTACCAGTTACTTACGTCAATAAATGACAAAAGATGATGAAACTCTAGGCAATCATTTAATGTACCCAGATTTACCCGTCCGAAACATTGGATGCTTCACCCTAAATAAAAAGTGATAAAAGAACCAAGCCAATGACATCAGTAAGTCGCGCTCACATAGACCTAAGATTGCCTACCAAAAAGTTTTTTTTATTTTATTCTTTTTTAATTTTTGTTTTATTTATTTATTTATTTTTTTTTGTTGAAAATATACTTTTGAAAATCAGCTTAAGCATCAGTAAGTACTCGAATACTTTAAAAACATATCACCTTGGAAAAATGTCGATGACTTTGTTTCATGTGTTTCAAAGGATTTTAGATTACATGTATTTGTATATGTAATGAGACATATTTCAGAAATAATTTGGAGCATTATCACACTATATAGAGCTCACCTCGAGTAGAGCTTCCCGGGATGGCTTTATTCAGTGAATATCACTCGAGCTGTATACGAAAACGCCATATGCAAGGTCGAATACAGCTCAAATACATTTTGATCATATTGATGATATAGCAGCATGATGGTATTAAATTTTGAATGGTCCGCCATCTAAAAACAGTAAACAGTATGACAAAGTATGTTTTATGACCTTGTTTTATTTTATCACTTAAGAAAATAAAGTTTAAAGGAAGACTAATCCTGTGAAAATATGACGTGAACAATTGAAGATTCTACATGAGGAGTTTTAAAAGTTTAACGTTCGAAGGTTGCGTATTCAAGTCCGCTTTTGGCAAGGGATTTTAAACCTTTCGAGGCGTAAAGTACTGACACGACATAGAAACCGTCAAGTGAGATTATTTTAAGTTGTAAAAGATTGTCAAAGAAAGATTGCTAAATAATTTCATGTACTTAATCACGTGGATTTTAAGTAGTAATGTGTGTCTGGTTCAAACATATTTTTACGTCGTTTGGGAACTTTTTTACAGCTTATACTTATCCCTCTCGACGCTAGTACAGTTTTTTTTAATGTTTTTGTTCTTTTTTGCAAAACAATACAAGTACAAGGGCGGTTGCCTAAATTAGTAAAACAGACTTAAACCATATTACTTTTGCAACCTACGTCAAATATATACAGAAGCATAGATTATTTTCCAAAAAATATGAAACCGAATTTACATAAGCACCTCAGTGCATAAACCTGTAGAAAAAAGAAACATTCATAACTTCAGAACACACAGGTATAATTTATTTCAAGAAGATGTAAAATACAGGAGAGCAGAACACAATTATGAATCTTATTATCTATTGCTGGCTATGTCAAATGAAAATGATGATAGAATCGTTAAACAAAATGACGGTTTGGTAAATTTATATAAATTATTGTAATATCAATAGTATATTGCAAACTATTTTTCGAAAAACATTGAGGCATTTGTAAAAGCAAATCTGAATTAATAAAGACGAGAATTAAGATCGTACTTAAAAGGAAACAGGATTCAAGCTTAGAGAGAGATATGCATCCGCATATTAAAATGATGAGTGAGGGGATATCTTAGTGGCTAATGCACACTAGATTTTTTCAATAATCTTTGTCGGTCTTCCGATGTATCTGAAATGGGTTATTTATTTCCTGCATGCAATAGCAAATTGAAATAAACCCATTCGTATACATCATTGTTGCTTATAATCAAGGGCCGTATTCACTAACAATTTTAATACAAGCTTAGATTTTGTAAAAAAAAAATAACACAGCAACATAAAACCTAAATTTTCTGAAATATCAAACTCTTATTAAACAGCTAATTTACTAGAAGAAATGAAAAAAAAGTTGCTTTGCGAATAAGACCCAGGCTTCTTGTATTCACGATGATGCACAAATATGTACCATTAATTACAGGTATTTATATATTAACTCTGTCAGACAGGAGCAATCAATTAAATTACCGTGGGCGCAGTGATCAAATAGAATATATATACATGACTTAGGGTCCGAATGGTGTGGGTTTAAACTCATTTGGGGGCAAAGCTTTTTCGAGAGCTACCCATGTATAAAGTACTGGTCATACACAGGAACAGTTTATTTAATAGATAAGTATAAACTAATTAAATTACCTATGCGACCAGTACACGGACTTGCAGACTAATGGCTCTGTTACATACGTTGTATTGCATAATATAGACCTGACCTGTAGACATGCACTAGTTTAAGTCTCGTATATATATATCACTGCTTATCAGTACTTCTGCATTTCGAAAATATTGCTTTTGTATCGCGCACCATGGTGTTAAATGTCGTAAGTACAATGGTTAATCCATTACCGGGTAGAGGCTATTGAAGGAAAGTGTTCCAAAATGAATGCGGAAAAAAATAAAAGAACGTTAGACTGCGAGAAATTCAAACTGTATAACCTTATTTAAGATTTTAAATTGCTTTCTAACTGATTTGGTTTCTCTACTCCATGGTCTTAAGTGGTATATAACACGGCTTATCTGAGTGGAAAGGGAATACTATGCGTAAATATAGAATAAACCTTTTCGTGCAAATCTCATTAGTTTGCTGTCACATTTCTTATTATTGTATCTAACTTCCATTTGCAGTTCTATTAAAACTCCAGTTTGTTCTTGTCGTTGGCTTAACATACAATGTTTTCAAATTTACAACATTTTTATTCACATTTTTTTCCAGATCAATTATTTTATTTTAAGGAAGTCACGGGAACGGGAAAAAGCTTTATTTCAATGATAGCTATCCACTATTTTTAGTGTTATTATATCAATTTTACTATTAAATTAGCAAAGCAATACAATAATATAACATCCTGTTTATTTAAAACTTTATACCAATCCACAGCCTCAAACACTTGAATTGAGTAATCTTGTTAGTCTAGTAATTTAATATTCAAAATTGCATGATAAAATGTGTTTTATGTAGATACATCTTGAAAGAGCCAGTCAGCTCAATTACGCCAAATCTTAAGATAATTTATAAAACAGACTAGTAAGAAAATCCATGTAATACTGTCTGTCAGATAAACTAACCTTGTTAGACGCCCTGCAAGAAATACAAAATGAGCATTAGACGCCAAGATCAGAAACTTGGTTCACATTAAGTTACATTCCTAAACAGAATTACTTAACACAGAACTGAATAGGAGGAAAAGGCTTTATTAAAACATAAATTATATATAAACATATCTCATTAGAGAACATGTCAATATGCAGAGAGAAGCATATAAATGATCTATCTTTAATTGTTAAGGTAACAAATACGATCACTCTGTCCGGTTAAGGTTATCTTGCGAACGATCGTGTTTTACATGTATTCTGCTCTATTCGCCAGTACTTTAAAGATTTATATGTAACGCGGTAAAATATCATTTATTTTCAATCCAATATTAAGCCTTTTCATTGCATGATATATAGAATCAAAGTAGTTATAATGGTTACACTATTTTATGGAAATGAACTACAGTGTATTGCAATTTTTAAAAGCAAATATCCCGGTTTATGAAAGATTCAATAAAATTTGGTTCTTAGGGTTATTTTATCGGATAGTTGAGATATTTATAGTGATTAAATTCAGAAAGCGTTCCAAGATTGCATATTTATGGGAAATTCATCCATGATCGCACAACAAATCATTTGACTTAGAAGTTCCGAGGCGTGTCTGATAATGTACAGTTTGATAAAATGTCAAATGATTGTTTTATGACTTTTATGCTGCATCTTACAATGATATTGAATTCGGAAACTTTAGAAACGCACTTAGTTCTCTACATTTCCAAACCCCCAGAAGTTGTTAAAAATAAAATAAATGTTTCGTTCGAATAAACCATTCTATTACGAAAACATATAACACCAACTTCTTTAATTTGTTCAGCTGTTCATATAAATATTGTGCGGAAAGAATAACTTTGTTTCAAACATTAAATGATAAACATGCATGTGTATTTGTGACGTGTGTAGTCCTCAGTTGCAAAAGTATGTGTGCTCTTAGGTTCTGTAGGCTTTCTTAATCTAATGCATTTTATGTTTTGGCTGCAAATAGTCCTCTAAATTATTACTACTTTCAAAACAAAACGCACGACATATGGTCCTTTAATCTTCATACTAAATGTAATGTATTTCGCCAAAAAAATAAGTATATTTTAATTTACGTAAGTTTGGGTGCACACATCCGTTTGTAACTGAGAATTTGACGATATGCAATTCATGTTTACTACAAAATACGGCTTTTACATCAAGACAGGTAAGTCTAGTTGATGGTTTTATTAGTAAATACCATATCCATATATCCGTAGTTGTTTTGGAAACCTATCACATACAAAGCAACATCCCAAGATTTGTTTTAAGCATGAAACATTTTACGGTGGTTTGAGTACATTCAGCAAGTGACAATTCATACGACAAATACCATGCGACTGTTACACTTAATCTGACTGATTGCAATATGCCCATGTTGTTATTTAGTTTACATTCATCACCATTCGATTCCCGGTACTTCTGTATTTGAGGCGCTTCTTTCAGGGTGCAACGCTTTTATGATTAACTTGACTTGATTATTTAACATACCGTCGCTTCGACAGTATCTTGAACAGTCATATAGCGACTCCAGCTAATTACAGGTGGAGGAAGACCCCGAGGCATCCGGGTAGAACCACCGACCTACCGCAAGCCAGCTTGAAGGCTTACTCACATGAAAATCCGAATGACCCTGTCGGGATTCGAACCCACGCGGTGAGGGGCTGAGTGAGTGTTAAAGTCAGCGACTTTACCCTCTCGGCCTTTTATGATTAGGAGATGGCGATATGACTTAAAGACAGAGTAGAACAGAAACACATATTTCATTCAGACGTTCACATGCAAGTATATTGTCTATATACACCATGAATAAACAACATATAAAAGTCACAGTAATCAGATATTATAACTTAATAAAGTTCGCCTCCTCTATATACGCTACGCTTTATGAGGATCTGAAGACGATGCATATCTGTTCGTATTGTTAGCCATTTAGATCGTAGCTTTCAAGATTCTGAAAGTGTTCGATTTCTATTTTTAGTACAGTCATAGAGCAATTACCACGGACCACCTGAGAATGTAAACATGGCAGAACATACGTATATAAATCTGGTGTGGCAGACACTTACAGTAACCAGTTGGAAGTATCGCAAAAAAAGTCTTTTTTTTAATTAACATAATAGTTAAATATATCAAGTTGTTTTGGTTTAAGTTAATTTATTCCTATCTTATTTATAACAAATTCTAACGCTCTGTCGATATCTGTCTTGACATTTTGACAGATCAGCCGAATATTATTTGAAAGACGTTTTCTGATTGGATTAGATACTAACAGCTAATATTGGAAAACCAGTCTCATAGCAGAACAATTCAAATGGGTCATCCTTAGAACTTACCGTTGGAAGATCTTGTACTTTAGTCAGATTGAGGAATCGTACTCAACAATTTCATTCTCAGTAATCAAACATCTAAATATTGTCGCAGTAACTAAGCCTAAATAAAAAAAAATATGTTACCTAGCGACTACAAATTCGCAACGAACTGATGAAATAAACAAGGTTTTTCATACGCATTTCAAATTAACAATAAAGGTTAATAATGTAAATTCCTCTTGAAGTATCATGGTTGTATTATCATTAAATACAGTATGTATGTTTTACATATTTATTAAATAGATAAATTTCCTATTTCCATTGATGAATAAGTGTTAAAATTTGAAAACTTGCTTTATACTTATTAAGATTTATATACATGCGCTTCGGGATCGAGATATACCGGGTTCGAGTTCTGCCTTGGACACTGCTAAATTCCTTGAATGAATGGCCTTACCTTTACAACTTTTCGTATGTGCACAACTTAAATTTGAAATCTAATTTAGCAGAGAGCAACATTTTTTTTCTGCAAATCACCGACCTAAGTGCTTTTAAAGGAAAAGAGCCTAAGGTTAAAACAACAATAAAATCCAAAAGTTGTCTAATGATATCATCGCATTTAAGAAGTCCTACACTGAGTTCTAACCGTTAGACTATTCAGGACGAACATTCCATGTCTGATTATTTCACACCAGACGATTACAGAACAGGATTTTAACATTGGTTCTCAAATTGTCTTACCTTACCACAAATCGATTATATATAGAAATTTTGGTTGCATGATACACTGCCTCAATGCATAGGAAAGCACTTGAATATTGCATGCTATTTAAATATACACATGTATTTCTCCTTCGTGTGTCACAATGTGTTTTTTAATCTATCTATATGTTAAGATCGCGACAAATTAAATAGTAGTTATTTTTATTTATTTTTAGTTTGTCCTTATTTACGTGTTATAAATAACTCTGTAAATTATTACATTTTATTACTATCGATATTAATGACATGAAATTGAATATATACAATGATACCTAGACTATACACTGAACAAATTTTCTTATTGTGCAAATTTCTGACAAAGCAAGCGATCAAAATGATACTGGTTGATGTCTCATTTGAAAACATATTATTGATTAAAAGGTCTGCCAGTATGTTAATATTTTGATTAAAAGCAAAGGACAAACCCCTTATTCGAAATTCACGTAATTTAGTGTAAGCTCACAGTCTAATGCATTGAGCAGTGCTGATTGTATATCTGAGAGATAATATTTCCATATTTGTTAAAGAATGTTCATATTGGTTTAAAAGTTGATGTATTACATAGAAAAAATATAGGAAGACGCATCACAATAAGGATTTTGGCATTAATGCGGGTTTAAACACAACGGGGCTCGATGAAATTCATCTTAGCTTTATTTCATCATGCTCCGCAATTGTTTTAATCCGGGCTTTTTATATTTGCTATATTGCCCACTCTCTATTCAATATATCAAATTAAAAACCAAAATGGATATTGTACATCAGATATAAATATTATCTCTCAGATAAAGAAATGAATTTGAGTTCTTGCTTTGTAAGTAATTTGCAAAATTCTAAGTGAACAATAAGAAAAGCTTTTCAATGTTCATTAATTAGAAGTCTTTCGCTTATTATTAAAATGTAGTACCGTCTTAGAAGTATAAGACGTAAAAGAAAGCAGTAAATGATTTGAATTTAAATGAAAAAGAAGAAGTCAAATTCATTTGTCCAGTTGCTTAACGAGTGGCGAACTCCAGATGTGGTCACCGTTTAGCCAGCCATATTTTGATTCTGTTTTAAGTTTATTAGTAGATAAGTAGCGGACTGTTAACAAAACAGCATACTTGTTACATCTTTCCTACATTGCAAAAATACGACATTAATCGTGATGCCATAAAAGAATTTGAAACATTAAACATGTATAAGTGTTGTTTGTATTACTTTGCACAAGGCATATACAAAATAATTAAGTATTTTATAAATTTATATTATCTTTAATCTGATGTTCCTTACTCTTTTAGCAATACAGAAGTTACCAACTTTAGTCACGAACTTAATACGTTTCATAATTTTATTAGATCTGCAGCTAATTCTGAAATTCGAGAAAATGATCATTTTCATGTATAATTCAAATACTCATGATTCATTATGCTTTTCCAAAACCAGAAACATATTCTATTTGTTTTGTTTTGTTTATTTGCATACATTTCTCCTACACTGATGTCAATATATATTTCTTTGTCAAGAGAATGTCAATTTGCATATACGACCGTCTGGCTGGATTTTTCCAGATTCTAGATAATCAGTTCCAAATGATTTATTGGAAGTAGATATTGGGAATCTCATGCTTAAAGACTGTGATGATAATGCTTTAAGTTCGTCTCCGTTTGAATACATCGCCGCATATCTGACAGGTTCAACACAAGCTGTACCAGGATAGCTTTTAGCATGCATATCGAGGACTGACTGCGACACAATATTCTCAAGTCATATTACTCTGTTGGGATCATATTTTTATAGTTACTATATCCAATTCATTACATTTCAGTTTGGTATTTATTTAAAACCATTGTTGATACATATATAATCATTTCTATTGACAATCTATTTCCAATTCTAAATGTCGTAGTACTCTTAATATTACTTTAATCATTTTCTAGTAGCTGACAATCCTTATTAATAGATAAATCATTTTCAAAAATCAAGGATCAAATATCCACGGGGATTCTTGGACCCACACAATGCTTGCGGCAGTATTACATCTGGAACGGTTTGTACATGACCTTAATAAATCAGTGGCGACTTTGACCCCACTCCAGCAGAACTGCTGCGAGTGAGCGCCACCGATTGATATATTATCTCATTTAAGAGTCTGGAAAATCCCCATTATTTACAGGCACCGAATGTTCTCAAACGTAAGATGAATTATATGCGATAAAATCAAAGCGTTTTACTACGATAACAACGTAGATAATATTTATAAGGGTGTAAAATGGTATCTGGTGTTTGTCGTGCTAAAAGTGCAACTTTGTGTATCTGACTGACAATAATGCAAATATGATATCATCTAAACATGTAGTGTTTTTATAAAATTATTAGAGAATTGTGACATTGGAAAAAAAGGTTTAATGTTACATATAGTGTACGTTTTTATTCACAATATGGAGATAGCTAAGTAACTCACTGTGTTAATAATAAAACCATATATATATATATATATATATATATATATATATATCCTTTGTTATAATAATGCTCTACAAGCATCAAAATTCGAATTCAGTTAAACATGTATTTGAACATCAGGGATGTGTTAAATCAGGACTCTGTTAAATAGTTTTTTTTTTCTCATGAAGAATTAGGACAATTAAAAAAATGCTCAGATGTTGTTTTTTTATAATTCGATGAGTTAATGGTGCTCATTTTATGAAAAACAATCTGTATTTCGAGGGATTATTTTCTAAATTTCTAAAGTCGGGCACATTTCAGTTATAAATTTTATTACTACAAGACATAACAAAGTATAATTTTTCTCGAATTCTTCAAGTTAAAACGCTTTGTTTTTCGAGCATAACAAACATTACTATTTTTTGTTTCTTCCAGCAAATATGAAATGAGTAACCTCCAAATCATTTGAAGTCTTTTCTTTGTGTCTTTAAACAAATTAGATAAAATTCCAAGAGCCTGTCACTTCTACAAACTTCGATGTTGGAAAATAAAACATCTAACCTAAAACTGCACTTTGACAAATTGAATGCAATGTTCTGTCTAAAGATCAATGTTAAGGGCTTTTTGTAGAGTTATGTCAAAACTTGGTTTGTAAATTAAAATTTCTGGAAAAGAGTGATTTGTGACTCTAGGGTCAGTTCCAACTAATGAATTCTTAGAATTGAGCTCCTCTAAATAGAAAACATTCAGTGTGAGTTTTTGTCTTTATATCCTGAAATAGATATATGGAACAAATTATTACCCATACAAGCTGACTTAAAGGAGCTATCAGATGCTTAAATGCTTATCAAATCTATGGATGTCTTGTATTACACATAATCCATCTTGCTCCGAATAAAAGTCAGCATGAAATCAAACCAAATATATAGAAAAATATATTTTATGTTAAAAACATGGTCAATAAATCAAACAACCATGCATAAATCTTTTATAATTTTGAAAATTATCTCATCAGAGTGAACATAAGCACGTACCTTAACAATTTACAAAGTATGAATAAATACGGTTCTGTGTGGTTTATTTACAATTATATTGATGTTTATCTAAGAGCGTTTGAACACAGGGTTTTGCAAGATGACTGGATGTATCAAAGCATGTATACCAACTGAAACAACGAAACTGTGCTTAAGGCTTTGTGATAGGATTGATAATGATATGACAAACAGTGAGGAGTATAAAGCTTACGGTGTTCTTTTTTTCTAATGACCACCTGATGTAAGACATCAGTTTAATATATATATATATATATATATATATATATTATAAGAGTAGAAAAAATAGTATGGAACGAGTAAAATAGGCAAGTGAAGTATCAGTTTTTATTTTCATATTTCATAAATATTCATCGACATGGTATGCTTCTTTCGTTTTACGTTTGACATTATCTATTCCTCATAGCTTTTCGTGTATATGATAAAGAAACGTGAATTATTTTATCATATGACAATGTTATTCATAGTATTTTTAGTTATTGTATTGTTTGACAATATATGAAAAAGAAGTCTCAAATATATTATTCTAGCAGTTCAAAACAAACAATTTCTAAAAAAAGAGTAAGATGACTAAACTATAACACGTAAATTGCAAAGTGTATGTGTCAGTTGACAGCTGAAATTCTTATTACCCTTGTACGAGTAGTTGATGTCATATGTTTATGTCATATTTAATTTTGTAACATCCTGATTTCAGTTGAAAAGGCTTAATAAATTAATTGTGATAATAATCAAATAGCAATGTTATGAACCGTAAAGATATTGAGAGTGAGACACATAATTCTATTTTACACCTCTCCCTCCAAAAGAAGATACATATTTTAACAATTCTAAAATGACTGTGGATTGTTTTATAACTTTACGGGGCAATTCAATAATGGTCATTTTATAACCGGTTTGCATGCGAATTAACGTTCTGCATGAAGTTGTTTTCCTGACGTTTCCATGTATGTCTGTCAGAAAGATTAACCAATTATTTTCCCTGATATTTCAAAAGTGAAATATAGTTTCATGTCTATCGTCCAACTTCACGTCATTTCAAAGTATTTGAGACTTTGTCTATACAGAGCAGATAAGGTTGTCTATACAGGGCCTCACTTTCATATCAATTCTTTTGCAAGTACACATTTAGTGACTTGAGATATTTGGCCCTTGGTAAATAAGTAATTCACTACCCAGCAATTGTATTACTTGTATCTCTTAAAATTATCGGCATGGTATTCCTGATGTTAACCTAATATTCTGTCAAATCAGGTTTATCCATCAATGATATTATCGATACTCTCATTTTTCAAAACTATCTTTTGTGAGATGGCATCTGATGTAGGAAATATGAATCTGTTCCGTAGTAAATGACAGAGCAGACCACCAAATGGATCGTTATCACAATAACGCAGTCATTGCTGAGGATCTGGTCATCAAACTGCACCATAAACCGATACAATAGATGTTTTTGACCTGTTAACGCTTACTCCACTTAAAATGCACAGCCGCCTTTAATTGTCTATTTAGCTGTCAATACATCAAGTGTTTGGGTAGCATTAGAAAGTATCTTTGAACAGTATCATTGTGTTTCAAATGTTTAAGGTCGCCCAGAATATAAAAAAAATAACATTTTAAACAAAACATGACTGTTGTAGCATGACCATTGCAGCAATGACTGATTAAATTTAAGTTAAAGTTTGCAAAATGTCAATACAACAGCAAGATATTATTATAACATTGTTTTAAAATATATAACAAATTCATGAAAATTTTTTTTTTTATAAATTACTCACCATTTCTTTGCTTGGTAAATTCTGAGTGAAGTAACTCATAACTTGAAATATAAAAAAGTATCATTAATGAAAAATAAATTTAAAAAAAAAAACATTCACCATTGTCTGAATGTAGGAACAATTTCAGTTAACAACACTTTACTTTTCAGCATTAATTTCTTATGTAAAGATGGAAACATGAATGACTACAATCCATCAACAAAGTTATTGGAAACTGCCTATTTTATCAATAAAGTTTATCTCTTAAGTCCGTGGACATATACCTAAAAGCACCATTGTTATTCATTTGGGCCGTGTCGAAGGTCGATAAAACACGATTGGTGGTTTTGTTTCTATTACATATAAGCGAATATTATTGATGAATGATGTTGTCTAATCAAGTACTGGTGCTGTTGAATGGCTTAATCTAACTACCATGTATCATTTGTCATTTGTAATTGCATCTATTCTTATAGTGTAGAAAGGCTTTCAAATGTTTGTTGTGAACAAAGGAAAAACAGCTATATATAACTCGCAAGTCAAGTTAAAAAGAGAAAACAATTATATCAACTCATATCAATGTTTCCTTAACAGCATTGCCCATAAACCATTAACGGACTAAATCATAGCTTTATACCACGGCATCAAACAGTACATTTCAGACCAGAATATATCTTTACTGGTGATGTTATTGAATCACAAAACTGTATAAGGCATCTTGGTGCTTTTTTGGATGAGTCACTAAATTTCAAAGATCATATTAAAAGAAAGTGTAAAACTGCTATGATTAATTATTTCAAGATTAAGAGCATTCAAAAATATTTGTCAAATGAAGCCGCTGAAACACTTGTTTTATCTTTAGTAATATCCCACTTAGATTATTGCAACATAATTCTTTATGGATTATCTAAAAACAGGCATTATTTGATCTTCACTGGCTTCCGATTAAAGCACGAATCAGTTTCAAGATTTTAACATACATGTATAACTGTTCGGTAGGAAACGCACAATCGTATTTAACTTTTATCTCCTCAAATGTCAAAACGAACCTTAAGATCATCTGAATCGTCTGATGTCTGTTTTGTTGTTCCTTTTAATAAGAAAAAGATTTTCTCTGACAGAAGTTTTAGTACGATTGGTCCAAAACTGTGGAATGAATTACCTCTTAGTCTGAGACAATGTGAATCTGTAGAAATCTTCAAAACACAACTGAAGTTATTTTACTTCAAGGACTATTTTGCACTGTTTTAAGTGATGCAAATGGCATCGCTGACTGTTTCCTTATTGTTTTATGTATGTGTGTATATCTCATCAGATTCATAGTACAACGCCATTGGATATGTATCTTATATGTAGAAATAGGCGTTTAATCAAAATTGCAAGTTCAAGACTTCAAGTTTCTTTATTAATGGTTTCATGTTTGTATATAGTATTACACATAGCTTAAACATGCATAAACCCATTCAGGTCACATTTACAAGAGACAAAGATAAGACCTGATAAACATGAGAACCACAAACTAAAAATGATAACGAAAGAAGTTTCACATCATGACGAGTTGTATACATGTTTTAATATATTCATACGGTAAATATTTACACTGAAATTATCTGTAAAGCAGACTTTTATGGTGACTGGAACATCATGACAGGCTTTGACATTCAATGATATATAAACAAAATTAGCAAAATTCACCAATGTCGCTTATGTTGTCGAATAGTATTGACACCATTTGTATTCGGTCAGAAACAGTATGTTGTTCTATCGCCGCCAATCTTTCTGATTGGGAGAAAATAGCAATAACACTAAGTGAAGCTCATAAAAAGAAATTCATACCTAATGCATTTATTCGTAACATGATTATACTCAGTCAAAAAGAATGTACCAACTATTCAATTCTTAATATGCCTTTTATATTATGTAACACAGATATAGCTAATAAGCAATGTTCATGTAATTGTTGGAATACTTGCGGACCTAAGTTTAATCAATAGCACTTAAACCATGCCCTTCGATTAAAGACAAGACTGAAAGGTTTTGTATGTGCGCCTTGAGCCGGATTTAAAAAAAAAGATCAACGAAACCAAGCTATCAGGATGTTAAATGCAGATTACGTTAGTAAATGCTGTATAATCGAGTCTTATCGAAGCAAGCGTCATTTTTGAAATCGATCCCTATGTCATATCTTCCATTTTGTCCAATGGAAGAAAAATCGCAGCGACTTCAAATTTTCACGTAATGTCAGAAAGAAATAGTTGGTATTTCTGCAATAACGTAGTGGAGCTATCCAGGTTTTTGGCTGTCCAGGCAGTGGACCTTATTAACATCAATCGGAAACACTATATGTGTGTATTGTATAATAAGTGATTTTAAAATTGAAAAGAAAAGAAACGCGCACACACACACTCAAAAAATGTTTACGCACTCGATAATTTATTATGAGCTTGATGTGACATATCAATTTATGGCATTTAAATTAAACACATAAAATGAAACGGTTACACTTTTTTTAATTTGAACCAGCGGGTCTGTCTCTACATAAATTAGCAGGACGTCGCGATATGATTTAAAAACGAGTGTACAAGTACTGTACTCGCACAGTACTTCCTCCACCGGTAATCAGCGGGACGTCAATGTGGCTATGTGATTTGAATAAGGTACAAAGGTCACGCGATGTCTCCCTTCACCTGTAATGAGAGGGCCGACGCATTGTGATCTAAATAATGTAAAGGTTCCGCGGATTTTTTTCCAATCTGTAATGAGGTTTTCCTGAACCTGTAATGGATATCGCAATGTGATTTAAATAATATTGAAGTGAAGACAAATTGCATCCAAACAAGCAGAATAGTTTTACAACAAAGAATATATTAGAGAAGACAAAAGTACACAAGGATTATTGAAAAACTAGTGAAACGAACAAAGTTTCTATATGCCACTCTCTATTACAATAAATGCAAAAACCTTATAAAATACATTGGTGCATCGTGGAGTTATTGACAATAAATGCAGTATTTATGATTTACTTATATCTGCAACATACATTTGTTTTCCTAAAGTGCTAGAAATAAATTCAAAGAATGCATCATAAACATCTGAAGGTTGAATTGAAATTTTTCATATTTACAAGTTAGAGTATTTTATTTTGAAATGCCATTTTGCTTTCGAAGCTTTTGAAAATACAGAAAAAAGACTTTTGAAATCAACATCAAAACGCAATATTTCACACAAGACAAGCATGCAAAAGATCTCCTAGACCCCTTCTCATCTAAAGATTTTTTCACAAGGTATCTGACTGTGAAGCTAGTCTGCACGAACATGGCATGTCTGATCTCTTCACAACTAGTCTGCCAGACGATTACAATGCACGATTTAAAAATTGGTCCGAAATTTGCCTAATTTCATCACAACTCGATTTTATAGACAGATTTCGGCTGGATGACAACCGCAATCGAAGATTACTCAGGCACGCCTTTATTACATCTGAACTGTTTTACTGTGGTCACCAATTAATAAGTTAAACGTATGCAATGTCTGCTGTTGTAGCTGTCTGCTGTTGTTGTGTTTTTCATCCATAAGTGAAGAAAGAAAAAAAGTTTTTCCAAAGAATTTACTTTGTTTTTGACTATATACTTAGTTTGCCCATGAATTTGAAAACTATATACGATGCGTTCTCTATACATTGATATTTATTTTACCTGCGATGCAGTATTGTAACCCACCCTTCAACTGTGAATATAAAAGCGCAAGGTGCCTTTAAGGTACAGAGACATAAAGAATGCAGAGAAAATAAGTTTATCTTACTTTTCCAGTTGCCGTGAAAGGAGGAAAACCTCATATGTATTTGTCATCGTTTTGCTATGTCTTATTATAAGATTCTGTTTTCATGCTTGGCGGCCTTTGCCAAGACAGCAAACATGTTTAATATTCCTTGTCTGATGATGGCCAAAATGCAACCATGCATTCTTCTACAAAAGAAAAATACTTTAACACATTTACAAACTTTAGCTGAGTTTGCTGTAATATGTTACATTACATCACGAATATATATGTGTTAAGCAATTCAGTAAGTAAGTAATAAAGTAATATTTTCCGTTTTCTTTCCTCGTTTAAAGCACCATTCTATCTCTTTCAGTGGTAAAGAATTAATTAATGTTAGTATGAACTTAAATCTTTGTGTTCCGCAACCTTCTCCCTACAAAATTGACAAAATTCATTTATTCTGTATTATTGTATTGCTGAATATTACTCGTAAAAATGAAATATTGACATTTGTAATACTTCAAGATTCCATTGCATTGCGTGACTACATTTTGGACTTTTCAACACCAGCTGTACCTGAGATAGCCGTGGCATGCACATATGATATTGTAATACACAATCAGATAATATATAAAGCACATTAAATAATACTGTTAGAAAAACACAAACTTTCAAAGTTTATTTCATTCAAACCAGAAGTTCATTGACCCATGTGGCATATACAGCATCATGACAAACAGTACACAAACATACAAATAATAATAATAATTCATTCTTATAGTATATCACACATTACAAACAGATAATTGAAATTCTTTGCGAGAGAAAGAGACTAAAAAAGAGAGAGTAGAAGGTCATTATTATGTAATAATTATTTTTCGATGGACATATATTTATTTTGGTCAGTATCGTATAGGTCTTACCCGGTATATCCGTATTATACAATGAATAAGTAAAATACTTATAATAATAGAATATATAACGATATTCAAAATGTTCATTTTGCATATATGTGAACATCCAAAAATTGAAAATAAAAATCGTTTGATTAATTCTTGTGCAAGCCAAGTGAGGCTTTACAACTTACACATCAAATTAAATAACAGTAATTGAATCATAGAAACATCAATGAAGTTTATTTGTTTGGGGTTTTTTTTACTTTAAAATAAATGTATGAAAACTAGCTGTGTAATATGTTGTTCCTCAGTGTAAAGACTTTATCAATACATAATGCGAGCTTCCTTATCGTAAACTTATTATCACAATTAATCAGTTCAACAAATTTATACATACTAGGGCGTTTCCAATAATAAATAGGTATAAATTTTTACAGATCATTGTACAAAGAGCATTCTAATACAAAGTGGAACTCGTCTTCTAATGTATTACAGGTTAAACTCGTTCATTTATAGGTATGCTAACATGCTGATTCCATCGACCAGTTTCAATACAAAGTCTATGTGAAGATTTGCGTAGTCGTGACATAATAGTTCTAAATCGTGTTAACTGTAAATTATCTAAGTAGGGTTGAAATCTGAAAATTGCAATATGTTTGTAAAAATAGCTCTGGTGGATTTATTTAATCTGCTGTTCCAATTCTGCAAAAAAAATGGTCTCTTATTTTTTGCTTAACAATGACCAAAAACATATTAGGCTCACCAACCATTTGAAATAACCAAACTTCGTATAAACCCAGTGATGACAGTAAATCTCTTAAAAGTGAGCACCAATTACTCTTATTTGGATTTAATTCAGTACCTTGATATAGGAGGTCATATATCTTTCTAATGTATTTTTATTTATCAGTATGTAATATTTTAATCAATATTTAACGATTTTATACAGTCTTAAGTTTTGCAAGGGCATCCTGCCTAGTTCCCCGTATATTGTTTTCTTTACACTTAAGAGGCGTTTACAAAATTGTAAGTGAATTCTCTCAATAGCCTTATCATGATGAAATCCCCAAATTTCACTCCCATAATTCATAATTGGCATAACTAATTTATCAAACAATTCTAATTTATGTCTTACAGAGATATGTCTGTAAATTTGTAAAAATACTTATTAGGTTAGAAAATACCTTTTAATGCTTGTCCAGATAAAGTGTTCTGAGCTTCAGAAAAAGACCCCCCCCCCCCCCCCCAGTTATAAAAACAATGCCTAAATATACAAATTTATTAACTATTTCAAGCTTAAGTGTCCATCTTTTGCAATAAGCTAATAATGGTTGTATCTAATTCTTGACTACTATTGGCAAAAAAGACAATATCAGCTGCATATAATATTAGGAACATTTTAAACATTTGAATATCAATTCTGTCAACCCCGCTCGTAACATATATTCTATAAATCATTTAAAAACATGGAAAAAAGAAAAGGAGATAAGCATTCGCCTTGTCTTATGCCTAAAATACAGTCAAAACTGATACTTACTTTATTTAAATGCTTAACTCTAGACTTAACACATGTATATATATATTGATCTTACAATGTTTAAAATATTTCCCCTCAACCCCAGACTAATTTTGACCATAGATTATCCCTATTCACGTAATCAAAAGCTTTACTGAAATCAATAAATGCACAAAATAAACATTTTCCATTATTTAACATATGATTAATAAGACCATGGAGTACAAATATATTGTCAGTGGTTCCCATATTTGACCTGAATCCTGCCTGTGCTTCAAGATATACATTATCGTTTTCAGCTTATTCACGTAAACGATTATTTGATACTCTGGTGAATAGTTTACCTAGTGTGCTTAAAAGTGTAATTCCTCTGTAATTATTTGCATCATTTATATTACCTTACGATAGCACAGCGTGACGTAATTACTGTGAGGAGCGTCTTACTTACTTTCAGGTTTTAGATCTCCAACTGAAGAGTACTCATTTGTGTAAGCAGCATTTTGATTGGTCGACGTACCTCTTATGAATATCCTTATAGCGATAAAGTTCTAGTCAAGTATCCCACGGCTGACATACTTAATAGGCAGTCGTGGGTATCCAAAGCTGAACTACTAAATGAAATGCCCTGGATTAGTCTTTGGTGAATGTATCTTTAAACAAGTTTGATAATATTTCCAGATAATCTTGCTTAGCTTCAGTCTTAAACGGCACTTCCACAAAATTGAATGCAATGTTCTTCCTATACATCCGTGTTGAATGCTTCATGTAGAGTTAAAGCAAAACTGGATCTATGAAATACAACTTTTGAGAGGGAATGACCGTAGACCTAAGGGATGCGCACCAGCTTTCGATTTCTTGTGCTCAACTGAATACAGAATCCTCAGTGCGAGTTTTTGTTCTGCAGCCAACGCAACCCAATTTGAAACAGCTTGTTATTAAGTAATTAACTTGACTTGACTTGACTATTTGAGTTTACCGTCGCTTCGACAGTATTTCAGTCATATAGCGACGTCCAGCTTATTACAGGTGGAGGAAGACCCCGAATGCACGGATGCATCCTGGTAGAACCATCGACCTACCGCAAGCCAGCTTGAAGGCTTCCTCACATGAAAATCCGAAT
>CM037777.1:60718684-60752532 GCA_021229015.1 Solen grandis
AGAAAGGTAATTTAACAAGCTATGAGTGTTTCACTAGAATATTGACAGTATTGGAGACAATAACGGATAATTTGGTAATGAACGTGTATAGCACTATTTCAGTATGCTGCATTGTTTTTTAGAAACTCTAAACCCATACGCATATGAATGTTTCTACGGAATTCTGTTGGGGCCATCTTCATATCCGCCTGTGAGTGAAAATAATCTGAAACGCGAAATCACGAAAGTACGATGACGAAAACGCGAAACCACGATGATGAAAACGCGGAATTACGAGACGAAAACGCGAATTCACGAAGACATCATCATATCGTCATCGTGTTTTCG
Source organism: Solen grandis (assembly GCA_021229015.1). Lineage (NCBI taxonomy): Eukaryota > Metazoa > Mollusca > Bivalvia > Adapedonta > Solenidae > Solen > Solen grandis. The sequence continues at coordinate 60,719,012 of CM037777.1, forward strand.
CGTTTTCGTTATCGTAATTTCGCGTTTTCGTGTTTTTACGTTTTCTTCATCGTGTTATCGCGTTTTCGTACTTTCGCCTCCCGGTTTGCATGCGTAGTGCCAAACTAAATAAGTATCATATAGGTTATGCCTACAACGAAACATCTGTCTTGTTAATTTTTGTTCTTAGTACTACAGACATACTGAATAAGTAGATATGTTTTACAGCTAATTATGAAATCAGCTTAGCGAGACAATTAAAGTTTATGAAATTATATATTCCGTCATATGAATATCTTCATTGTTACATATCAATTGATGAATGTTATTTATAAAATGAAATAAGATAAAATAAAAAAGGAAAATAAATAAATATATAAATAAATAAAAACAAAACATCAGTTTAATGCTAAGCTAAACACACACACACACACACACACACTCTCTCTCTCTCTCTCTCTCTCTCTCTCGCTCTCTGCATGGCCTACCATTAGAGAATGCTTTTCTATACATTCAATTATTATTTTCAGCTAAACATATTTGTATATGATAAGAGCGGGTGAGGGCATTACTAAACTCTTAGGCTGAAATATATAGTATTCGGTAATACAAGCAGCATTCACGATCTTCATTACAGAAACGACAAATATGAGTATCTTTTCAAGATAACATTTACATGCAAGATATGTACCTATCTAGATTTATCTTATTCTGAGATATGACATTCATTCTATGTGTTGGACCCGACTGCTTTTATTACCAAACAGATGATTGTAATACCGACCACAGGGTTTTTTTTTTTTTTTTTTTTTTTTTTTTTTTTTTTATCTTATCATTTCGTTATTGGTGTTGAGCAATATATATATGTGTACACATAGCATAAAAATCTTAATCTAGATATATATTGATGTATTTTGTATAAGATGCCTGTTTTGCAGGGGAAATTTCTGCCTGAAACATCAACTACCAAAACCCTTTTCTTTTCATAGTGTTTGTAGATTATGTGAATAGACACTTATGATAGTTATTCAGTAATTATATTCAATTATTAATGTTCGTCAGGTCACAGTTCTGTAAGTTAATGTGAAGGTGCTGTGAAGGGTGGCCTTTGGTAACTCATTTTTATGCTCGTTTAATCGGACTAATTCAGCCGCATGGTCAAGTATGTTTTATTAATGCTGCTGCCATATTATTATCCCCTATTGTAAGTTATTTGTACCATCGTGCCAATAGGTTTTTTTATTTGTTCATTTATTATTTAGTTCTAATTTTGTTTTACTTTTATTAACTGATAGATCTTTTATAATTATATCAATGGATTCTATTTAGGCATATAAAGTGATAAATGATATCTGTGTTGTGTTAAGCACTCTGTATTGAATGTGTTCGGCAATGCACACATGCTTAACTTCAACTGCTTCATTTTCGAACATGCATTTAACTTGCTTAACAATTACCAATGAGATATATTGAGTTGTTTCGCCTTATGAAGTACATGCATTTACGTAAAAAATTATTCATCTGCAACACGAGTCCATATATACAATCTTCAGACGATACATGTCTAAAAGTAGAAAACGGGAAAGAAAGTACATGTACTTAATTGGTGAGCGCTGAGGTAGTTTCGTTTTTATAAGTGTCTGTTTCATAAAATGTCACAATTGAGATGTGTGTGTGTGTGTGTGTGTGTGTGTGTGTGTGTGTGTTAATTAAATTATTCGGGCGTTAGGCCGTTTATTTTCACCCTGACTTTCTGTGAAACACACAGTCATGAAGCGGAATAAAATTAGGCTTTTCATTGTTTATTTTATGCTTTGCTAAATTCCCATTGGTCATTGTAAAGTTAGTCAAAAGAAAAGAAAGGAGTTGCGGAAACGAGTTCTTTAGATCTCTATTTGTTTTAAAAGTTGAAGTTTTCTTCCACTGCGAACGATTTGTCCCGAATAGTAAGGCACTGCACCTTTTTAAGGTAAACTGAAAGAGTAGAACGCTAAAAAATAGGAAACACATAGATTTCGGAATTGATTGTTCGACCCTGACAGATCCTATATTCAACAAAAACGTAACATCCGGTTTCATTTTGTAGCCCGCGAAACGAAGTCTAATGCGCAGATGTTTTAAGGCTGTAAGTGTCTACCAAGATTGTGCAAAGTACTTGGATCCCTGGTATTTCAAAGAGCTGCACTGACACAGTAATTACTTCGTAAAACCAACAACAAAATCTATTACATGTTAAACCATTCAGACACTATCATCAAGCTGGTTTCCACGGCCGAGTATTTTTTTTAAAGATATTTCTTGTTAAATATCAGTACACTTTTCACTGAAAGCTATTTAAAATGGATAGGATAACCACACCGGTAGAGACTCTTTGTTCGATAAAGCCCCGAAAAATGACTTACTTAGTTCTGGCATTGCGCAAGCATACCGGAAGGCGAAAGTACGAAAAATTATCATCAGATTATTTCATTTATAGGCGATGGCGCTAACGGAATTCAGTATGTTTCTGTCTAAATTATTGTTCAATAGCGTCTGACAAAAAAAAAAGAAAAAAAAAAAAGAACGAAGATATGCGGATTTATGCCGATTTTTGGAAATAGTGAAGGAATCGCATTAATTGTTGAATAAGAATAATATTTAATTGTTTTTGTCTATTCCAGAATCACCTGGCACGCAGGAATGCCATTTGAATTTGTGAATGCAGTCAACTCTCCTAATATAGACAATTACGACGTGTCAACATTAAGGGGAGGTAACAATGTATTTCATCATGTTAGCGCTACAAATTCCAGATAAGTTTAGACATGTAGTATAGATTTAAAACATAGAGTTATTATTTACTGCATTATAAATAACGACAATTTCGCATACTAGTGTGTCAGTAAATACTTTCAATTCATGAAATAAGCTGAAACCATTTTTCGACGTAAGGTCTATAAAATGGATTTTGACCTACTTCTTGAACCAATCTAATCTTGGTTAACAACCAAAGAGTTCGGAAAAGCACTCGTTTCATTGGTTTGCTTGAATTATTTTTAGGATATTCCATCATAAAATGGGAGTTTCAAGGTGCATATCTTTCTGAATGATTGTCAAATAACAAATAAATCTACCCATTAAAACATAAAAGATAAAGTTGACAAATTAAAAATTAAAAACCACCCATTCCTAAACTAAGGGCTCAGAGATCGAATCCCACTGACGGAACATTTATTATTGTTATTTATTAAAACTTAATCAGTTTTGCTTATATTACATTTTTCCCGTTCTTTCTTTTTTTGACTAGCTAGTATATTGCATTTCCTAATTTAACAACAGATACGTTTTCTAGCATTATGTTAAAATCGCAGACAGAAACTTTAAAGCGTTACTATATTAAATATATTATATTATAACACTATTACTTTCATTAACTTTCATAGCTTTGAATTTTTTCTTACGCCGAATATCTTTTTTAAAGATTTGTTGTTGTTGTTGCATATTGGACCGTATTATCCAAAAAGACTGTCCATAACTATCCCATTAACCCAATGCTTATATTTTGAATCAAAATAATATATTATGAACGAAAGTAAAAATCTATATTACAGGTCGATACTAAATTAGAAATATCTAAAAAGGCCTCTTAAACACTTGCTGAGCATGAAATGAAAATGATTTCTATTTTTCCATAATTATGATGTTTGTCATGCAAAATTTAAGTGAGTAATAGAAGACAGATAATAGCTATACCTATTGACTTTTTCCAGGATCTCTAGTGAGCCAAGTGATAAGTAAAGAAAATCTCGCGAAAGTGAGAACTAGATTCCAAGAGTCGGTGGTAAGTTTTATCACAACCCACAATATAACAGTGTAATGTTACAAACATACATTATTCATAATAACTTTAGATAATTATATTCATTTATACTATTTATGAGTACATTTAGAATAGTATAATATCATGAACTCGGAATAGATTTAGAATCTCATGAATATTCTGAAACTTAGATGTTATCATGAATATACATGAGCATTAGATGTTCATGAATATACATGAACGCATTAGATGGTATTCATGAATACCCATGAATATACATGAACCATTTAGAGTGGTATTCATGAATATACATGAACCATATCTTATAGTACACATCAAATATTTAGAGTTGGTAATACTATGAATGTACATATGGAATTATTACAATACTAGTAGACAACGCTGAATAAATTTAAAGAGGATGCATTGATACTCTGCTTATTACATATAACATTATAGACCCATACATTATGAGCTGGTCATTCATGATTCATAAACAGAATACAAATACGTGGAAATATACTGCGCCTCATTTATGCTTATCTGTAATAAATTGAAATAATGAGATTTGATTGCTCTGTCTACTGGTCTTACTCGCAGTAACTGCACAGCAATTACAGGGCCTGTATCAAATCACATTAAATTTAATAACATATAATAATACACTTTTCTTATGCTATTTTTGCTACAAGGTCATTTACGGCAGCACAGAGGCCCCTGCTTGTCTGGGAATCTCTCATTTGCATTCCACAGAGGAACAGCAGAAGACCTGCTTGGGATATCCTTTCCCGCACAATGAGGTAGCTGAAGTTTGTCAAAAATAGTTGTATATTAGCTGATTAACATGTTTTAAAACGATTTATATCAATATAATGTTTTGCTTTCATTGCTGAAACAAGGGGATACGTTAACCCTATTATGTCTTGTAGACGCGTTTAACGCCCCGGCAATCAGGGGAGAGCCAGAGAAACAGCTTTTTCCCACAGCTGTCTGTTCATTGTCTTCGTGCTTTTTAATCATGATAAAATATTGTAGCTCAGATTTAAGTCCACACGAGAAGGAATATGGCGCTTCTTATCTGCGATTCCACGACAAAGACATATTGCATGATACAAAAGCCAAACAGATTATCCTGAAACTGCGTATCTGTTTGTTTGTTTATTAGTTTTAAAGTCCCACCAATGTGCAATGTACTTCAGTTATTTGGAGACGCTGTCTACTTAAAACAGATATAGTGCTGCTAAAACTATCACTCCATGAATGTGGCATGATATCACACCCAATCACGTTATCCTGTCACCGGGCCAACCAGTCCTGGAACTACCCTTATTTGCTGAGCGCCAAGCAGGGGAGCCATACAAGTACCCTTTTTACGTTTTTGTTTTGTCGCGCCCGGGGATCAAACCCACGGACTCCTAATATCGGGGCGGACGTCGCTTTAACAACTTGACCACCGGGACCGGCAACATGTTCATTTGTGACGGTAAAGACGTAAGCAATGTAAGATTGAACGGTATCATTTAAATTTATTAAAACACGGTTCTCTGCTTCAAATTTACAAAGTTCGCTTTTTAACACAATTTGTGTTGTTTTGGAATGAAAAGACATTGCCTCTTTTTGTGGATACAAAGCTACATAATAATATTAGCAGAGATTTTATTTTCCCCTGCTTTAATAACCATTAACCGTTATAATTATATCACTGAATTTGTTGCAGGTGAAACTTGTTGACGAAAATGACGCCATTGTTCCTATAGGAACAGAAGGGGAAATATGTGTGCGAGGCTGGACTGTGTTTAAAGAGTACTTGTTTGACGCTGACCTGAGTGGCGTAGCAAAGGACCCAGTGAAGAACGGCTGGTTCCATTATGGGTAGGCTTATGTTAGATCTAGTAAGATCCTCTTTAACAACTGGTCATAATATATTCTCAAGTTTTACCAAAAAAAGAGACACTGGTTAAGGTGATCCACTCATCATTATATCATGGTCATGGTCCTTTGTAAGCTTAAAAAAGACATCAGTGCTGATGCAAGCATCCATTGACTTGGATAAATAGTGTTGTTGTTTTTTTCTAAATCTATAAAGGCTTGCAATTAACACTCCCAAGAACAATTGTTGAGGTTGTTATTATGACTGTTCATTAAAGTATCAATTTATAAAGACGTATACTTTCTTATCATCGTGTGCTTATACTGTTTTATTCAAATTATTGCTGCATTTCAATACAGGCAGATTAATTTCAAAACCCTTCCAATATCAACGAAATTTGAAAATAGAGTACGCGTACCTTATTTGAAGTGTCATTTTTTATTTTATGCTAACTGATGAAATACTGTGTGTTCTATCAGTGAGATAGAATCCATATCTCTCAAATTGATATAGATCTACCAGGACTACTTTTTACATATAGAGGGAACGTACATGGGCATGTAGCAACAATTAGCATAAAATAAAAAGAAATTTGTTTGTTTTGAGTAAATATGGAATATATCTCACTCTAAGTGACACAATTTGCACATTCACAAATAAAAATTGCATCACTTCTCTACGAGATATATTCCATATTCACTCAAAACAAACAAATACCTCGATGTAGTACGCAGATGTTATGTAATGTAATAATAACAGCACTGACGATAAAGCTATTTGGAACTATTTTATTTTCAAAGACTATGAAAGATAAATTACATCTATCACCTTACTGGACATTTATGTCATATTTTCGTATCTTAGGGACATTGGGGTGATGGATGAAACAGGTCACGTGAGATATGTACGCCGAAAAACCGACGCCGTGAGATTTACTCGCTTTAATGACTCTTCTATCCAACGGAAATATTATCCGCCATTAGCAAATTTTCAAAGGTGAAACACGTACAGGTGAGATTATTAGATATATGGTATCTTAATCTGTGTGGAATCTTTAAATCTTTGAGGTTTGGTATAGATGTTGATATTCACATCGAAACAACATTACACGGAGGACCTTTTAATTTTATTTTAGGCAAAGGGGAAGTGGGGTTTGGGGGGGGGTATCCCATGTAGAACAAACAATCTACTACAGGCTAATTGTACATGGTAGATCCATATAGCCCGGGCTGGAATTCGAGCTGGCGTTTGTGAGTGAGAAAGGGGATGTAACTCAAAACTAACCTTTGCTCACGGAGATCAACAAGGTTTCCTAATGTTTTCATAGGTTTGGTAGAGGTTAAGTGGTCCAAGACGTAGCGGAACCATTACGAAGGAGACGCACCGTCTACATTCTCTTTAACTTCAATCCACATCAAAACCAATTATCTTTTTAAAGATATTTCCTGTTACTTGTGTATTTCCAGAATAAAATTTGAAAAATATACAATCTAATTTGTTGACTTTTACAGGTCGTCGGTGTTAACAATGATGCTATTGGACAGGATGTTTGTCTCTGTGTTGAGTAGGTTATTAAAACAGTGTTAATTTATTTCTCAAGGTTTTACATTCTCGCGACATTATTCGTCAAGTCGTCTAAATTATGTATTATGTAAAATTAGATCTATACGTCAAAAAAAAAATAAAATAAACTAATAAAAAAATAAATAAATAAAATAAATACATTAATAAATAAATAAGTTAGCAATATCGTGACTTGACTTATGCTATTTATGAATACTGAAAATAAGCTGTTGCTTTCATTTCTACTGTAAACCGTTTTATCATAGACCTGAAGAAAACGAAGTTGTCAGTGAAGAAGAGTTGAGATCTATCATGGAAAAAGAGGTAAATCACGCTCTTCTGCAGTGAGCAGCCATTCTAATTAGGTAGCGGTTAGTTAGACATTTCTTTGAGAGTACTACTCGTAAAAGAGTCAATTAAGCATAATTCCTATCTTAATATTGATCTATTCCGATTTTTAACGATTGAGGATTTATAAATTCACTACCGACAGATTTGTCCCATTTTCAAACTTGCGGAAAGAACAAGCTCCCAGGGGTGCAAAATGAGATATTACTAGGAGTTAATTTTCGTTTATCCAATAGCAGAAACTGTCTACTTAATACTAGGGTAAAAAAAATACTTGTTCTAAGATGAGTTTGACAAGACCCATATTCCATTGCATCTGAAGATAATCCATCCATCATTAGGCTAATTTGTGATCATGATCCATCAAATGATTGTGGAAATTTTATTATGATAGTAATTGCAAGCTTTTTTATATTTTGAGCAAAAAAAACCAATAACTCCAAGTAAGTGGATGCTTGCATCAGCAATGAAGTGTTTTTCAAGCATTTGAAAGACCATGATTCGACCACTAACATATTCTAAGTTATAAACATACGTGTCCAGGTAGTAAATTCGATCACTATATTTTACTTGAAGACATCATCACTGAGTTCACTTTAGTGCAAAAGCAACAGCCTATAAAACTTATGTCATCCCATTGTGGAGTATGCTTTCACTGTGTGGTTCCCATTTTTCTGTCACTCATTTTAGTCAGTTCGAAATGATCCAACATAGAGCAGCTAGGTTTGTGAAGAATGACTACAGACGCACAAGTTCAGTCACAGCCATGCTCCTGAACTAAAATTGGACACTTTACATTGCCAGGGACACAGTGCTGTACAGAATCAATCAAAACCGTGTTGATATCATCCTAGATCCCCAACTACTACATTCCAGATCCACTAGACCCCATAATCAACAACTTAATAATTATATTCAAATACGATGCAGTAAATCCACCTACCAATACAGCTTCTTTCCAGCTAGCATTGTCCTTTGGAACCACTTGCCATCAGCCAACCCAAAATTGAGGGTTTTACGGCTGTTTTTGCTGAAATTCATTCATTCTAGACAGAACCCGGTTTTTAACTTTTTAAAACTTTTTGTAAAAATATGTCAATATCCCTTCTTAGCTACGCATGCATAGTCTTAGTCAAATCGCGAATATACTCTTCTCGGAGTGAGGCGATCACTAAAGATCATCATCATCATCATCATCATCAGTTTCTCGCCAATTACTGAACAATATATAGACCTATAGTTTGACAGAATTTGACACAGGATCAAGATTGTGTTGCGCAAACGATTTCACGATCAATGTCGCTTTTGTTTCTTGATTTTTATTTTCCTGTAGCATTGTCTTTTTTTCAGTGCATAGCCACTGGTTTGCATTTTTTGACCTTTGTACTTTCGCACAATTACGCAAAAGGTCTTTATTGGTATATCATTTTTATATTCGACTGTAGTTGTTCTATAATGTAATGTCTAGTTATGTCTTAACACAGGTCATCTTGTCTGTTACTGCTTTTGGTATGATGATCTGATGAATCAATGATGATTCACCCAGCAGTATCTATTATTTACGACAACAGCTATGTTGAGCGTACAAACTTATATTGACTAAACCCACGATCCCCAACGCAGTGAATACATCAGAGCTGCAACGCTTTTGTTTTTATGTTGCATTGTTTACAACGCAACATATTGTAACCGTTTGCGAAAAGACAATACCGGTTATCAAAATTTAAAGTCCTCTAGCCGGCAAGATATATGTGCACCTGTTTGCGTTGGCGGGAAAAATTATCAATGAAAATACTAAAAAGTATGAATGAAATTGTGTGACGTAAGCTAGTTAAATGTAGCAGTTCACGCACCTTAGGCATGTAATCTATCCTGGTAAATCTAATACAAACATGGCAAATAAAATTTTGCCGTTCGACCTTTACAGCTACAAGATCCATTTGGTGAGGAAAATCAATAAAACTATTCCAAATGACAAGACACACTTTCTACTGTACTGTTCCAATTTATGCTAAACGCAACATTTTGACTCTCAGTTCTTTGATTATTTTTGCCATCATAGTTTGATGATTTGCTTCAGGCTTTGCTAGTTATAATTTATCATAATAATTCGCTGCATGGTATTAAAAATATTTTATTTTAAATCTCGTTTTAAATTGTCATTTACGAGTATTTTGAGTTTATATGCGTTGTATTTCTTTATCAAATTCCACTTTATTTTTACATCATTTATTCTTATTGTAGGTACCATCCAGTGATCATCCAGATTATTATTTCGTTTTTAGTTCGTTTCCACGAACTGGGGCGCGAAATAAGGTAAACTTCATAATTTTGGTTACTAATTATGTATTACATACTTTATAAATACAGAATGCTCCAACTAAAATTTGTTTTTACATTGTTTGAAATCACGAAATCATCCATCTTAACAATTGAATATTTCAGAGACATACTTGTACAATAGACACTATATATTTAAACCCATCGTCGGATACCCACGAATTCCTATTACGTTTCATCACATCTGCCAGTCGTAAGATGCATGACCCGCTTTGCCGTTTTTAGGGTATTAAACATATAGCGACCAAATGGAAAAAGTCGCTTACACATATAAGAATTTTTAAGGTACACGCCCCATAATAGCTACCAATTCCATCAAAGCCGTGCATATGACTTCACAATATAAGCTTTTAAAATGTCTTAGGGACAAATAGACATGTCATGATAAGTTACAGAGGTGCTTTTATTGCCTCCCCTTGATAATTTTGTTGTCATGAGTCATCTCCCCTGAAAAGTGAAAAAGTGACTTCCTCCATGTTTAGATTTCTTTTCAAGAAATTTGAAACAGAATCATATATTGCATCTTTCTACGGTAAGTATTTCTCGAAAACAAACTTAGTTTTACATATTCACAGAAATTGGATATTTCTCATAGATTTCAATTTTAAACTTAAATACATGTACCTGATTATCTCCCTCACATGTAATAAAACCTGGAAAAAAAAATCTCTATGAAACAAGTTTATTTTTGGGTGCCATCAAAGTGACAAAGTTTTTTTTATAGTAATATTACCATCCGGTGAGATATGGAATGTGGCTATTATGGGGCGTATACATCAAGTCGGGAAACTTAAATTTTGATCGATAAAGTTTATCCAAACATATCATTAATTCCCTTATTTTTAGAATTTTCGCGGCCTGACCGAATGCACATTGCCATATGCAACAATCACTGTTTGAGAGTCAGCTCCCATTCATTTGTTCCACAAAAGTCCCCACTACATCACGGGCGCTGCTTTTGAAATGATCGGTGAATGGTAAATGTAAACTAATAGTCCATCGGGGGAAATTTGGAGAGTAACGGAATTATTCGCTCTTTGGTTTCCGACGATGGTTCAAATCAGATTAATACATTTCTATTCGTCTTCTATTTCTTATCTTACTTACATTAATATGAGAATGCATTTTTTTTTTGTAAATTCAGTATCGTAAAATGCTTTAAATTATCCATCTTATGATTGTTGACAGATAGCTCTCCTGGAACTCCAAGCTTTGGTTGAGCTCAAATGTAGAAGAAATGAATCTGACAACTAAAGGTGCAGAATTGGTCCATCTGCACAATTGGCTTTTCTGGAGTACTGTCACTTCTGTTTCCGAAAAATCATAAATGTCATGGCCTTAAAGGCATACCTGCACAATGCAGTTATTCAAGCAAATTTAGAAAATTCTCATGGAAAGTTTTAATTTTCCTTCTTTGTCTATATAGAAAATAACTGCATTGTTCACGTATGCCTTTAAATATCTCAAAAACAATGATTTTTTATCAAGGTACTATGGATGTAATATGTAATCCTTTAAAGGATCTTTCAAATGACATTTAGATTTTGGAGATCAGGGTTAAATCTGTTGAGTTATGGCAGAAAAGAGGAAAATTATGTTTGCTTGATGCATTGCTTTTAAAATGGTTTGTATGTTAAAATGATCAGGTTATTAATTTCAAAGTTGTTCGTGGAAAAAAAAGTATTTGAAATAGGCATCTTTTTGATGTTTTGTTTGGGTTTGACCGTTCATATTTCAAAATCCGTCAAAGATAGGTCTAAATATAAAGTCCTCGAAATGTTGGGAATCTGGGGACCTTTCTAATGATACCTAGTTTTTAAATGGGGCATAATATAAGAAAGTTACATGAAAAATTAGAATATCTGAATACTGGTTTTTCAAAAAGAAAAAGAAAAGAACCTTTTTGCATGTAAAGAGGATTGGTTGTAGTTTAGCCTTGTGGTACACCAATTTCGAGAATTATTGAGCTTCGTTTTAAAGAGGGTTCCTTGAAGAGCCAGCATCATGAAATTGTAACAGGGGGCAAGCCCTTTAGTTTCCATTGATTGCATTGATTTCCATTTTTATATGACATCATTTGACGTCAAAATTAGCATCTGCTATCAAATTATTTTGTGCTCTACAGCTTTCAATTCTGGATGGATTTTCTTCAATTTTTACAGATAATGTATTGCAAGATAATTATGTAATGAATATTTTAAGGTTTGCTATGGTTTGCAGAGCAGAACGCCCCATCGTTTGTTCAGACAAACGAAATATATATATAATCGGTTTTTAGTCAGGTTTCCTGTGAGCCAGTATCATGGAATTTCAACAGCAAACGTGACTTTGTTCCTTTTGAATCCAGTAAATTGCGTTCTTATGTGATGCCAGGGTTAAAATTAGCTACCAAATATTGTTCGTATTCTACAGCCACCATTTCTTCTATGTAATTCACAGGGACTTGCTCCTGTATGTTTTTAGCTCACTTGAGCACAACGTGCTCATGGTGAGCTTTTCTGATCGCCTTTTGTCCGTCGTCCGTGCGTCCGTCGTTAACAATTTTTTAAACAACATCTCCTCCTAAACTACCACTGGATTTTGATCAACCTTCAAAGGAATGTTCATTATGGGACCCTTTACCAAAGTTGTTAAAATTATTTTGATGGGTCAAAAATCTAGGTCACAGGAGCTAAAAATAGATTTTAAAAATGAAAATTTAAAAATTTTCTTCTCCGAAACCACAAGGGTTAGCCTTTTGAATTTTGGTATGTAGCATGATCTTATGACTCTCTACTATGATTGTTCAAATTATGACCCTGGGGTCAAAATTGGCCCCGCCCCAGGGGTCACTTGATTTAACATAGGCTTATATTAGGAAAAACTTCTTCTCAGAAACCACAAGGCCTGGGGTTTAAATATTTGGTGTGCAGCATTGTCTAGTAGATAACAACCAAGTTTGTTCAAATCATGGCCCTGGGGTCAAAATTGGCCCAGTCCTAGGGGTCAATTGATTAAACAAAGGCTAATATAGAAAAAACTTGGAAAATCTTCTTCTCAGAAACCACAAGGCATAGAGTTAATATATTTGGTGTGCAGCATTGCCTAGTGGATTGCTACCAAGTTTGTTCAAATCATGGCCCTGGAGTCAAATTTGACCCCGCAATAGGGGTCAACTGATTTTACATAGGCTAATATAGAAAAAAAAATTGAAGAATCTTCTTCTCCGAAACCACAAGGCCTTGGGTTTAGATATTTGGTATGCAGCATTGCAAAGTGGATTGCCAAGTTTGTTAAAATCATGACCCTTGGGTCAAAATTGACCCAGCCCAGGGGTCACTGATTAAACATAGCTAATATAGAAAAAAAAAGAAAAATCTTCTCAGAAACCACAGGCATAGAGTTAAGATATTTGGTGTGTAGCATTGTTAGTGCCAAGTTTGTTCAAATCATGACCCTGGGGTCAAAATTGACCCAGCCCAAGGGGTCACTTGATTAAACATAGGCTAATATAGAAAGAAAAACATGAAAAATCTTCTCAGAAACCACAGGGCATAGAGTTAAGATATTTGGTGTGTAGCATTGTTTAGTGGATCTCTACCCATTTTGTTCAAATCATGGCCCTGGGGTCAAAATTGGCCCAACACCAGGGGTCAATTGATTAAACAAAGGCTAATATAGAAAAAAAAACTTGAAAACAAGTGGATTGCCAGTTTGTTTAAATCATGACCCTTGGGTCAAAATTGACCCAGCTCCAGGGGTCACTCGATTAAACATAGGCTAGTATAGGAAAAAAAAAAGAAAAATCTTCTTCTCAGAAACCACAAGGCATAGAGTTAAAATATTTGGGGTGTAGCATTGTCTAGTTGATCTCTACCAAGCTTGTTCAAATCATGATCCTGGGGTCAAAATTGGCCCAGCCCCAGGGGTCACTTAATTGAACAAAATCTAATATAGAAAAAACTTGAAAAATCTTCTCAGAAACCACAAGGCATAGAGTTAAGATATTTGGTGTGTAGCATTGTCTAGTGAATTTCTACCAAGTTTGTTCAAATCATGACCCTGGGGTCAAAATTGACCCAGCCCCAGGGGTTACTTGATTAAACATAGGCTAATATAGGAAAAACTTGAAAAATCTTCTCAGAAACCACAAAGCCTGGGGTTTAGATATTTGGTGTGCAGCATTGTCTAGTAGATTACTACCAAGTTTGTTCAAATCATGGCCCTGGGGTCAAATTTGGCCCCGCCATAGGGGTCAACTGATTTTACATAGGCTAATATAGAAAAAAAAATGAAAAAATCTTCTTCTCAGAAACCACAAGGTCTGGAGTTTAGATATTTGGTATGTAACATGGGCTAATAAACCTCTACCAAGTTTGTTCAAATCATGACCCTGGGGTCAAAATTGGCTCTGCCCCAGGGGTCACTTGATTTTACATAGTCTAATGATACCAGGTGAGCGATCTAGGGCCATCATGGCCCTCTTTTTCCTTTAAATCCTAATGTCCACATGAATATCCACAGGGAATTGCTCCTGTATGTTGTGTTTTTTTTTAATCCTACTGTCCACATAAATATCAACAAGGGTGAACACAAAGTTGGGGAACTACTCGTTTTAACTCGTCATTTACAAATCATTCGAATAAAATCTATAAAATTAACATATGGAATCAATAAAATATACATTTCTCTTTTGAAATATACCAAAATATCGTGAAACTTATCTCCCTATGTCTGCTTTTTCATTTGAAATACTCGCAAATCGGCAAAAAAGTTTGTTTGGCCTTATTAGCGTAAACTGCAACATACTTTAGTATACTAATGTTTGCTGTCGTCAATGTTTAGCATAAATGACATGAAAAACATTTATTGTTTACAGTAAAATAATATTCCATAACCTACTTATCCAATGTAAATACAGTTAACGTGCACAACTTGCAAACAACTGAAGGCTTTACTTCCTGTCAATTGTTTTTAACATAAAATATATATTCCTTGTCGTAGAAAATGGGAACATAATGTCATATCGATGTAAGAAAGAAAACCTATAATTGCGCACTTGTTCAGATGTTTTCTTTACTGCTATCTGGATCAGTCATTGTAAAATGAAACTTCAGGACACAAACCATGAGGAAACTAATTACATTTATACAAAACATGTCTTAAATCGAGACCCTACATTTTAAGTAATTCAATAGACTATACTGTTAAACTCGGTAAAAGATATCGGTATATAATTAGGTTTTCGTGGACTGCAACGCAGCCGCGAAAACCTACTGTTCTTCTTGTGTTTCTTTTTCCCTTTTTTTTTTCCATTATTATTATTCTTTGCACTTTTTTTGTGGCCGCTGTTGCGACATGATTAGAAGTGCTTCAAATATGAAAATTTCCATGCATACTCACATGTATCTGAAGTTGTGCACTACTAAGTTTGTTTTTCATTTTAGTACTAAGTTTTGCCGCTAGGTGGCGTTTAGCATCAAAACATATAATTGCCGATAACTCTGTCATTTGACATTTTATTTGTATGTAGTTTTTTGCATTCTGTTCTCTGTCAACTGCCCGTTAAAATATGATGAGTGGCAATATCCATATCTTTGAAACTTTTGAGCTAGCAGAGGTTGAATGTTTGAATCTTTGAAAAAATCTGGCAAATTAGGGTGTGTCCACGAAAAACATGCCCATTTTTGTTAGAGATTAGATACGCTCATTCTGTTTTTTGAAATTGATTCCGAAGATCTTTGCGCACAAAATATATGGGGTGGCGATTTCAGAAAATGCATAAAATGGCTTTCAATAAGCGGTCAAAGTGCACTAAAATATGGAGGAAACAAATTTTCGAGAATAGGCATTTTTTTAGTTTTTGGAGGATTCTGTCATTATTTTTGAAGCAATCTTTATGAAATTTTCACAGATTGGATTGTTTGTTGTTTCCAGGGACTTCACAGTTTCAAATTTTCAAAAAATGCAAAGGTCAAGGTCATATTGTGATTATTGGTTTTTTCTTTGACCTTAAATATCTCAAAATCTAAAAATATTTTATCGAAAGAATATGGGTAAAATCAAAAGCCTCTAAAAAGTACTTTTTGAAGAATTTTAGTTTTTTCAGATCGGATTGATTTGGTTGTTTGGTGGCAGTATGAAGTTTGGTCAAACTTTGAATTGATTTTAAAGCCTTTAAAGTTTAAATGTGTGATATATTTTGTCATCATTGGAAAAAAGAATGTCTTACCTCGTCAACAAAAAAAGAATTTTGAAAATCTGTCAAGAATTGATGAATTTATAGAGAATTTCAATACATGACCCAGAATAAAAACAGAGAAAATTTGACAGAAGTTACCTATGTTATAATTAGATGCAGCTCTGCTAGCTGGCTTGCAACAGGTCAATGTACAGTGTATGTGTAACTATGAGAGCAATGTGTCAACACTGGTCTGAATGACCTGTGTAAAAGCGCTCAAAGAATCATGGGTAAGAGAGAGGGAGGGAGAGAGAGGGGATGAATTGTGTCTTTATTCTACATGTATTATTATTCCCCCCACACACTCACTATTGAATTGGATAGCAAAACAACTAAGTACATGTACAAACATCCACCTTTTAAACAAGTTTTAGCTTACCAAAAGTTCCTTCTAGTGCATTACTGAACTTTGAGGCATAGAGTGAAAGCTGATATATGTTTAACCAAATGGCTTGTTACGTTACCAAAATTTTTGATAACAAATAAATTGTAAATCATTTATACTACTGAAAACTATTGTTCTTATAATAATAAGCAGGATTCCCAACTGTCTCACCTGATTTTTAACTGTTTAGTATAAAAAGTGAGACACTTTGGAAGACATTTTTGAGCGCACAGTGATGATCAACATTAATCAAATCGTTCAATGTGCCACACTTAGATCATATTGGCTCATTGCCAATATATGGATGCTTAAAGGCATCTCAAAACCCTTATATAAGTGACCCCCACCCCCCATTTATTCAATTCAATTCAATAGTTTATTTCCAAGATTTACATAGTAAATAACATTGGACAAAGCATATAGTAACAAAATATATTGGTTATGGCGGTTGTTTTCAATTAATTATGGTATTGAGTATAATAATATATATCATCAAGCAAAAATTCACCCACCCGCCGTTGTGTGGGCATCTGTTTTTGATTAGGCAGGCTGCCACAGTCTGTCACAGGTATTGTTCAAGAGTGCATATGTTGCTACATGGGGTTGTATGTAGTCATTCACAGTTTGTAAAAAAGTTGTGAACATACCAAATACCAGAAATGATCCTAAAAGTTCTCTATTATTCTTTTTTTTTTTATTCGAGCAAATATAAATCTTCCTTTTCTTTCTTTCTTTCTCTGTTGATTTATTTTGTCTACTTTATTTTGTTCTTTCTTTCTTTCATTTTTTCATTTATTTTGTTCTTTCTTTCTTATTTTATTTAAGTTGTAAAAATTATCATAAAAAGGGACATTAATTTTTAAATAAGTTATGTATCACTCATTACTTTCACTTTCATTCTCTCATTTCTTCCCTCAACACATGTTTATATGTCGGAAATCAACACAAATTTTATTACTTGTTTATTCAATAAGAGAAATTCTGTTGAATAAAATGTAACAAAATGTCTCTAGCAAAAGCAAATAAAAAACAAAAAGATCTTGCATTGTCAGAATTATGTCCTTCAGGCTGATTTTAATTACTACAAAAATGCGTATCTCTATATTTTCAATATCAAAACTTTAATTCTGAAATAAATGCCGTATGATCCTATAATCATGCAGTTACAAAATTGACTCCAAGTAATAAATGTAATAAAGAATAATTATGTAAGGGATCATAAACTAAACAACCCACATATTATCACTATCATTCATTATATGTTTGGGGCCTCCGTGGCCGAGAGGGTTAAGTCGCTGACTTTAACACTCACCCTGCCCCTCACCGCGTGGGTTTGAATCCCGGCAGGGTCATTCGGATTTTCATGTGAGGAAGCCTTCCAGCTGGCTTGCGGTAGGTCGGTGGTTCTACCCGGATGTCTCCGTGCATTCGTGTCCTTCCTCCACCTGTAATTAGCTGGACGTCGCTATATGACTGAAATACTGTCGAAGCGACGGTAAACTCAAATAGTCAAGTCATTATATGTTTATTGCTTTGTGTAAAACTAGCCTACTATCTCACTTCCATTGTAGCAGATAATTTAGTTATGTATCAACCCATCAGAGGTTTTACCGTAACATATAGGTACTATATTGGCTAAAGACTCCCTGCAGTGATGACCAGCAATTAGCAGGTCTGATCACAGCAGATGGGGGCCTGGCTCAGTGGGACATCACATTCCTTTCGAGATGCCTTTAAGTTTTGGTCACATATAAAGCATTTTGCATTTTGTTGTTTTTCTGGTATTTTAACTTGGCTAATCAGGTTTGAAACTGTTGATCATCACGAAAACCGTTGCATTTGCAGTATGCAAATCTAGTTATACACTATGATTTTCTTGTTTCTTTATTATTTCAAAATATATGTAATTGATTTATTAAAATATTTTAACCCTGTTTAAAGTTCATATTTTAACAAACTTATAACCTTAAGTATTCCTTCGCGCTAAAAGCATGTTCCGACATCTAACATTTAATGATGATATTACCCATTATTTTCTCCCGATCTGATGCCGACGCGCCACTTATCTGTGGAATGTCTATATGCACAGTTTTTAGGCGGCAGCTTGCCTTCTTTAGTAGCTAAGAACGTTTACCAGGCATCGTTGACCATGCTAATTTGCATATTTTCCATTACAAGTTTAACTGTACCTCCCCGCGCTTAGTGCGGATCCACGCAATGCAATTCTGCACTTACGAAAACGAATGGATATGTTACGCAGACCTTTTATTCATAACCGTCACCGCTATCATGTGCTGTTGTTTGTAATCGTGTTATTTTGCTCTGTAAACATCCATTTTAAGCGTGAACAATATATCCGTGACACTTATAAATCAGAACAGCGACTCATTTTACAGACTTGAAGATCTACTCCCGTAAAAAGAAAAAGTAGCGCTTCGAATGTCTGTAATTAACCTAAAGCAGTTCACGCGTAATTTTGCATGAAAGCGAGTTAGGTTTCTCCCAGAGCATTTCTTAACTTTGAAATAGAAACAAACATTCAAATATCTAAAACATCAAGTACCTTGTCAAGTTCTACACTTAAGTAACAGTAGAGAGTGTATATAAATCGGGTCCTAGGGAATGACCTATTTCTGAAGTTCATATAGTCAGGTTCATAACCCTAATTCCGGATTGTTTTGTAACAAACTGAGGGCGTATTCGATTGTCTTCCTACCGACTATAGTTGCAGGGGAGTGTGTGGAGTTTATTGCGTCATGTGGCTTTTCCCCTATTGTATCAATAATTAAGAATCACAGCTTTTTAGCTCACCTGAGCACGAAGTGCTCTAGGTGAGCTTTTGTTATCACCCTGCGTCCGTCGTCGTCCGTCGTCAACAACTTACTTTAAATGACATCTCTGTAACCACTGAGCAGGATTTGTGTTAAACTTGGCAGGGATGTTCCTTGGGTGAACCTTCCCAAAAGTTGCTAAAATAAACCATAATAAATCCAAGTGGAACTCTTGTTACAATGGCAACGGAAAGAAAAAAAATATGAAAACTTGGCCAGATTTCAAAATATTTTTGGTATAAATGTTCCTTGGGTAACTCTCTACCAAGATTGCTAAATTTTAATTTGGCAGTAATGATACTTGGGTGAAGCTTCACAAAAGTTGCTGAAATTATTCCGATCCATAAAAAGACATGGCCTCCAGGGGCGGGGCTAAATTGCCTTATACAATGTACGTATATAGTGAAATTTTTAAACGACATCTCCTCTGAAAACGCTGCGCAGAATTTGATTAAATTTGGCAGGGATGATCCTTGGGTGAACCTTCCAAAAAGTTGCTAAAATAAACTTGACCCATTTGGAACTCTGGTTACCATGGCAACGGAAAGAAAAGAAATATGAAAACTTCAAAAATCATATCCTTCAAAACTTTTTGCAAGATTTCAAAATATTTTGGTACAGATGTTCCTTGGGTAATTCCCTACCAAGATTGCTAAAATTATTCCGATCGGGAAAAATCATGGCCGCCAGGGGCGGGGCTAATTTGCCTTGTATGTATAAAGTGAAATCTTTAAACGACATCTCCACTGAATCTGCTGGACAGAACTTGAATAAATTTTGCAGGGATGATTCTTTGGTGAAGCTTCACAAAAGTTGCTAAAATTATTCCGATCCGTAAAAAAACATGGTTGGCATGGGCGGGGCTAATTTGCCATATATGTATAGTGAAATTTCTAAATGACATCTCCTCGGAAAACGCCCGTATAAAAACATGGCTGACAGGGGCGGGGCTTATTTGCTTTATATGTATATAGTGAAATCTTTAAACGATATCTCCTCTGAAACCGCTGGACAGAACTTGATTAAATTTGGCAGGGAAGATCCTTTAGTGAAGCTTAAAAAAAAAAAAAAAAAGGGTGCCTAATATGTATATAGTGAATATTTAAACGACATTTCCTCTAATACCGCTAGACACAATTTTATTATATTTGGCAGGGATGATCCTTGGGTGGAGCTTCACAAAAGTTGCTGAAATTGTTCTGATCCATGAAAAAGCATAGCCGCCAGAGCTATTTTGCCTAATATGTATATAGTGAATTCTTTAAACGACATCTCCTCTGAAACTGCTGGACAGAATTTGATAAAACTTTGAAGGGATCATCTCCTTCAAAACTACTGGCCAAATTTTAAAAATGTTTTAATACAGACTGATGTTCCTTAGGTAAACCTATACTTAGGTGAGCGATCCAGGGCCCTAATGGCCCTCTTGTTTCCTGTTATTCCGGCTGCCGTCTCTCAGCGCATTGAGCGCTTTGATTAATTTTACAGTCAACATTTTAATATTTCGAGCGTATATTACTCCACTTTATAGACACGTTCTTATGAGTGGTTGCTTATTGTTTTGAAATGTGAATACATGTTTATTGTCTGATCGGACAGGATTACATTGACCTCATCATTAAAGATTTGCAATTTTTCTCTGAATGTCCCAGTGTCAGATGTCTCCGCAATACCAAGTAACGTAATAAACTTGAATTTTATGCTTAACTATCCGCAGTGTAATATATATTTACTACAAACCGACATGTGTAAAGTCATATACCGCGCTTATTTAAAGATGTAATTTCCTCAAATACAAATAACGGCAGGATATTATATCTCTAGAAACAAAATAAAAAAAAACAGGAAAGTTATTCAAATTTCTTCCGGCCTGTTGTTTGCATTATATTTTTGTGCAACGCACTTGTATAATTCAAAGTAAAAGGAAACTATAATATCAAACCAAATATTTCCTTATTTTGAGATTTCAAATCTTAAAATGTAACAAAATAGGTTTGATGTAAAAATTCAGTTTTAAAACAACTCGATTATTTTATTACTTTGTGTGCTACATTAGTCTGTTAGTCTGGAAACTTAAGTTTTTTAAGTTACCTGAAAATTGAATATATATATATATATATAATATATATATATATATATATATATATATTATTTGATTTTTACAAAAATGAGGAAACGTATTTTAAAAATAATGTGTATTTTAAAAATAATGTGTAAAGCTGAATGTTATCAGATTTTTATGAAGGATGATTCATATCAGACTATACTTGTAAGAGGTAACACCATAGACAATAATTATTGTGAAACATGTTTGGCTTGGCATATGCGTTCTGTGTTTTATAGATTATATGCATATATTATGCCATGAATTATGCTTCTGCTATGCAGATATCTCTTAATTGAACAAAGCAAAACTGCTTCCTATATTCGTGTTGTTTACCTGTGGTAAAGACTTTATAAATGAGGTTACGTAACTTGAAATACATTCTACATAGTCTCAAAACGTAGTAGAAATTTCTTTCGTATTGTCGTGTGTGAAATGCAGTTTTCAAGTAATTCAAATCCTATCGTGATAAAAACGGCCTTTGCCTTACAATTTACCTTAAAACGAGCAAACCTATACTGGGTATCAGCGTTACTTTACGGCCCCGTGGTTAAATTAAAAAAGCCATGAAACGAGTCTGACGACCTAACCGGGTCTGTTTGACAAAGTTATACATGCGTTTCAGACTGAGTACCTATTCGATCCATAACCACTTCTGCCTAGCGCGGACTTTTCAAGACTTGTACCTTTCAGTTAGCCCAGACCCGTAGAATCCCGGCGCAGGAGATATTTAGATACCACTGCATCTGTACCTTGTTTAAGTAGGAGTGTGTTTATTAGTCTGCTGGCAGTGTATAAGTCGCTGCACAACACGGATGTTTGTGGTATCTTATAATAAAAGGGCATTCATCACACTTGATAAGGTTGTATATGAAGTTAATAAAACAGCTTTATAGTGACATATAGAAACATAAGGTATATATTATTTGTCACATGAAATTATCATTGCCTCACAGCACATCTGGAACTGTGTGTACATTGACAAACATGTATGCGTAAGTTTTTTATGTAGCTTTGCCCAGCATTTCCATAAAAGGAAGTTTAAGTTGAAATTGTTTATTCATAGTAATATAGGCCCCCGGCCCAAGATACTAAGCATATGGTCATGTTATAACTTATTACACACACAGGAAGTTATGTCATACGCCTTCTACTGACTAATCATCATTATCATTATTATATTTAAAATATTACACTTACAAAGATACATATTTCTCTCATCTAATTATAATTCAAAGAATGTATACATACGTATCATACCATCAAAACCAGTTCTAACTTACATGAGATGAAATACATAATTTAGACAAGGTGGTATTTATAACCTGTGAATAGTTTAAACAATATTTTATCATCCAGAAATGTTCATCAATTTATTCATATATAACGCTATTCTATATATAACATTTATTTAGCATCAGATGAACTAAGGATGTTATAAAACCTTCCTAAATTTCTATCTGAATCATACCATTTCAGTAGATATTGATTTCGTATATCTGTATACTTCCCACAATAAAAAACAACAACAACATGACATTCACATTACACTATGTTTGAATTATGATTTTCATTCAATATTTGCAAACTCGAAAATCAAAAGGGATATTATTGTGCCTGCAAGATTCTACCTGTAGGTTATGGCTTGAACATCGACAGCAAGACATAGCTATTCTGTATGTTACTGGTAATTCAATTACAAGGTATTTAATGTTTTAAAATATCTGTAATTATGACATTTGCTAGAATCTTATAATAATTGACTCCAATTTCTGTTTCAGTGTTTTAGTCGTGTCTAGATATATTGCAATACTCGTACAGATGTTTATTTTCCAGAATTAGATTATCCACGCTTTCCCTGATAATTCAGACAGGTAGATTTGCTCATAAAAGATTAGCTCGTAACGAACGAATTTGTCTCAATTTTGAATCTGGTGACATTGAAGATGAATATCATTTTATTTGTATATGTAAAAAATACTTGAAGACCATCAATGTTTAAATTTTTGGAACTTCTGAAATCAACTGGTAAAAATACTTTGTTCAATTTATGTATTTTTTTAAGGAAGCTTTTAGCAAGAGGAAAAGTAACCAAATGATTAATTAGGGTGTTCATACCTACTTCAGTTCTTAATTTTTTTACGTGATTTTGTATTGACGAAAACAGTTATGATGATGGTGTATTGAAGATGATATACTATGTACAAATCTAAAAAAAATGTTCTGTTCTGTCCACAATCAATGTCTCTTTGTCTAAAAGAATTAATGAAACAAGAAATATTTCCGATATCATGGGAAATCATTTAATTCCAAACCCATACAGAAATAGCATATTCTATACATGTGTTGCCCAAGTAGTTCTACCGACATTGTCAAGAGATTTCAACATATAACAAGAAAACGTTTGACGCAAGGTAACCATAAACAAAGAGGGTTCATCTTTACAAATGTATCAAGAGATCTAGGGGGTTTCTAGGAAATCTATCTTTTGAGAAAAAAAAGCGAATATGTCCTAGAAAAAGTTTTTTTTTGTATTTAAGCTGTCGTCTTCAACTGATCATTTACAAATATACTTGAGCACTTGAGAGGGTAAATTTCCACAATTGACTTTACGTGTTAGCTAGAATGTGTTGGCTTTTGGTGTTAGCATTATCTAACACATACTGATATCTACAAGAACACGGCATTATTTTGAAAGTTGCTTTATCCTAGGGATTTCAGATCAATATCAGAACTTCCGGTCAGCATGCATGCAAAATTTTTAAATTCTAAAACACGGTTTTATAACAATATTAGGGATGCCCTTTACGTGTTCGAAAACAAAAATTCACGATCTCGGAAGGTTTTCCCGAATGTTAGGGAAAACTAAACACTTGGCAAAAGAATCATTCGGACCTATGTGTAGAACACAATTTTTCGCTTCGCGTGCGCTATATGCCATTAAAACTGATAAAGAAATAAAACACTTATAGCAGTTTTTTCCCTATGAATCGATGAAAATTTGCTTTTCGATATAGCTTTAAATGACGACATATACCACGTGGTATGGCCACACTGTATGTGCACAATGTCTAAACAGCATTCTGACTGACAAAAATGTAAGGGAGAAAAAAGTTAACCATTATCTATTTTACATTGATTACGAAACAAGTTCTTACAACAGAAATGTGTTTTTCTAGGAAATGGTGGATGGATTGAGGCATTTCTCAGACATTGAAATTACACAATAAGCCTTAAGAATGCTTTGCCTTGTTGATGTATTAGGCAGAGCAGGGTCTCTCGACCTATATACTTTCCCTGGGCAGAGATAAATGTTGGACTGAATACTTCTTAAATGATGGAGGATATACATTTGATATTAATGTAACCTTTTGTTAGCCTTTTTTGTTTCAGGTTGCATTCAATGCAGAATAAATAGTTAAAAAATGAACATTCCCAGTGGCAGAATGGTTAGAGCATCTGCCTTGGGAGTGGGAGGGTGTTTGATTCCTGGCTGCGATATACCAAAGTGACTGAGTGCGGTATCATGCTTAATGTCTACAGTGTTATACTGCAGTGTAACAGCACTTCATCTGTCTCAAGTAGACTTAGTCTCAAAATGACTGAAATACTGTTGGTTGGACATTAAACCCAACAAACAAACAGTTAAAAGAATGGGATCCATCTGTGTTGCAGCAAGCAACAGAATCTCTGAATTTACTGAATCATTATATGACTTCATATCAAAGGTTGTGAATTTAAACATTTCTTTTTTAATGAAAACATAATTTTTACAGAAAACTTAGTTCTGTTAATATTATCATGATTTGCATTTTGTATTAATTTGATAGTTTTCTAATGGCAAAATACTGCTATTGTCTGCATAGCACTTTGATTCTAATTGTGAAATCTATTGTAACTAGAACTGTATTGATTAATATATGTAGTTAAACTCATTGATTATGTGAAAACTCGTTCAATGTTGGTGACTAATAGTACTTTGATTACATGGAAATTCTCTCTTATTTATTGAATAAATTCTCTTTCTTTCTCTGTCATGAGTAAAACTCTCTCCCTTCTCTCTCTGTCATGAGTAAACTCTCTCCCTGCTCTATCTGTCATGAGTAAACTCTCCCCCCTTTCTCTCTCTCTCTCTGTCATGAGTAAATCTCCCCCACTTCTCTCTCTGTCTTTAGTAAACTCTTTCCCCCACTTCTCTCTGTCATGAGTTAACCCCCCTTCCCTTTCTCTTTCTGTTATGAGTAAACTCCCCCCCCCCCTTTCTCTCTCTGTTATAAGTAAACTCTCCCCCTCTTTCTCTCTCTGAATCCCCCCCATCCACCCACTTCTCTCTCTCTCTCTCACACAAGTATACTCTCTTTCTCTCTTTTTCTCTATTATAATGAGTAAAAACTCTCTATTAATTATATGAGTATTTTCTTATGAATAATCTCTCTCTGTCTGTCTCTTTCTCCCTTAGTACTCATGATGTCTCGTTGAGAGAAAGAAAATTTCTCCCTCCCGCATTATTAGTTCATAACACATTGTTCTGAATTAATACAAGTAATTTCATTGCAAACAACAGCTTTCATAATCCAATGTAGTGATATATTTATTATAAATTACAGAGGCAGAAGGCTTATCAACATTGGAACACTGAATATTTAAAGTCTGAAATGGTTTAAATTAATAAATTTATGGAGTTTTATTTCTATTCTTTTGTTTCAGTTCCTAAAATTAACATGTATGTACTTAAAATATGAAAAATGTTACTGTTAATAGTTGTAATGAGTTACCAGATTTTTGTTATGTCTTTGGTTATATCGCTGAAACTGTTCTGAGCAATGTCAAGACTTGGAGCGTTTAAAACGTATTTCGCATGTTACAAGGTAAAAGAACAATAAAAAAACCTGATTAAGATGGCTGTGTTAGGCAAAATGACAAAAGATCTGGCATCTAAAGTGTTTTTCTAACATTTGACTAAGTGGCCTACATTTTTATCCTACCTGAATTTGCACTCAACTGGGAATTCATGCAGTCTTCATTCATATCAAGTTTAATGAGGACTGGGAAAAAAATGTAGGCCTCTAGTGTGTTCACAAGATTTTTCTAAAATTTGCCCTGGTGACCTACTTTTTGACCCAACATGACCCAATTTCAAACTCATCCGACATAGCATAAAGACAAACATCCTGACCAAGTTTCATGAAGATTGGGCCAAAACTGTGGCCTCTAGAGTGTTCACAAGGTTTTCCTAAGATTTGACCTGGTGACCTAGTTTTTGACCCCACATGACCCAATTTCGAACTCATATGAGATATCATGTAGACAAACATCCTGACAAAGCTTCATGAAGATTGGGCCAAAACTGTGGCCTCTAGAGTGTTCACGAGCAATTGTTGACGACGGACGACTGACGACGCACGACGGACAAAAGGCGATCACAAAAGCTCACCCGAGCACAAGTGCTCAGGTGAGCTAAAAATGTACAGCCTGACTCGGAGCAATAGGTTTGCTATTTGAGTTTGTGTCTGAACAACAAATCATTATACCTTTTACTTAAAGGGCAATTTATGTTCAGTACCAATTGAGCTACAGTTACACCAGTTACTCTCCCTCCTCTGTTGAGAGTTTTAGTACCTGTTCTGTGACCCCTCACCATAACTGATTTCTTGGAGTTGTATGGTACATAAAATTATAGTCATAGGTGTCATAAGACAAAAGGATAGCACCCATATATGCCTAAGAAAATGGTGTCACTCTTTCTTTCTCAAAGCCATATATATGTATCTCCAAATGTTGTCATAAAAACACAATAATGAAAAAAAATCCTGATTAAGCATTCATTTCAGAATGGAAGGAAAAAGCAGATGCTCAGCCTTAAATTCTTTCTTGCTGTAATAATAATGAAACACACTAGCTAACAAGTTTGATTGTATTAAAAAAGATGATGAACAACCTCAGACTTACCCCCCCCCCCCCCCCCTTCACTTATTGCTGTGGTAATCAAGTAAGAACCCAAGGCCTTAATACACCTGTTGAATGTTGAGCCATTTTGTTTTGGAGTTCTGAGACTGCCCCCTGTCAATTTGCCATTACTAGTTAGATTAAAGATTTGCATAGTGCACACAATTGTCCATCCAGAGTCATCCCATTGTTTGTCTATGTGCACAAAGCAATGGAGACTTGAGAGTATTATTTCTAATGAGTTAATGATTTTTTATAATCATGGATGGAACAGCTCCAACCATTCAAGCCAAAGGAACTGGTTCCAGTTCAACCGATTATGTAAATGTATTTTAAGCAGTCATTCGAGAGAGTAAAAAAAGAGACAGCTTAACAGAGGTGGTTGCTAAATGAAGGTTAAACAAAATGCTTGTTTAGTAATATTAAAACTGACCGCTTAATATAGATTGACCGCCTAATACAGGTAGCCGCTAAAACGCTTCAACTGTATAATTATATGGTTATGCCCATGCATTTTGATTATGTTGGATTTAAATTACACCAAGATGATTTTCCTAAAACATTAAAAAATTAGCTCAACATTATACATCTAAGATAAGGATTTGGGTTTTTAAGGATTTTTAAGAAACAATGAAGAATAACTAAAATGCAGGACACACATGCAGTTTATTCAGGGGCACCTCAGTTATACCAGAGATATTGTTGCCCCTAGTCTGCAGAAATATGTTCAAACTTTAACAACTAAAACTAATCATAGGTATGAATAATGGATCTAAATCAATATGTATTATCAAAATACACATGCAGTTTGCTTGGGTACAATAAGAAACAGACAATATACATGATGTATGCCCAGTTTGGTTAGGATAACTTCTTTTATAACACCTCAGTTAAATAAATTCAAGAAAATCCATACTAGCCAATGGCTTAATTGTTTTAGTTTGACTTGAATATACTAAATATTTTGTTGGGGTGCATATATGCAATTGATCAGGTTAAATTAAGTTAAAGTTTGAATGGGTGAAAAAACACCAACTTTATAAGTCACAAACCATATAGCTTTAGCACAAATGATGGAAGATGGCTCAAAAGCTCATTAAGTAAATTTCTGGCACTCTGAGTGCACCAGAGGCTCAGTGAGCCATGACTTTCTTTGATAACTTCCAAGATGTCAGGACTATTTCAACAAGAATGACCACATGCATAATAATCTGTGCCAGTGCAAGTGAGTTGTTTAAGCTGCAATATTTTCTTTTCAATCATTATGAAATGTAACAGCTTAACTTAATTGTAGCCCAATAGGTGAAAGGTTTAAGTGGTCATGTAGCTGAATTGGTAGAGCACTAGATATGTAAGTGAGGGCGCTCTGATTTGAGTCCCGAATTATTTGCACAAATTTCTAGACTGCTTATAATCACAGACATATACAGGTTTGTGAATATGTCTATGCTATAATGTAGGGCCGTTACAGTAGTACCTATTTTCCTGTTCTCTTTCCTGTGAATTTAAAGATTACATGTAATTCTGAATTGGTTGTGGATAATGCAACGGCCAATAAGTATCCCTTATCGGTTAGAGATTTGTGAACATGGTCCAGTTGCTCGGTAGAGCTCTGGTTATATATATAAACAAGGGCTCGGGGGTTTGAATTCCAGTCAGGTTACACATTTATGTCACCTAATAAGTAGTAATTACATTTAAAACTTTTATTTTATTTTGAATTTTATTATTTGTTTAGGTAGGACAATCTGTCCAGTTAGCTCAGTTGGTAGAACACCATGGTGGCGTGTTCTGGCCGTTTTGGGTAAGGGAAAGGTGTAGTATGTGTGGATAGAAATATCTGTCCCGTTATATTTATGGTTAGAGTTCCAGGACGGAAGGAGTCATTGGTTTGAGTCGATCATGCACTAACTGTAGGCACACTTAAAATCATAAAATGTTTTGACATTGTAGTATCATAAGTCAGTGGAATTTGTATTAACAAAACAAAAGTCATATTACTGTTATGCTGGAGTTTACTGTCACTGCGACTGTGAGTATTCTAGTTATATGTAAAGGAAGTCGCCAGAGTGCACATATGCATCCGAGCAGAGCCACCAACCTACCACAAGCGAGCTGGATGACTTACTCAGATGAAGAAAGTGACACTGCTAAGAATCGAACCCACCATGGAAAGAAACTACGTGATTGAATCTCTGCAGTTGTTACCATTTAGCCCACCGAGTTCTCAACATATATACATAATTCATTTATAAATGCTCTACTTTTGCATCATATTAAATGGCATTTTTTCATTTAAATATTATATATATGAATTACAATTATTGTTATTGTAATGGCAAAAAGTAAGCGGGTTTCCCTTAACAGTGAGGGATTAGTTAAGTGATACATCCAACTCAGTCAGTAGAGCATTGAATGTCCCCTGTTTGAGTACCGGTCATACTGTACCCATATTTCTCAAATATATATATATAATACTCATACTAACAACACACAGAGACCTAATGTTATCTTTTCATTAACTCATAAATATTTAATCCTAAGCATTTTGTATCAAAACTTTTAATTTTAATTCTTGAAACAAATTTCAGTACTGTACACTACCGTCTGGTTAAAAAATGTAGAATAATTTAGATTTAAAAGTTACCCATAATTTATAAGGCTACAAAGATGCAACAACAACAACACAATTTCGGTATTCGTGAATCGGGATATGATTCGTTTAAGATCACAATATTATACTGGTCTAAAACAACGGATGTACCGTTAATGCATTTCGTAAAGAAACGTGTGATTTTAAACACTAGTTCCTTCCTTTAACTACAAATAAATCAAACATTTTCCTAATAGAACCCGTCTTATGTTTGATTTTATTCGACTGGATATGAACGTTCGAAACAAAACGTTCGCAACTTTCCGAGAGGAGGTAGAGGTCAGCTGTTTTCGATCGTTTTATCTCGACAGGTAAAAACCGATCGATTTTAATGGGATTCCGATCGTTTATCAGCTGTTTCCGGTCGGAAATGTCTTATTTTTAAGGTACAACATGCACGATATCTCAGCTAATATAAACGTGTTTTTCAAAAACAAGAACCCGACAGGGTCATTCGGATTATCATGTGAGGACTGGCTTGCGGTAGGTAGGTGGTTCTACCCGGATGCCTCCGTGCATTCGGGGTCTTCTTCCACCTGTAATTAGCTGGACGTCGCTATATGACTGAAATACTGTCGAGGCGACGGTAAACTCAAATAGTCAAGTCAAAAACAAGACATATTTAGAATCGGGAAACAATGCTCTTTCAATATCAATGATAAACATATATATAAGAATTGTAGTTTTTAAATAGGTTTATGGAAAAAAAAACGACGTTTCATAAATTCACCGACGCGGGTTTTACAAAGATATATAAACTTATAGTATTGTAGATGTTTTTGTTTATGGTTTGTTATCATTTGGATCCAACTCTTTAAAGAACTTAACTCCTATATGACGATTCCAAAATACAGGATTTCATACCTCTCACTCGTGATTTGCCGTGTTTCCTCTTAATCCTCACTCCATTTAAATTTAAACCCCGTTTAGCTGTACGCCATAACGTCCCCACTCCCTCTTTAAATATGCTTTTCAAAATAAGTTTAAGCACGTTAACTGGAGATGGTGTGTGAAAAACAATTTTGCTCAATTTGCAGATTATCTTCCGCATCGTTATTTTTAAATGATCTCATTTCAATAAAGTATCACCTGACGCGGTTTCCTGGTCTTGCGGACTTTTAATGTTAAAAAATAAATTACAAGTAATCAGAAGTGTATTTGTACTGAATTTGTTTCGGGTAATAGTTTCAAGCGTTTCAATAGCTAAATAGTGGTAGAAGGAAACCTGAAATCCGTTTCTTGAATTCATTTTCCTTTGAGAATTGTTCTTTTTTTCTCTTTTCATTTTTTTTGTATTAATTAACGTTATTTTTTTACCTTTTCCTTTATTATTTTCTTCCTCTTGGAGTGGGGACGTTATGGCGTACAGCTAAACGGGGTTTAAATTTAAATGGAGTGAGGATTAAGATCTGGAATCTTTTTTCAATTTATCAGTGAATTTTTTATTATTATTTTTTGTGTAATTAATAGTTATTAACAAAATGTTTAGTCACATGGATAATGTCATACCAATTAATTTATTAGGAGAGGGCCGACCTCTAATGTTGTTATACCTATTGCAATTCAATTATAATGTATAGTTAAATCTTTAATTTTATACGGGTCTCTTAATACTATAAAGAGACCCTGATTTCATGTAAACATTGAATCAGGATCTCTGTATAAACAGGGGTATGAAGAGACCATGAAGAGAATATGCGCCCAATGTGTTTTGTAGTCTGGTTCTTGGCTGTGGTACCTTCCCCTTACACTACGTTATCTGTAATCTTTGGGATGACCGGGAACCAGACTACAAAACATATTAGAACTGTTTGTTTATGCAACTCGCCTCAGATAGATGTGTACGGGCATGCTTAATTTAACGACATTTGAAATTGAATTGCATATTACAGTTTTTCCTATGAAAAGCATGTAGAGATATACAAAAATGTCAAGGACGTGCCTGGGCTTACGCACTTACGTACGTGCGTACAATTGATTTGGAAAAGAAAATTTGCGAACGCAAAATACGCAATAAAATCTTGCCTACAGGGTTAGACTTATAATTGTTTTCATAATTAGACTTTGCGAAATCTTTTGTGAACGGATTGGTCCTTAAAATGTTACAAAATCATATCTTTAGGCCTAGATCTGCTTAGAAATTGCTTCTATACTTTATGGTAGAAAGGGGCGTAACTTAATACCAGTTGAGCAGTTTATTCAGAATCAAGGCCCATATTGGCATCTGACATAAAACAATATACCCTGTAGCTCCTTTTGTGTTTCTCGTATCTATTCAATTTGGCGACAAATACTGTCGTCAACGACCCTCCCAACGGTGAGTTTTATAGTGACAGTGAAACGGGCAAACAAGTCATTGAAAACAACGAGAAGCTTAGTCTTTCAATGGCAATCTGGAACTCTGTCTACTAGTTCATTTTCTCCAGCTGGTAGTAAAGTTGTAACATGATCTAAATTTGACATAAATCCTATTACAATATTCATATAGCATTTCTTTTATTGTGACTCCTAAATTATGAATTTCTTTACATGTTTTTGGTCAACAAGATTGAAAGAAGATCGAGTAGTCTCAAATCATTCATTAAGGTAGTTTTATCCTAATGCATTACCTCCAACTGAAGAACATCCATAAATTGGTTAGAACTACTGTCAACTGCCTTGAAACTGAGGAGGGTTGTGGGCTCAAATTCCAGCAGGGTCATTTTTTTTTTATTTTTCGCTCTGATCATTTATGTATCACTCAGATCAGAAAAAACAAAACAAAAAAAAAACAAAAAAAATTTTCATTTTAATTTTATGATTTATATAGTTATTAACTGGATAAAAATGCTAAGTGTAACAACAAATATGGTATCTGGTAAATTGAAAATCTTAGAAAAACCAAAACCATTTGGTAAATATCATCGAAAATGTGAGTAAACTTTATATTAAGTCTCTCAAATTATGTGGATCTTAACAAAATTTGAATTAGGCACTACAATGTCACAAGGCACAGTATAATAGTATATTTTATACTTAACAAGTTTAATATTTATTAACTTACAGATATCAATAATTAAGTGTGTTTTATAGTTTGATATATAATTTCTTCATTTAATACTTTAATGTTTTAGGCCATTTGTTATGCAACATTCTAAAGACGTTAATTAATACATAGCTTGATATTTGTTTGTTAAATTTACTTTTCGTAAACCTGTACTTTATTTTTCCCTTAGACATCCTTAATCATTCTTGTTTTCGTTTCAGTTTTCTTTGTGTGATTATATGATTGTATTAGTGACACTTTATTTAAGAACCAGCCGTTTATGTACTAATTTATGGTTTTGGTTGTATATGAGAGAGTCAGTTGGCCATACGGAACCGCGTGTGAAACACCGTTAGAAAGAGAATATAATTACTGTATAGTATATTTGTAGTATAAGTTGAGATTATTAAAATAAAGAAAATAATATTAAGTTGTCTACAGTCTTCGCTAATCCCGAA
>CM037777.1:60752632-60802632 GCA_021229015.1 Solen grandis
TTAAAAAATGTTACATGAGTCTAATCAAACTTGGTCAGAATGTTTGTCTTGATGATATCTTGAACCCTTTCGAAAATGGGTCAGGTTGGATCAAAAAGTAGGTCAGTAGGTCAAATCTTAGAAAAATCTTGTTTACACACTAGAGGCCACAATTTTGATCCAATCTTCCTCAAACTTGGTCAGAATGTTTGTCTTGATGATATCTTCCCTTTGAAAAATCTTGTTTACACACTAGAGGCCACAATTTTGATCCAATCTTCCTCAAACTTGGTCAGATTGTTTGTCTTGATGATATCTTGAACCCTTTCGAAAATGGGTCAGGTTGGATCAAAAAGTAGGTCAGTAGGTCAAATCTTAGAAAAATCTTGTTTACACACTAGAGGCCACAATTTTGATCCAATCTTCCTCAAACTTGGTCAGAATGTTTGTCTTGATGATATCTTGAACCCTTTCGAAAATGGGCAGGGCCGGACCGAAAAGTAGGTCAAACCAGTTTGAAAATGGGTGAGGCTGGATAGAAATGTAGGTCAAATCTTAGAAAAATCTTGTTTATACTCTGAGGGCAACATTTTTGGTCAAATCATCCTCAAACTTTGGCAGAATGTTTGTCATGATGATATCTTTTGTGGATGGGGTCAGAAAATTCCTGAACATTGTTTCACCTCATCATCTTAATTCTAAAGCAATCTGTTTTGTATAGGCAATGAATGATACTTTTCTCAGGTGAGCGATCTAGGGCTATCTTGGCCCTCTTGTTATACTGAGTGTATGTCAGATGTATTACAAAATTCTCCGGTTCACACACTGAAAAAAGACCAGAATTATAGTCAAATAAACAATATATAGAAAACTATGTCCAACTTGCGTTTTATAAAATTACAAAAACTCTATTGAAAGAAAGCGTTTCTAATGAGAATAAAGCAACAGCGTTAAGACTTGATGCAGTAGAATTTAGTGTTTCTTTATCTTTAAATTTTCAAAGATAGTTCCATGACCCTTGAGAATTCAAGAAGTCCAAATGGCTGATTTCTTGATGGGTGATATATACCTTATGGTTATGGTTTTATGCAATGTAGGGAGACCAGAACTGCCAACAATTCCACAAGGATACATATGCCAAGAATTTCCTTCTGAAGAAGCATAAGCGTTGCATTCAAAAACTAATCCCCGTTAATTGGCATCATTTTTTTTCATGTCTTTAATTCTTTAGTTGCAGGTAGAGATAATCACAATCTTTTCCGCATTTACCTATTTTACCCATGTTAGATGCTGTATGTCTGTGCTTGCTGACTTTGTGCCGGAGCTGACCAGTTTTTTTGTTGTTGTTGTTGTTTCATTATTATTTCTTCAAATTTCTTTATCTCAGATATATTTAGATAATATTATCTGACTGAGTCCGAAATTAACTGACTTATATTTGTGAATCATGTACAGTCAAACATGTCTTAAATAGTCAGTCAAGGGAATAAGAGAAAGTCGCCACTTAATAGAGGTGACCTCTAAATTAAGTACAAATATAAGATATAATGCTACAGTTTGGTAATACATTTAAATTGACCGCTTAATGAAATTGGCTGCTTAGTACAGGTGGTTGCTAATACAGGTTGAACTGTAATTTCTTATAGGCAGGTCAGGAAAACACACACCTTCTGCTTAAAATACTATTTTTATGCAACGTTTGTTGGAAATTTAAAATGGAGTCATTTAAAGCTGGTCCAGACTTGGTGGGAGCTAGTTAGTACGGTAGTACCATTTGTGACTATATTTTATACTGGATCTGGTCTCTCACTGAACAGGTTACTAGTATATAACCTGGAATGAATGGATCTGGATTCTATGGCTGGGTTACGGCTCGAATAACCACACACTTCAAGGTCCTGAGGTTCCTTGCCTCTTAGATATGCAATGTCTAGTGTAAAGATGTGTTAATATTCTCTGGACCTATTATTTTTAACCCAGCAATCTGTTAGAGTAAGCCTGTAATATGC
This sequence comes from Solen grandis, assembly GCA_021229015.1. Taxonomy (NCBI): domain Eukaryota; kingdom Metazoa; phylum Mollusca; class Bivalvia; order Adapedonta; family Solenidae; genus Solen; species Solen grandis. The sequence goes on from CM037777.1 coordinate 60,754,621, forward strand.
TTGCAACATACACATTTGCCTAATTTGACAGTCACATTTTGCAACTAGTATTATATGAAATGAAATAATGCATTTATTTTACATTTATACTGATTACTAAAAACTTCAAGCTGCCTGAAGAGAAAAAAAACTTTCATACAACTGAACTAAATATGTATGCTATCCACTGAAAATATATCTTATAAAAGTTTATTTCACCCATAATTTATTGTTATTTTTCTATTCGGGTCTCGAGAAAATGAGGAAAATGTATGTAATAATCTTTAAATTAAATACTATATTACAAAGAAATGTGTGATTTAATTCCATTCATGATTAAAATGGCTTAAACATTTAACTATGTGAAATTTTATTCTTTCTTTGAGATTTGTGGCATTTGCTGCATACATCAGTATTATCATGAACTGAAAACAGACATTTGGGATACTGTTAGCTAGGTGCCCAAAAGAAGCTGGTAATTTATATGTTATTGTCTAAAAGGTTATCTTATCTACAATGGAATGTAAGCTTAATGGCTTTATTGTAGGTGTTAATTTTTTCAGCAGGTTGTGTGTTTGAAATATACATGGCTGGGCTTATTAGGTATTCTGTGATTTAAATAGTGGATTAATGGAAACTGTCTTAATGCAGATAGTCTTCACTGTAAAACTTGGATTTTTTGTTCAAGGACTACTTCTTAATAATCTTAATAATTTTCTAGGCCTCAGCAAAGCTTAAACCTGTGTAAGTATGTACACCACTGACGTCTCTGTCAGTGTAAGCTGTTGAGTTTGATTACAACTAAGACTGAACTGACCCATTTAAACCTCGTTCTGGTTACCTTACTGAATATGCATGAGATAATATTAAGAATGGTCTATTACATCATCATCACCAGTCATCTTGGAAATGGTTTCCATGGTAACATGTCACTTGTCCTGATGATGGTTACTCCACCCACTGATCATGGTGAACAAGAATCTAAACAAGTGCTGGTAGAACCAGTGGATGCTCCCAGAATTGCACTTTGTCACTTGATGGGTACTTTATTATACTATATGAGCACTGGACAAAATTTAAGTATGAAAAATAACTGAGGGCAATAACTCCTTAATTATGCAAAACAGAGTAATGGTTCTTGTACACTGCATTTCTTCTCATTGAGATCTATCTACCTATGAAGTTTCATGTTAATACTTCTTATAGTTTCTGTGTTTTGCTTTGGACAAAATTTAAGTATGAAAAATAACAAAGGGCAATAACCCCTAAATTATGAAAAACAGAGTTATAGTTTTTGTACACAGCACTTCTCCTTGTTGAGATCTATCTAGTATGAAGTTATCATGTTTGTGTTATACTCCAGATAAAATTATGACAGAATGACGGGAAAGATAGATGGACAAAGTGGCACCTATATGCTCTCCCTTCAGTGAGCGTAAAATATTATCAGAGGGTCAAAAGTTATGACCCTTGAGCTATAGAAAAAATTTCAGATTTCACTTTACAATCTAGCTTCCACAAATTAAGTCAACATAAAACATTAAATCAAGGATATCAGGTGAGCAATATAGGGCCATCACCACCTTCTTGTATCAGATTTCCAACTAGAAATGTGTCCATAGGACACGGATGCCCCCGCCATTTTGTTTATTAGATGATATTTTTGTCAGTGAATATGATGAAAAATTGGAAAATTTATATAAAAGATGATTTTAAGATCAAATGAGTGCTGTGACCCTGACCTAAACTAAGTGATGTGACTTGCAACCTGGTACTTGTTTTGCAACACATTGTTTTATCCTAAGGATCCCCTTGTGCCAAGTTATATCAAAACATGATTATACACAAAAAAGATACAGTCTAAACAAGACTGCTTACACAAATTTCAAACTCAACTGCTGTGACCTTGACCTTGAAGCTAGCAACTTGGTTCTTGTTTGAGCCAAGTTATTTCAAAACACAACCATTCACAACAAACTTAAAGCCGGAACAAGATTTTAATGTCAACCAAGTGCAGTGACCTTGAACTTCAAGCTTATTTGTGACATATTGTCTTGTCCTTAGGATCACTTGTGTCAAGTTATTTCAAAACACAACCATTCACAACAAAATTAAAGCCGGGACACCATTTTAAGGTCAACCAAATGCTGTGATCTTGACCTTCAAGCTAGAAACCTGGTTCGTGTTTGCGACACATTGTCTTGTCCTAAGGATCACTTATGCCAAGTTATTTCAAAACACCACCATACATAACAAAGTAATACAGCTGGGACCATATTTAAAGGTTAACTGAGTGCTGTGAACTTAAAGCTAGCGACCTGGTTGATGTTTGCGACACATGGTCTTTTCCAAAGGATCACTTATGCCAAGTTATTTGAAAAACAAACAATCAAGACTAGATTTACAATTGGGACAAGATTTTAATTTCAACTGCTGTGACCTTAACCTTCAAGCAAGTGACCTAGTTCTTGTTCACAACACATCGTCTTGTCCTAAGGATCACTTGTGCCAAGTTATTTGAAAAGCAACCCTACATAACAAAGTTACAGTTGGGACACAAATTCTTGCACACACTAACACACACGCACACATACAGACGAGTGTAACACTATATGCTATTTCATGGGGGGGGGGGGTCCAATCACTGGACTGCAATATCATGTGATCAATGATTGACCTTGTTTGCACAGAAGAACACATAGATTTGTTTGTGATACTGATTGTGAGAAGTTGACATAGTCATGAACTGAAAACAATTCTAAAACAATGGGTGAAGGAGGGATGAATGATGGCATTTTGATCATACAAAACAGACTTACAGTTAAAATTGCAATAACCTGAGGACTGAAGAAGGGAACATGGAAAATTATGCATGGCTTGGAAAACTAAGGGAATTTCTTTTTCTTCTCCTGTGTGTTTCTGTAGTCTGCAATATGGCAAGAAACAGACTTTGAATCAGTTTAAAGTATTGCGATTTTTCTACATTTCGAATACATACAAAAACTCAATAAAGATATACATGTAATAACTGCTCTACAAAAATATATTTTCTTACGGTTCTTCCTGTGTACAAAGCTTCACCGTGATTGGACTATGACTTTCAACCTTTGCTGGGACATAGGTTTTTGTCCCATTGACATCAGTGGGTACCAAGGCACACTTCCAGTCTTTGATGTCCCTGCTGGTCTCCCGGTCATGGTGGAAGAGGTACACGGAGGGAATTTCTTTCAACTCCCCATTAAAACTTACAATGTATGACAGTGTGGTGTGACTTTTCACCGCTGCAATAGGATATAAACAGCTAATTCATATTGATCAACCATAGAAATAACTGCCAATAAGAAAGTATTTTTCCTTCTTCTTCTTTTTCTATGATAATGGCAAACATTCAATACTGAAACATGGCCATGTGTTGGGGGTTAAATAGTAAAAGTCTGTCAGGTTTCAAAAGCTACTCAGTCCACCTGGTGATAAAGAAACTGAAGGTGTGAAACTGAACACCTTGTAATCCCTAACTGTAAAAATATGTACCCATATAAACTGCTGTGCAGGAAGAAGGATATTAGTAAAGTTAATCAAAGCGCACAATGTGCTGAGAGACGGCGACGGGATAATTAACATTATAAACCCAGAATTTCTGAAGTTATTGAAGCAGTCATATGATGACAAAAACTCCACCCGCTGTTGCTACAGAATTTCTGTTTGTAACATAATAATCCGGAGTAAAAGTCATGAACCTTTCATTCATAAAGAGCTGCATACCTAAGTAGGTCATTCTCTTTCTCTAGTGCTAGCGAATTCTATCTGTTGTTTTGTATATGTAGAAATTGACCAGATATTTGATTATTTAAGATACTAGAATGTTTGCCTATCTATTTCCAAGTTAAGAAATGCCCTGGGAGGAACCTGAATTCTATCTGTTGTTTTGTATATGTAGAAATTGACCAGATATTTGATTATTTAAGATACTAGAATGTTTGCCTATCTATTTCCAAGTTAAGAAATGCCCTGGGAGGAACCTAACTCGCCATCATGCAAAATATTGTGTGGACTACTTTAGGTCAATTACATACATACGGAGCACTATTTTTCTTTTTACAGGAGTAGATCTTCATATACGTAAGATGGGTTGCTGTTCTGGTTAAGAAATATCACGGATATTTTTTTCACGCTTAAAATTGATGCTTCCAATGCAAAATAATGGCAAAAGAAAACATGTTAACAAACAATAACACACTAAAAGCGGCTACGGCTATGATTTAAACGTCTGTGTAACATATTCCACTCGTATTCGTTAGTGCAGAATCGCACTGCATGGATCCGCACTAAGCACGGAGAGGTACAGTTAAAATTGTTGTGGAAAATATGCAAATTAGCAAGGCCTGATTTCGTTCTTCAGCATAAGACGGCTAATCGCCGTCTAAAAAACAGGATAAAAGCTGGTGTATAGTATTTACGGTTTGAACATTGATGCAATCAGTGCTGATTTAAATTCGGGGATTGTATCAGCACTGACTACATAATTATGATAGTAATACATTCCACTGGACAGCAGTTGGAGGGAAAAATGAGTTTTTGTACTAGTCAACTGTGGTAAACATTATCTGAAAAGCTAAATGATGGTAATTCCTGGATTTTCTTGTGTATGGAATTAGTGGTGTCAGACTGGTTTATATTTTTTCAATGTGACTTTTGGCACGGTCCTTACATTAATTTTACAAATATCAGTGTGACATTAGTATTTTAAAGTGTTTACTTCAAAAACTTCAGTATGACATTAAATTTTTCTGTTCAAAATCGGGATGTGACTATGGCACAGGATCCCTTCCTTTCCCAGTCACTGAAATGGCTACAGGCTACAGTTTTATTGTGGGTACAAGTCCAAGTGATCAACTGGATAGAGTTAAAAAAGTTGATAACAAGGGCTACATTTGATTGAACACCATGCCCCCGAGGTGGGCCTTAGACCTTGGGGGTCAAGGTCATTTGAAGATCAAGGTCGCCTGGCAGGTAGAGCTCATCAAGGTGCGTGCGCCTGTGAAGTTTAGAGTCTGCAGGTGGAAGAACTTCTGTGTTATGGTCAAAGATTAAAGATTTTTGACAAATAGACAAACAGACAGACAGACCAAAAACGACCAAAAACAATACGCCCCGATTTATCCATTCGGGGGCATAAAATGGTACATTTACAGTGTAGTTCACTTGCTTGTTGCTGATGGTATATGGGTAGTCCTAGCATGACTGGCCCAGACTTGGTATAATTTGACCTGCTGCGAATGTGAATCTATAGAGAACCTCCCAGGTACAAAACCCTGCTCTAGAAGCCTCCTATTTCGGTTTGCATTAGTTCCCAATTGACATAAAAAAAAAAGTTCTATATTAAGAAATTATTTTACTTACTGCATCTGGAGAAAAATCCAGTATCGTCATAGCGTGCGACAGCTGAACCATTCTGTACAACCCGAACCTCACATTCCTTGATGTACTCAACCACCTGCTGGTACTTCCAAAGATCTAACTTGAACATCTCGCAATTCTGATCTTTGATGGGTACATCTCTTACAGTACCATCGTAAAATTCCACCCTGGCAAATTCAGAGTTGTCTGCCTTGTAGATTTTATCTATTTTCCCAGGTGCGTAACTGAAGACATGCTCTTTGTGCAGAGCGACCACTGTATCCCTTGGCTGATGAGTAGTTCAAATTAAAATAATTTGTACATGTAACATTAATATTTGTCAAATGATGATGTGTATATGAGTACTAAGTGTTAACACACCGGTCCATCTTTTTATACCTTAAAACAGTTCACAAAAAAGGCTATTTTTGTCAGCATTATTTTTGAGACCATAAAAAATCTTATGGTTCACCTTAAAACCATAATCTTAATGACTCAGTTGTACACCCTTAGTGTACTGGAACAGGTCTTGATAAAATTTGTTGCTTTTAATACAGTTTATGAAATCACTGAGAAAGCAGGACTGAGTGATTTAAAGAATGAATTGAAATTCAAGTTAAACTGATCTGTAATTGTATTGTTTTCCAAGAGAAAATAAAAGTCTTTATATTGGAAATGCTTGCTGAGGACAAGTAAAGTCATAGTACTTTCAATTACAAAATTTAAGTACTCTCAATTAACTGCAAAACACTAAATAGCATTTTAATATGAGCATTTTCTTTAAGCCATAAAATCCTGAAGAGATCAGATAAGATCATTGAGTACCACTTACGCTACTTCAGAATCTTGCAAGAATACATGACATTATGGTACTGGAAATCATGTAGCGTTTTACCAGAAATGATGGTTCGTTAAAGCATTATCACAATTCTGTTACTTGATCAGATTTCAATGTGCAGACCTGTGTAGATCACTCATTGTTAGTTATAGCATGTTAAACCAGCATGAGCTCACCTGGAAGATATATTTTTCATCCACTATGATATCATCTGCCTGAATGTCTTCTGAATATCCGGTCCTGTCCATCACACGGTACCGACCGTCCTGTGTGTCCTGGTATTTTCCGTAATAGTACCATCCGTCGTCCTTCCAACGTGCCAATACCACCTGGTTTTTCTTGAATTTTAGCCCCTCAAATTGCTCTATCACTGTGTCGTTAGTTGTGTTGAACGGCTTGGGGGATGGCGGTTTGGGGGGAAGAGGCTTGGAAGGTGTGTGAATGGCTGGACAGAAATGAAAACCTTGTTGGCAATGTTAATGATGTTGATGTGGTTCTTGATGTACAAACTGGACAACAATGTTAATGATGTTGATGTGGTTCTTGATGTACAAACTGGACAAAACTCACATGTCCAAACGTGAAAATGAACACCTTTTCATATACAATATCTGACTGACCTAAAATTAATCCAGAGGTGCATAGCTCAGACAAAAGAGTATCAGTAAGTTACTTTATAATTTTTTAATTGATTTCTGTGAAACTGGATATTGTGAAAATAAATTTTAAGGAAGAAGTTTCTCTCCAAAGCTGCTTCATGCGGTAACAGTCAACAAACATTGCTTACTTTTCAGATTCAGAATGGATATTTCTTGATGCTAGGAGTTACTTAATATGGAAAAACAAAATGTTTTGTTTGTTGTTTCTGTTTGGAGAAATAAATATTAGTGCTCATGTGCCAGATATACATGGATCAGCTGTTAAATCTTGCTAAGTGATATTTGTGTTAATGTAAGTTAGATGTTGCCTGTGTTTGGTGCCATTTAAAGTGTTTTCACTAAAACCATTGCATAGATCATAAAGAAAACATAAAACTATAATGTTGCAACCAGACCTATTTGTCTGGATCTGAACAATAATAACAGACAATATAGACAAATAAAATATTAACCCTTTCCCTCATATAGACTCATTTTGATGCACTCAATAGGTACCACATAAAGCCTGATCTGTCTTAACCCTTTCCCTCATATAGACTTATTTTGATGCACTCAATAGGTACCACATAATGCCTGATCTGCAGAAAACCACAGTTAAACCTACATGGGGCTCTTTTCAGAAGATTGTTACCAACAGGAGGGACTTTAACAAATAGAATGGTATCCTGTCACGGTAAATTGATGGCAAGCATATAATGTGGGGATTTTGACAATTTGCAAATACACCAAGGTTGGGGATTTAGACAAAAATAAAATGAAAAACTTTTAAAATTTTTAAAATTTCTAAATTTTTTATCCCCCCTCTAAAGAAGGAAATTTTAACTATTGTAAATTTCCACCAATTTTTTTTGGAGAGGGGGTAAAAAGTATCCAAAAAATACAGCTACAATGCCCAAAAAAGTGCCTTGGGGGGCTCCCTTGCTTTGAAAGCTTATAAAAATTTGGACGAAATTATAAAAAAATTGATTAAAAAGATTTACAACAGTTTTAAAGCCAAAAAATAAGGGAAAAATCAATAAGAAAACCAATAAAGAATATTAACAATGAAAACCCCAGTTTACAACCAAGTTAAACTACCTCAACCAAACCCTAGCCTCATAACCTTTGCAGTAATTTCCTTGATCAGATGCTGGGCATTCAAAAATATATAAGCAAAAAAATCAGCTCAGTAGATCCCCTTCCCCCCACGTTGCTTCCGACCAAAAATTCTATATTTCAAAACCATTTTCTTAAAAAAACCTTTTAAAAGAAAAACCTGAAAGATTCCTTCTCCCTTAAATTACATGATTTAAAACCCCTTTATGACTGAAACCCTGTTTTATTTAGGGTCCGTTGCCGTTTGGGCTTTGGGGCTGACCCTTTAAACCCTTTTTGAATATTGGGTAAAATTTAAAAATCATGCTTTAAGGGGTTTAAAAAAGGGGATAATTAAGAATTTTTATTTAACCCCCAAATATCAACACACATCACGTAGAAAATTAAAGTAAAAAAGCAAACAAATCAAAATATCAAATATATAAAAATTTTTCAACACTAAAAAAAGCGGCCTCTGATATTAAAACCAAAATTTTTTCACTCTACCAAAAATGGAAAGGGGGGTTGTAAATTTTATCATTCCACAAACCAAATTCATATGAGGGGAATATGTTACCAAATTTACACAAACTTTTTAAAATTTAATGTAACTTTTTTAATTTTTATTGTTTGTAAACTTTTTCTTTTACCTTTTTTTTTTGCACGGAAAATCCTTTAACGTGAACAAAATCTTTGCTTTTTTTAATCGGAACAAAAACCAATTTTACTAAAAAATTACCCTTAAAAAAAACAAGGGGCCCTGAGGCCCTAAATCGCTACCTGAGTACCTTGTTTCAAAAAATTAAAGGGTTTTTTTAAACAAAAGGGAAAATTTGAAAAAATTAATCTAAAACTTTTTCCCCGACAATAAAACACCAAATATCTAAGAATGGCCCTAGGGTTCAGAGAAGATTGGGGGCGGTCATTTTTCCCTAGGGGAAAAACTTGAAAAACTTTGTAATGAACCCCTTTGATGCACACAAACCAAAAATCTTTGCTCTAGGCCCTTATTGAATCATAGAAGAAAATTTTTTTTGTTTTTTTTTTTTAAATCATTAAAAAAAAGGGGCCCCTGGGGGGGGGTCTTTTAACCCATTGGGCTATGTTTTTTACAAACTTGGTAGGGCCCCCTAAAAAGGGGTGCTACAACCAAATATCTAAACCGCCCCTTTTGGTTTTAAAAGAAATTTTTTAAGTTTTCCAAAAAACCCGTAAAAAAAGAACCCCTTTGCAGGGCTTTTTCCCATAGGGCTATGTTTGTACAATCTTGGAGGGCCCAAAAATTTTCCCCAAAAAATCTAAGTCTAGGGGCCCTTTTTCATTCAGGGGGAAGTTTTTTTTAATTTTCCATTTAATCTAAAAAACAATTTCCCCTTTTTCGGGGTCTTTATCCCAAAGGCTAGAAATGTAAATCTGGTAGGGCCCAAAGAAAAGCTACATCCAAAATCTAATCTCACCTTATGGATTCTAAAAAAGATTTTTTAAGATTTTTCTATTAAATTAAAAAAACAAGTGCCCTGGTGGGGGGTATTTATCAAAGGGGTTGTTTTTTAAATTTTGGGAGGCCCATAAGAAGCTACATACCAAAAATTTAAACCCGGGCCTTCAGTTTTCAGAAGAAATTTTAAAAATTTTTTTTTTTAAACAAAAATTTTTGCCCAAAAAATTTTTGCAATGGACCAAACCATTTAAACAATTGATAAGCTTACAAGGAACATTTCCCGCAAAAATTTTTAAAAATTTGGGCACGCACGCACGCACGAGGACGCAGGGGCGACGGACAAAAGGACGCCGGGCAAAAGGCGATAAAAAGCCACCTTTTAGCCGTTTTTTTTGTGATAAAAATGGGAATTTGCTTTGAAACCCCCAGTATGAATTTACCAAAAGTACCAACATACTTTTCATGATGGATGGGCCTCATACTTTTTAATTTTGAAATAAAAGGAAATTACAAATATCTTAAAAAAAAAATCCTTCAAATTACACAAATCAAACAATAGAAAGAAAAACAGGTTCACTTACGAAGAAAGGGGAAAATATTGGATGAACTTTCAATGAAAAAGGGTTTAACCCTTCCAGGATTATTAGAAACAAGGGTTTTAAAACTCACTTCAACTAAGGAAGGAAAGCAGGGAGTGACCTTCCTCTATTTTTTAAATTTCTACAAACACGGGTTTAGACGGCTATTTTGTTTATCCCGTCCCCCGTCTCTAAGCGCTTGACCTTTTTATTACTCCCCAAGCTCAAGGAAGCTTTTTACACCCAGTCCGTCGTCTGCTCCTATGAAACACGGGCAGAAATTGATTAAACTTGGCATGACATATAAAATAATAAAAAGTGTAACTAAGTAACTAATGCATTCAAAACATAAAACCCAAAAAAAGGGGGGCCCCTTTTTCAAAAATGGGGGGCCATCCCCCATGTTTCCTTCTTTTTTTTTTTACCTTCAAAAAAAAAATTTTTGGTTTTGGTGATTTTATTAGGTTTTTGCTTTTGGGGGCAGGGGGGTTTTTTGGGTTTTTTATCCCGGGGGGGGACATCCCCAAAATCAAAAAAAAGGGGACGAATAGATCCCCCTTTTTTTGTCACTTTTTAAAAGGGGGTTTGTTCCGGGGTTTTGGGTTTTCCCGGGGGTCAGTTTTAAAAAATGCCCCGGGGGGGTATCAGGGGCCCCTGTCTACGGCTTGTACGCAGTGTAAAGGGGGACTTTTAAAATTTTTTTAAAAATAAAAAATTGCCCCCCAAAAATGAAATACGTCTGTGGGGCTTTTAAAACCCCAAAAAAAAAACAAAAAAACCCTTCCCAAAAAAGGTTGGAACATTAGGGTCCCCTTTTTGAAAAGGTTTTTAAAACAAAAAAAGTCAAAAAAACCAAAACCTTTAAATTGTATGAATAAAATTTTTTTTTTTTTTTTGGGTTTGAAAAAGGGGGAAAAAAAAAGGGGGGGAAAAATTTTTTTTGCGAACTAAAAAGGGGAGTAAAATATGTCAACAAAACCCCAAAAACCCCGGGCAAAAGAAAATTTTAAAAAAAAAATTTTGGTTAAAAAATTTTTCAGGGGTTTTTTAAAAAAATTTCTGTCAGCATAAATAGAGTAAAAAGCAAAAGGGGTTTAATATTAGCAAGGGGAAAAAGAAAAGGGGCCCCCCAAAACAAAAATTTGGGAAAAAATCCCCCTTTAACAAGCAACTGAAACTGCTGAAAAAACCCCCCTCAGTGTAATTTTTAGCCCCGCGATTTTTTTTTACTTTTTTTTCCTTCGTCCTGAATTTCCCGGGTTTTTACCACAAAAGTACCCCAAAAATTTAAAAAATTGCTCCAAAAAGGGATGTTAAAATGGGGGCCCAGATTTTTACTGGGCCCCTGTTTGGGGGTTTTTCCCCCCGGTTTCTGTAGCTGTCAAAAATTCACGTTTGCGGCAAAACCCGGGAAAAGTTTTAGCAAAAAAAACAGCCTTCCGTCCCCCAGGGGCCCCCAGTCGTGTTACCCCCGGGAAAGGGAAAAAACCCGTGTTTAGGCGTCCAAAAATTTTTGGGGGGGACTAGGAAATTTTTAAAATTTTTCTTTTGGATTTTTTTTGACAGAATTGTGCCAAAACTGTAATATTTAAAAACTTTTTTTGGTCACAACAATTGGGTCCTAGTTTTTCCGAAATTTTTTAGGCTACATAGATTGTAGGTAAAAACCCCCTTTTACCCCCGGGTTTTTTTTGCAGAAATTTTTTTTTTATGTTTTCATCATACCACCCCTTTCCTTTTCGTGTATCCTTTCCCCTTGCAAACCCTTTGGGTTGGGAAATTTTTGGGGAAAATTTTTTTATAATTCCCATTGGGGCAAAAATTTCTTTTCCCCAAAATTTTTTTTTAAATTTTTGCCCCCCCCCAAAAACTATTTTTAACCCAAAAGTAAAAAGGTCTAAAATTTTGTTATCATTTTTGGGAAAACACATAATATTTTTGGGGGTTTTTATTACAGCCTTTTTTGAAATTACCGGCCCTTATAATAGAAACCGGGAAATTAAAAAATCTCATATAGAGAACTATAGTGTGCAATTTATGTGAAGATTTGAAGTTTAATTTCCCGACTGTCACTTTCTTGAAATCAACCAATACAAAAATGATATATTTAATATATGAAAACCCCAAAGTTTCCAGTGTATAAAATATTTAGTAAATTAGTGGCCCCGGGGGACCAGGGGTACATCTATGTCTGGGGAATCCGGGACGGGGGGTTCAATGCCGATGCGGCAAATTTTTTTCAGGGCCCTTTCCCCAGGCCATGTATAGATCAACCCAGGCATTGTAAAGAGGGAATGTAAAATTTTTTTAAAATCGTTTTGAATCAGCGTAATATGAGTAAGCTTTTTTTATTTTTTATATTAATCAGTTTAAAAACAATTTAAAAAATTTTAAGGGCAATTCAACATCTTTAATTTTGTATATATACGTATTAAATTCTTTACAACAAATTTAAAAACCCTTTTAAGGTTTTTTTAATTCAAATCCCATTTTTTCTTTGATGAACGAAAAACACCGTAAAAGTACCAATACTCCCCCAAAAAAAAAACAATTAAAAACTGAAAAATAAAGGGTCATTGTTTTGCAAGATGCATTTCCCAATCGGTTGAAAATTGAAATCCCCTTCGGGGTTAGAAAAGTTTCCCTTGGTTTGCAAGTGAGGGTAAATGGTTTTTTAAGAGGGAAGGAAACGGTTTTGAGTTTCGGGTTTCCGGGCTTAAGATAAACCCAATGCCCCGACGATAAAAGGAAAAAATATTTTTGGTAAGAGGGAAGTTCAAGGGTTTGTAAAAAACGAATGTCATGTTTGTAAGAAAAAAGGTTCCCTAGTGTCTAAGATGAAGTCCCCTTTTTGAAAGATGGGGGTTTTGGTTTTCCCTTTTTTTAAGATGAAGTTCAATAGTTTGTAAATAAAATGTAAAAGGGTTTTGGTAAGAAAAATAAAAGGGAAAGGGTGAAAAGTTTGTTAGAAAAAAGGTCACGGTTTTGTAAAAAAAGTGAAGGGAAAGGGTGAAAAGTTTTTTTAGATGAAGGTCACTGGTTTTTTAGATGGGGGGCCCAATGTTTTCTAAAAATAAAATTTCCCTTTGTTGCAAGATAAAGGCCCAAGTTTTTTAAGATAAAAATCAGTAGTTTGTAAGAAAAAGGTAAAAGGGTTTTGTAAGATAAAAGTAAAGGGTTTTTTCAGTTAAAAGTAAATTTTTTTTAAATAATTTCCCCCTTTTTTAAGTGAAAGGCATTTGTTTGAAAAAATGGGGGTTTCAATGGTTTGTTGGCGAATGCCAAGGGTTTGTCAATAAAGGTCAGGGGTTTTTTTTAGGATAAAGCCCCTTTTGTACATGAAGGTAAATAAATTTTTAAAGAAAAAGGGCCAAGGGTTTTGTAAGTTTATGGCCAAGGTTTTTTTTAGATGGGGGCCCAAGGGTTTGTAAGCTTATAGGTAATTGTTTTGTAAAATAAAGGGAAATGGTTTGTAAGCTTATAGGTCAATTTTTTGAAGATAAAGGGGGAAAGGGTTTTGAAAGTAAAGGGTCGGGTGTTTTGAAGATAAAGGGTTTGGGTGTTCTTGAATGAGGGTTTAAAGGGTTTGTAAGTTTAAAAGGCCAATGGTTTGTAAAGTGAAAAAGTTTAGGAAAAAAAGTTTGAAGGCCCTTGGTTTTAAGCGAAAGGTCATTTTTTTGTTAGATGAAGGTCAATAAATTTTTAAGATGAAAGATCAAGGGTTTTAAAATTTAAGGTCAATTTTTTAATTAGATAAAGGTTTTTGGTATGTAAAGAAGTCCCCTTGTTTTAAGAAAAATCCCAAGGGTTTTTAAAGGATGAACTTTAAATGTTTGTTAGCGGGGGAAGGAAAATTTTTTTTTGGTTAGAAAATGGTAAATGGTTTTTTAAGGATGAAGGTCAATTGTTTGAAAGATTGTAAGATGAAAGCAAGGGTTTTGTAAGATAAAGGGAAAATATTTTTAAAATTACGGGCCCCCTGGTTTCTAAGGTAAAAGTTCCCAAATTAACCCGGAAGGGTTTAAAAAAAATTTGTAAGTTTAAGGGCCCAAGTTTTTTTAAAATAAAGGCAATGTTTGAAAGTTTGAAGGCCCTTGATTTGTGTTTGAAGGCCAATGGTTCGTAAGTGGAAGGTCAATGGTTTGAAAGATAAAGGCCCAAGGGTTTTGTAATTTTGAAGGTAAAATGGTTTGAAAGGGGGGAAGGGAAAAATTTGTTTGTGAGATGAGGCAGTGGTTTGAAATTTTAAAGGGTTTCAATGTTTTTGCAAGTGGAATTTAAAATGGTTTGCAAGTGGAAGGTAAATGGTTTGAAAATTTGGAAGGAAAATGGTTTGTAAAAATAAAGGGCCCAATTGTTTGCAAGTTAAAGGGCCCAAAATTGGTTTTAAAAAATGAGGTCAAGGGGTTGGAAAGGGAAAAGGGCCCAATTTTTTTGTAAAACAAAATAAAAGGGTTTGAAATAAAAAGGGCCCTTTGGGTTTTCTAAATGAATTCCCTTCTTGTAAGATAAAGGGCCCAAATGGTTTGAAAAAACCGAATGTCAAGGGTTTGTAAGAAAAAGGCCCCTATGCTAAGATGAAGTGCTTTCTTGAAAAATGGGATTTTCCCTGGTTTCAAAGATAAAGGCCCCGGGGGTTCCCCTTTTTTAAAGTGAATTTAATGGTTTGTAAAATTTAATGTCAAGGGTTTTTTTAAGATAAAGTGAAGGGAAAGGGGAAAAATTTGTTAGATAAAGGGTCACGGGTTTGTAGAAATAAAGTGAATGGAAGGTAAAATTTTGTTAGTTTAAGGTCACTGGATTGTAAATAAAGGCAAGCTTTCAAAGATAAATTTTTCCCTTTTTGGGCAATTAAATTTCAAGGGTTTTTGTAAGAAAAAGTAAATTTAAAGGGTTGAAAATTTTAATTAGATAAAGGGTCAATGTTTTTTAAGATAAAGGTAAAAGTTTTCAAAGTTAAAATTTCCCCTTGGTAAGATGAAGGTCAAGGGTTTTGTAAGATAAATTTCCCGTATTTGAAAGATAGGGGAATGGTTTGAAAAGAGAAGGTTGGTATTTTTTAAAGAGGGAACGGTCAAGGGTTTTGTAAGATGAAAGGCCAATGGTTTGTTAAGTGTAAAGTTATGGAAAAAAATTTGGGAAAGGCCTTTGGGTTTTAAAAACTTTTTGGGTCAGTTTTTTTGTTAGATGAAGGTCAATGTTTTTTAAAATTGAAAGATAAAAGGTTTTAAAAATGAAGGTAAATGTTTTTTTTAGAAAAAGGGTTTCCCTTGGATTAAGACAAGTCACCTTTTTTAAAGATAAACCCCAAGGGTTTTTAAGATGAATGTTAATGGTTTGTTAGCTAAAGGGCAAAAGTTGGTTAGAAAAGGGGCAATGGTTTGTAAATGAAGGTAAATTGTTTAAAAAATTGAAAGTTTAAAAGCAATGGTTTGTAAATAAAGGGCCCAAATATTTTGAAAGATCCGGCCCCGGGTTTTTTTTCCTAAGGTGAATTTCCCAAAAATTGAAAGTCGAAGGTTAATGAATTGTAAATGGGGCCAATGGTTTATGCGTTAAGGTCAATGTTTTTGAAAGATGAAGGTCAATGATTTGTGAGTTTAAAAGGCCCAAAGGGTTCGTAAGGGGAAAAGGGTAAAGGGTTTTGTAAGATGAAGGCCAATGGTTTGTAATTTAAAGGGTTTCAATGGTTTGCAATTTAAAAAGGTCAAGGGTTTGGGAAATTTTTGAAGGTAAATGGTTTGTAAGTTAAAGGGTTTCCAATGTTTTTGCTTTTTGGAAGGTCAATGGTTTGCAAGGGAAAGGTCAAGGGTTTGCAAATGGAAGGTCAAGGGTTTGTAAAATGAACCCAAATTTGTTTGAATTTAAAGGGGCAAGGGTTTTGGTAAGTTGAAGGAAAAAGATTTGCAAGGGAAAGGGTAAATTTGGTTAGCAAGTGGAAGGTCAATGGTTTGAAAAATGGGGGGTTAAATGGTTTGGAAATTTGAAAGCCAATTTTTTGAAAGTTAAAGGGCCCAAGGGTTTTTGTAAGATGATTTTCAAGGGTTTGTAAGATAAAGGGGCCAAATGGTTTGAAAAACGAATGTAAAGGGTTTGAAATATAAAGGTTTTTGGGGTTTCAAAGATGAAGCCCCTTCTTTAAGTAAAGGCCCAATGGTTTGAAAAACGAATGTCAATGGTTTTTGTAAGATAAAGGTCCCTTGGCCTAAAGAAGTGTCTTTTTGAAAGATAGATTTTCCCGGGCCCCCTAAAAATAAAGGCCCCGGTTTCCCTTTTTTTTTTTAAAGATAAATTTAAATGGTTTGTTAAAAAATGTAAATTTGGTTTGTAAGATAAATTTAAGGGAAAGGGGTAAAAAAATTTTGTTAGAAAGGGTCACTGGTTTGTAGTAAAATTGGAATGGAAGGTGAAAAGTTTTTTTAGGGGAGGTCACTGGTTTTGAAAGGGATAAAGGAAATGCTTTCTAAGATAAATTTTTCCCTTGTTGCAAGATGAAGGTAAGGGTTTTGTAAGATAAATTAAAAGGGAAGGTGAAAAGTTTATTAGATGAAGGTCAAGGGTTTTTAAGAAAAAAGGTCAAGCTTTCTAAGATAAATTTTTCCCCTTTTTAAAGATAAAGGTAAAATGGTTTGTAAGAAAAAAGTTAATAGTTTGAAAAGAAAAGGGAAGGGTTTTGTAAGAAAAATTTCAAGGGTTTGTCGGGAAAAAGGTCGGGTTTTTTGGGAGGATGAAGCCCCCTTGTTGTAAGAAAAGATCATTGTTTAAAGGGATGGGGTCAAGGGTTTGTTTTGAATCCCAAAAGGGTTTGTAATAAAAGTCCCTTTTTGAAAGATAAAATTTCCCCCTTGTTGTACAAAGGGTCAATGATTTTTTAAGGGACGAAGTAAAATGCTTTTTTAAGATGGGGGCCAATGGTTTTTTAGTGGAGGCAAGGGTTTTAAAAGCTTATGGGAAAATTTGTTTGTAAGATCAAGGGAAAAAGGGGTTTGTAAGATAAGGCCCGGGGTTTGTAAATGAAGTTTAAGGGTTTTTGTTTTAAAAAAAGGGTTTCAATGGTTTGAAAAGATGAACCCCAATGGTTTGTAAAGTGAAAAGTCAATGGTAAAAAAGTTAAAAGGGTCCTGGTTTGTAAGCGGGTGGGGTCATTTTGTTTGTAAGATAAGGGTTCTTTGATTTTGAAGATGAAAGATAATGGTTTTTAGAAAAGGGTTTTGGTATGTAAGACGAAGGCCCCTTTTTTTTAAGATTAAAAGCAAAATTTTTTAAAGATGAAGGTCAAGGGTTTTTTGTTGGGCTGAAGGTAAATAGTTTTTAGCTAATGGTCGGGGGTTTTGTAATTAAAGGTCAATTTTTTGTAAGATTGTTAGATAAAAGGGAAAATTGTGTAAGATGAAGGCCAATGGTTTGTAAAAATACCCCCCCGGGTTTTCCCTAAGGGGGAAGTTCCCTTTTTGGTAAGTTGAAGGTCAATGTTTAAAAGGGAGATAAAAGGTCAAAAAAATTGAAATTTTTAAGGCCCAATGGTTTGTGAGATGAATGTAAATGGTTTGTAAAAAGAAGGCCAAATGGTTTGTTTTTTTAAAGGGCCCAAATTTTTTCGTAATTTGAAGGTCAATGGTTTGAAAGATAAAGGGCCCAATGGTTTTTTTAATTTAAAGGGTTAAAGGGTTTTTGAAAAGTGAAGGTCAAGGGTTTTTGTGAGATGAAGGCCAAGGGTTTGTAAGTAAAAAGGCCAAGGGTTTTTGTAATTTGGAAGGTAAAAGGGATTTGCAAGTGAAAGGGTTTCCAAGGGTTTTTGTGGGGGAAAGGTCAAGGGTTTGTAAGGGGAAGGTAAATTTGGTTTGTAAAATTTAAAGGGCCCAAAATGTTTGCAATTTGGGGAAGGGCCCAATGGTTTGAAAAGGGGAAAGGGCCCAAATTTTTTTGTAAAACAAGTAAAATGGTTTGCAAGAAAAAAGGTTTTTTTTGTGTCTAAGATGAATTTTCCCTTCTTGTAAGAAAAAGGCAAATTTATGTAAAATGAATTTTAATTGGTTTTTAAGATAAAGGCCTAGTGTCTAAGAGATTTTTCCCTTTTTGGAAAGATGAAGGTCCGGTTTTTCTAAAATGGGGTTTCCATGGTTTTCCCAAAGTTATAAGAAAAATTTTCAATGTTTGTAAGATAAATGCATGTTTTTTTTAAGATAAAGGGTCAGGGGTTTGTAAGTTTAAATTTTCCTTTTTTGAAAGAAAAGGGTCAATGGTTTGAAATTTTTAAGGGCCCCCGGGTTTTAAAAATTTAAAGGGTTTGTTAATTTAAAGGTCGTTTTTTTTGAAATTATATACTTTGATTTGTTAGTTTAGGTCAAGCTTTTTTTTTTCAGTTGGAATTCAAAGGTGTTTTAAATGAGATTTGTAATTTTTAAAAATCCCCAAACCCTTTTTTTTTTCAGTGAAACCGACTTGGCGGGAACTTGCGGGTTTTTTTTCCCCCCATTAAATTTTCAAATAAAAACAAGAGGGCCAAATGGTCGCGTCGCTCACCTGAGTAAAAACCCGATGGTTTAAAAGGGATCATGAAGTACACTAAATGGGCTACCCCGGAACCATCAAAAAGGTTTTTATAAATTATAAGAACTTGTTTTTTTTTCAAGATAGAAGAAAAATTTGTTTATAAGATTTAAAACTTTAATTTCCTGAAAACTACCACTAATTTTTGGGATATCTTAAAATCCACTTTTATCACAAAAATTTACCCGTTCTCCAAAAATTTTGGGAAAAGGTAAGAAAAAATCGTGGGGAAATTGGGTGAGGGGAAAAAAAGAAAAATATATGGGGGGGTGTTAGCCAAAACCCTCCCAAAAAAATATTGAAGGAATATTCAAGTATCGGCTCTGTTGTTTTGGAAAAAAAATTCCCTTTTTATTTTTAGAAAAAAAAATCCATGAAAAAAAAGTGAAACCCCAGGGGGCGGGGGCCAATTTTTTTCACCCGGGGATGTTTTTTTAACAAAAAAGGGAGAATAAAGGGTACGTAAACACAAATATTTTAACTCGAGGCCTTGGATTTTTTACAAGAAGAATTGCTTTAAAAAAACTAGTGACCCCCGGGGGGGGCCAAAATTTTTAAACCCCGGGGCCAGATTTTTAACAAACTTTGTAGAAATCCCCTAGGCCTTTTTATGCCCAAATATCAAAATTAAAGGGGGCTGTAGTTTTGACAAAAAATATTTAAAAAATTTCCTTGTGCAAGTCCTTATAAATCTAAGTGGGCTCCCGCGGTGGGGACAAAATTTGACCCCGATATCATGAATTTTAGCAAACTTGATAGAGAACCACCAAAAATCAGTGTCACACACGAAAATCAAACCCCTGGGTCTTTAAGATTTTTTTAAAGATTTCGCTGTTAAAATTTTTTTTTTAGATCCTATGATCCAGGGCTTTCAAGGCCCGAGTTCATGCATTAAATCAAGTTTTATAGAATTGGGCCCTTTGGGTTTTAAAAGAAAATGCACTTGAAACAAAATTTTTGACGACGAACGGAAACGAACGCCATTGGGTCCTTTTAAAAACATGACCTACAAGGCAGGTGGGGTAAAAGGGCAATAAATTTTTAATATAACTAACAGTCACCAAAAAATTAATGACCTATTTTTGACAACTTTCCCAAAAAAAGGTTAAAAATAAGTAGGCTACCCCTTTAAGGGGTTTCAAGTTCACAAAGGGCTAAAGGATTGACCCCCTCCCCTTCGTAAATATAACCGCAATTTAAAAAAGCATTTATCAGAAAGAACATAAAAAAATTTAAATTTGGCAATTGAATATTTTCCTTTACTTTTTAATAAAAATTAGTATTTAAAAAAAAAATTGGGGTAAATTTTCGAAATTGTCACCTTTCAAATTTTAAAATTAGTACCCCTAAAAATTAGGGTCTCAACTACACCCTTTAAAGACACAGTGAGCAGCAAATCTGCTAGTTTTTTAGGAAAAAAAAAGATATCAGTTAAAGATGAAACTTAAAAAAATCCTCTAACATGAGTGGGTCATATCCCAAAATTTAAACAGTCGTAAAATTTCATTTTACTAATAATTTTTTAATTTCATATTATGAGCACTTTGCCCAAATTAAATGATTATTTTTAAACTCCCCAAAGTTTTACCATCAATTCAACAAAAGTACCCCGTATGTCCAATTATGCCCCCCCAAAATATAAATTTTTAAGTTATAGACTTTTTTAAAGAAAAATAGGTCAAATGGGAGTGTGATTTTGTAACTATTTTCCCCCTAGCATAACTTTGCAGAAAACATGAAAAAAGAAATCACTGTTATATCAAATTTTCCCTTTTTTAGTAAGGCCATTGATCAAGATCCATTCGAAAAAAATTTGGTTTGGTTCCAAATTAATATGCTTAGGGGACCCCAAATTTCGAAAGGCCCTCAATATGCAAAAACAAATGAACCCGGGAAAAAAACTGGGTTATTACAACTTTCCCAAAATGTTTTTTTGACATTGGCCAAGTTTCATAAAGATTAAAAACTTTGGAGGAGTTGTGTTATCGATTAGCAACAGAAAAAATTAGTTTCAAGGGACATAAATCTTGCAAAATCCCCTTAACCGGAAAGATCGCCCCTTCGGGGCATATTAAACCCCTTTTAAAATTTAAAGACATTGACCAAATTTTTTGGGAAAAAAAATTTTTTCAAAACATAGGAAGGAATTTCGCTCACAAAAAATTTGGGCGTAAGGGGGAAAAATGGGGGGGGGGGGCCAAAATACGAAACCCCCCCAAACGGCGTAAAAAAAAAAATGGGGATTTGTCCCTTGCAAATTTTTTAATTTTTCGCCAAAAACGTAACCTATCTGTTTCCCTTTTAAATTTTTAAAGGGGGGTGGTCCTACATGTAATTTTCTAAATATAGCATAACCTCCATTGAAAAACACCTTCACCTCGGGGACCTTCATTTTCCAGACCCATATAGTAATTTGGGTAATTTTGCAATTCATAAAACACCCCAAATTGATGGTTCCAAAACCAAAACCCTTTGTCTCCTTACTGATGAAACCCCGAGATTAAAAAATTCGTCATGCCAAATATTAAACAATAGGGAAAAAAGCCCATTTACTCATATTCTTTTAAAAAAAAAAACCCAAAAAAAAACAAAAGCGACAAAAATTTTTTTTAATTTTCCAAAATTTTTGCGTTTTAAAGTTCGTGTCCGCGTTTTTTACCCCAAAAAAATTCCCCCTTAAATTTTCCCCAAAAAATTTGTGTTTTAAAAAAGCGAAGAAAATACCCTTTTTTTTCCAAAAAAAATGACTCAAGGGGGTTTTTTTTTCAAATCAACTTTTAAAGGGAAAAAAAAAAAAAACCCTGGTCATCTCCGGGGTTTTTTTGGGGAAATTTTTTTGGTTTTTTTAAAAAAGGTTTTTTCCGGAAACCCCTTTTTTTTTTTTTAAAAAACAACAATGGTCTTAAAAAAAAAGTACACATAGCGCAAAAAAAAAGTTGACCCCCTTACACTTGACTTTTTAAAAAAATGTCCCCTCACTGCAAAAAAACCCCCCAAAAACCCCCCAAAAATTATATGTTAAAAAAAATTAGAAGTTTGCCTCTTCCCCCCCAAATGGTTTTTTCCCAGGGGGTTTTGTCCCTTGAAAAGATTTTTTAAATTTCCCCTTTTTTAAAAAAATTTCACTTTTTTAAAACGAATTTTGGAAAAAGGGGGTGCGCTTTTTACAAAATAAAAAAAACCCCTTCTTTTTAAAACATTTTTTCTTGCCCAAAAGCCGGGTTTTCATGTTTTGGGATTAAAAATTTTTTGTCCCCCCCCTGATGGACATTTTTTCCCCAAAGTATTGGTTTTTTTTGGGGATTTAAAAATTTTTTTTCATTTTCGGGGTTTTTAGAGCGCATTTTAAAAAAAACCCCCTTTGGGTTCTAATTAAATTTCATTTTCCCCCCGGGTTTAAATTTAAAACCCCCAAACCAAAAACTGGTTTTGTAAAGGGGGGGCTTGAACATACCCTACCCCGGGTTTTGAGGCCCGGGGTTTTTGCTGGGCTTTCTCCGGGGGAAAAATATGAGTCCCGGATTTCCTTTGTTGGGTTTTTTCCCCCCCCTTTTTAAAAAACCTTCCGTTTCGCCACCTTTTAAACAAGCAAAAAATAGGTTTTTTTGTTTTTTTTTATCGTAAAAAAAAAATCAAAAGCGTGGTTAAAACGTTATTTGGGGGAAACCCCAAAAATTTTTTTTTAAGTAAAATTTTTTTTTTCTTGTGTTTAAAAATGGAAAGCTGAGAAAAAAAAAAGACAAAAAAAATTTTTTTTTAAAAAAATTAAAACTTTCCCCCCTAGATAGATATAAATCTTAAAACTGTAAGATTTGGAAAAACGACAGGGTTTTCCCCTCGGGGCCCAAAAAAAAACAACAAATTTTTTTTACTTTTAAAAAAACGTACCTTTTTTTCCCCTAAGGTTTTTTTTACTCAAAAAAAATCAAAAAACATACTGAGAAATGTTTAAAAAAAATTTTTGTTACCCCCGTATATTTTCAATTTTTTTTTAAAAAACAGATATAACCAAAAGCTGCCCTCAAGGTTTTTAAAAAACCACAAAAACCCCCAAGGGGAAACACTTCTAAAAATGCCCCCAATAATTCCAACTTTTTTTTAGAGATGAAAGTCATACCTTTTAAATTTTTTTTTAAACCCCTTTAAAGTTTTTGACAAGAAAAGGGGGGGAAAAAAGAAAAAGAAACCCCCTTTTTGCAACATTTTTGTAAATGTTTTTTTCATTTGATTTTTGACTCTTTGGGGTTTTTTTCCCGATTTGGGTTTTTCCCTTTTTTCTGTAACCGTCAAAAACTTGCCCAAAAGAACTAATTCAAAGATAGTTTTATTTAAAAAAATACCTTAAAAAAATCAAAAAAATTTTTAAAATTTAAAAAAAAAATTGAGAAGGTGCAAAAACGCAAACACTTTTTTAAAAACCCCCCGGGGGTTTTTTGCACTCTATAAAACTAAAACCGCAAAGTCACCCCCCAAAACGGCGTACCAAAAACCCCCTAAACGTTGCCGGGCACCCCCTATAAACCCCCCCGTCACCCCAAAAAACGCGCGGGTCACCCTATAACGTCGCATGTCACCCTTATAACGTCGCATGTCACCCTCTATAACATCGCATGTCACCCTTATAACGTTGCATGCATGTCACCCTTATAACGTCGCATGTCACCCTTATAACGTCACATGTCACCCTTATAACGTCGCATGTCACCCTTATAACGTCGCATGTCACCCTTATAATGTCGCATGTCACCCTTATAATGTCGCATGTCACCCTCTATAACGTCGCATGTCACCCTTATAACGTCGCATGTCACCCTCTATAATGTCGCATGTCACCCTCTATAACGTCGCATGTCACCCTTATAACGTCGCATGTCACCCTCTATAACGTCGCATGTCACCCTCATAACGTCGCATGTCACCCTTATAACGTCGCATGTCACCCTTATAACGTCGCATGTCACCCTTATAACGTGCAGTCACCCTCTATATATATCATCATCATACAACATTTACACTGTCAAACATTACATGTATACTGTAATTATATTCACATGTAAAATATTGCTTATTGTTTTGTTGTTGTTTTTTGTTTTCTTTTTGTTTTTTGTTGTTGTTGTTGTT
Source organism: Solen grandis (assembly GCA_021229015.1). Taxonomy (NCBI): domain Eukaryota; kingdom Metazoa; phylum Mollusca; class Bivalvia; order Adapedonta; family Solenidae; genus Solen; species Solen grandis. The sequence continues at coordinate 60,778,258 of CM037777.1, forward strand.
TGTTTTGTTTTTGTTTTGTTTGTTTTTTTTTGTTGTTTTTTTTGGGGGGGGGGGGGGTGGGGTGGATTTGATAACATAGTATACATTAATTTGTAACAAGTTTAGTGTTCTCATACAACATAAAGTTTTTTCTCCTAAAGAATGTCGTTCAAATTTGAAAATGAAAACTGCGTCCCTACCTTAAAAGGGTTAGCGTTGACCAGAAGAATAAAGCACCGGCAGCATTATATTCGGCATCAAAAGAAAGATTTTGAATCACATAGACATATAAATTTAATGCAACTACTATTAATTTTTTAGCATTATGTGATGGTGTGTATGATAAAAAACATTACAAAATACGCTCATTATTAACCGTCATGGATTCCCCCCTTCTTTATCAGGGGCCGTTGATTGGTGTCTTCCCTGATGAAATTTTCTTACTGTTCATGCAGTTTTCCCCAAATTTGCTTTATACCTCAGGGTTTATCTTTCCATTATGTAAAGATATGGGGATATTTAAAAAAAAACATTAATTCCCCTTCAAGACCTGATCTATCAGTTAAATTACTTTAAGTTCAGATAACATTCAGACTGCCTGATATCCCTTCTACATTACAATACAGTCGCTGTCACTGTCAAAATGCTGTTATAATGTTCAGTGTAATTAATGCATGGTAAGCAAACTAACCCCATCATGTAAAGTTCAAACTTTATCTCTTTTCCACCGATTACCAAACAAATTCTCACAATGGAAATAAATCACCCTGGATGACATGCATATGACGTGTATGGTCATTATTGTGGGAGGATGAAAACTTTGTTGCCTATATGGACAGCTGTAACCTTTCACACACGTGCCAGGAATCGAACCTACGAACCAATAGTTGACTCTAGTTAAGCGATTAAATGTAGTTCAGTCATACTTCAACGAAGTTATAAACGAATTCGAACTTCAACAAACCCATACTTTTCCGTTGTAGCTAAACGATTTTCAACATGTTCAAAATATATCCACCATGAACTACAATGCAAAAACCTTACTGTGACAGTATTTGAACGTAAATGACCTTACTTGAAAGTATCTGACATTACTTGACCGTTGTGTTTACCATAGTTGACAGTTGTAATATGACTACGATTAATATTATGTCAAGTAGAGGCTACTAGTATGAAGTTCGTTCAATTTATGTTCACAGTACTGTAAAATAAGGCTAATCAGGGTCAACTATGATGAAGTAATGCCAAGCAGGGTTAAATAATGTTGAATTTAGCAGTAATATCTCAAGAACTTCATTTCCTCTTCCTTAGCAGAATAAAGAAGATCAAAAATAGAGAGAGAAAAAAAAAGAAATTGTACTGCAATGTTGTCCCGTAAAAAGGCCGTGTCCAGGTCTAGAGTTACCGTACTTTAGCAGTCAAGGCCGCGGCCATTTACTGTAGTTCAAGCATTTGATCCCAGTTAAACGTAGTTGTACGTACTTTAAAGGTAGTAGTTCAATACTTATGTATTTATGCATGTAGTTGCCCGTAGTTAGACGTAGTGCGACCCTAGTTAACCTTAGTCAATTTGCTCGTAGTTCAACGTATTTACGCCTTAATTAAGTTTTCTTCTTCTTTGAACATTATGAACTTACTTTATCAACCTAGATTTCCATAGAGGCACTATAGTTTACCTAGTTCGCATGAACTACGGTCAAGTACTTGCATGACCGATGAATTTCAGCCTGGTGGTTAAAGTTCTATACCCCTTTCCAACGTGAAGCATGTCGCTTAAAGATAGGAAGGATTTTATTGCAAAAGACAAATATGCTGAACATGATTGTTTATATTATTTATAGAGAGTATTTATTTGTCACCAGGTTTTCCAAAGAAAATTTCGTTCACTATCTGACAAAGTCGACGATGGCGGGCGTCAACTTTCTTGTCCAACCATCCATAGCTTGTCATCATTGAGATAGTTAATTAACAATTTTTCAACATGATGAGACGGCGTGCAGGCGCGCGACCCAGGTCCATGGACGTAAGGTCAAGGTCACACTTCAAGGATAAAGGTAAAAAATGGTACAGAAACGTCTTGTCCGGGTTGTAACCTCCTCATGCACTGAACGATTAAAAAACAATAAACAAAAAACAAAAACAACAACAACAAAACCAAGAAAAAATGATACAAATGTTAAGGTTGCAGGCCCGCGGCTCGAAGGTCAAGTTAAAGGTAAAAAAAAATATACAGTAGGATTGTCTGGGCTGTAACTTCTCATTCATTGTAAGGATTTTTAAATTACTTTTTGCACAGATGTTCCTGCAAAAACTTGGCGGAGCTAATTTGCCTTATATGTATAAACTTTGAAAATCATTTAATCTGAACTTAATCTATCTAGTTATCTAATTTATCTAAAACTTAGATAGCCTTAGATATTTGTGTATAGCATTGTCTCATGGTCCTCTACCAAGATTATTCAAATTATGTCCCTGACCTGAATTCATAATAGTGTCGTACAATGACCGTACAAACACAGGAACCTTCTCGGTCTTTATACACTTTATTTGGCATGACAGACATGGCCCATTCAGACTGAACGCTGACATGAACGTACCTAGCCCATGTCGGGACAGGAGGATCTGTGTCCGACGGTCTCCCTAGGTCTCTAACAAGATCTCTCCTAGACCCTTGACTGGCCAGCTATATATACTGGTCAGTAGCCACACAGCCAGACAGAAACCATATGTATTATATAACAACAAAGAGATGGGAAATAACAGACAATATAAAATTAGCTACAGTCAATAAATTGTGACAGACGTTGCATAACTAGAACAACGGTCATGTTAAAATCACTTATGATATATAATAGGTTAGTAACGTTGACACAATCGGACAACAATACGTCTAACTAGGGCCCGATAATATTACAATAGTTCAACAGACATTACTTCCATAAGGAGAAACGGTTTTTTTTTGTTTTGTTTTTTTTTTGCTTTTTTGTTGAATTTCCACATTTTTTTGTTTACGTTAGGATACTATTTAAATATCAAACCATCATATAAAAAGCAAAAAACAGATTGGATGTGCAAGTACATAACTCTACATTTAAAAAACAAGTCCAGTGAAGTGAAATTGATGCTTCGACAGTGAGCCTAATGAAAGAGTGTACTATTTTGCGTGTGAGACTGCGAAATATGGTTGCTCTGTATCTACTACTACGAAGCGATGCCAAAACGGCAAAATAAGTATGAGTTATCGTTTATTTTTAAATTATATGGAATTTATCGCAAGCGACGCGAAGTGCAGTGCTGCGATAAATCCATAAAATTTAAAATATAAACGATAACATATTCATAGTTTGTCACGTACATGTACGCAGTACAGCTTTGCCTTTACCTTCGTTATGGAACCAACTCCCTTTGATTGACATACACGTGATGGGTCAGTATTTTAAAGGCTACATGCAAAATTCGCCGCCGCAACAAGCTCCGCCATTAAGTTTTAAAGATCCATATTCATAATTCTCTATATTAAGGCCTCAAGATCATTTTATGTCATATATTTTTCAAATTTTAAAACGAATGCAAAAATGTCATTTGACGATTAAGTCGAAAAACTAATGTCTGAATCCATCTTCTTCTTGAAATTTAACAGGGGGAACTTTCTGTATTATATATACTAAATAAATAAATAAATAATAATATATATATATATATATTATATCTGTTAATGATATTCGTATGTTTAAAAAAAACGAAAGAAAGAAAAAAGAGCGATGATAACCATTCAAAGCAATTGTGTTTAATTCAAGCAATACAGTTGAAGGTTGTTATCTAAATTCACTTAGCAAAACGTCTTGGGTACAGAAAATAAGCTTAAGAAATCAAAAAGATAAGAAAAACTGTCCAACTTCTAAAGTTTACATGTATTACCATGCAGTACAATGTTAAGTAAGACATACAGTTCATACCGTGAAGACCTGGAATATAAAACATAAAATGAACCGAAAATATCTCATTTAGACAGTCTTTACTTCAAATTTAACATTCCTTTTTTACGTCAACTAGGAAGCAATTTTTTACAACTTGGATTAATCTCTCTTAAACATTGTTTAATGGTGCTATCTTCGGAAAATTCAATAATTGCAAGGTTAAGTTCGCCAAATTCTGAGCTATCATTTAGAAGGCATGGTATAGAAGAGAAATATATATTTATACTAGCAGTGTTTATTCGTTTTATAACTCATATTGCCACAGCACATTTATATTCTTGGAGTCCCGGAATCGAAGAATTTTTCAATCGGTTAAAGAGATGATCTATAAATTCTGTATAAAGACAACAAATCAACAACAAAAGTCACTTTTTATATTTTCTGTATGCAATATTTTAATACATTGTCAATAATTTCAATACTGTTGTTTTTAACATGTCCCCAGACTTACACCTACCCACAACGAAAGTGCAGTTTTACTACATATGCCATGTGGCTTTCATTACGGAGTTTGACGTGGTAAGAAATATGTATAGATTTCAAGGTCATTTATAAGAATTTAAATCTAATTCTACCAGATCACAACAAAACTAGGTACACCGGTAACAGTACAGTGATATCCCTTAGTACAAACTCGTACACCGGTACTAGTACAGTGATGATCCCTTATACAAACTCGTACACCGGTAATAGTACAGTGATGATCCCTTAGTACAAACTCGTACACCGGTAATAGTACAGTGATATCCCTTAGTACAAACTCGTACACCGGTAATAGTACAGTGATGATCCCTTAGTACAAACTCGTACACCGGTACTAGTACAGTGATGATCCCTTAGTACAAACTCGTTTACAGTATTTTATGCAATCTATATTGTATATGCAGCTCGGTCCTTATTACTTCGATTTAACGAGGTTATACTGTATTGCACTGTATTGTATTTAGCAATGGTCACGTGGTAATTCAGTGTGGCAGTGACTGATGCGCAGCCAGTCCACTGCGCCGGAGTTACCTCAATCATTTCTACGAATTACACGAAATTTCCAGTGATGTCCAAGTAGTTATGATTTTACCGGACACGGCCGGGTACTTACAAATAATTTGTTGTTGAATAGACTTACCTGGTTGCACGTATAAATGAGCACTGTGAAGTACTTCCGGCCATGGCAGTTGTTGGGGAGGTGGAGAACGGTGCCTGGTACATAATTCACGATGCCGGACGGACGATTGAATACACGCACAAGAACTGTGTCCCCTGGCTGAACACAAATAAAGGATGGATTTTTTTTTTGTCCATGAGTCATTGATACTAGGATCATCCCCGATTTCAGTGGTGTGTATGTGAAGTGGGTGAATGGCGTTAAAAGGATATTATTTTAATGCCCAACTTCCTGTCTGTCACAATAGCTCGTATTACATATATTTCATAAACTACAAGGGACGATCATTTTTTTATAGTTTAAATGTCACAAATAAAATTACATGAACGTAAATCATTATATGTCCAGCATATTCTTACCAAATAACAGAAAACCATTGTGATCATATTAAGAACAAGATTAATTTTGATGCTAAGCATCAAAGACGCCGTGCATGTTTTTGAAGCACGACTCAAACAAAGCAAAGCAATGAACATGCGCATAGATTATAACAGAGAGTCTAAATATTTCCACTAGGCAATGATACATGCCATTTTGACAAATATACTCAGCTGTAGGCCGTGTGGTTCTGAAGTGTGTTCTTAAAAGTCCAAAAATAACAACAACAAAAAACGTATTAAATTATTCAGAAATAAGAAAGTACAGAAAATACCTTTATTATAGTAGACACATTATATGACAAGGATTTGAGACGTCATAAATGAACCAATCTATAGATTAATAAAGATACATTTTGCAACAGGTAAATCCTTTAGCATTAGGGTTTGCAAGATGCATGAAATTTTCAGACAGTAAGCTACTAAGGCGGTGTTAATGTCAATGTAGACAAATAATCATCATCAGCAGCAGCAGCAACAACAAAGACAATGATAACTAAACAATTCAGCACTGATAAGTTTTTATTTGGTACTGGATTTAGGTACAGGTACCAGTATATACAATCTTCCAGATAGTTATTACTTCCCTTGATAACGTAGCTTGACGTACGAGTATGGCATTATGGAATTATACTTTGATCTGGCATCTATGGCGTGCATATCTCAAAATAAACGTACACCTTTTCAGAAATATTCACCAGAATGGGGAATTTTGTTTCGAAATTCATCGAATCATGAAATAGGGATGGCCTTTAACTCTGCAAAAAAGTTATGGTACTGTAATACATCGTCAGACACCCATGGTCTATTTCTTCCGTTACTCTAAATCTATCAACCTTTAGATTTTCAACTAGCAAACTGACGTTTTTACGCTTTATGCATGAAAATATTTAAACCAATAAATATGACGTTTACATTTTGGATACTCCCACTGTAGAGGTCAGAATATCAGTGGTAGGGGGATTATAGTACATAGAAATATTGAAATTCGTAACGAGCGTTCAGGCATGACAATATCATCTTGCAGCCAATCAGATTACTTTAATGGCTTTCAATCTATCCGACAAACGGTGAAGTGAAAAAAAAACACGAGTGGTGTATGGAAAGAAGCATAATCAGCAGAAATAGTATATCCGACGATGCTTTAATATGTTAATTTATTTATTTTATTTTATTTTTGGCACATACTATTTTATTCTAAATCGATGCCTGTGTTGTTATGCATCTGGAGTTCATCGAGACATAATAGTGTTATATGCCCTTGGCTTACTCTCATATTTCATTTTCAACAGTTTTCCATTAGTGTATTGTTTTTGAAAGGTTTTTTTTTTTATAATCATGATTTCGCAAAAAAACCCCAAAAAATTTAAAAAAAAATAAAAAAAAATAAAGATACCATTTTGCTAACATACACTCATATAGATATTTTAAATCATTTTCATCATCATATATGTTTGTGGTAGTCATTTTCACTTATAATACCTAACTGTATTATGTATTTGTTTGGAGGACCATAAGAGGATGGAAGAAGGATTGCCAAATATATTATCATCTAAAAATAAGGAAATTATTGTTATTATACAATTATTATCATTTCTTTCTACAAAATGACAGATCCTAAACTGTAGTCATATAAAAGGGACAACTAGTCAACCTTAATATAACAACATACTACAACAAACCCGCAAATGACAGGACAAAAGTCAGTGTAACATAAAACTAGAGGGCCATAGAGGCCCTGGATCGCTCACCTGAATATAGGGTAGCCCAAAGAACTTCTGCACTTAAATAAGTTTATTTTAGCAACTGTTGTGGAGGTTTACCCAAGGATCATCCCTGACAACTTTAATCAAATTCTGTCCAGCGGTTTCAGAGATGCTGTTATTTAAATATTTCAATATAAACATATAAGGCAAATAAGCCCCGCCCCAGGCGGCCATGTTTTTTTACGGATTAGAATAATTTTAGCAATCTTGGTAGAACATTTGTTCTAAAATACAGTTGAACCTGTATTAGAGGCCACCTGTACTAAGCGATCAGCATGTTTTTAGCGTCAATTTTGTATATTACCAAACTGCAGCATTTTGTTGTATATATAATCTTCATTTAGCGGTTACCTCCGTTGAACGGCCACTTTCTATTGTTCCACTGACTGGCTGTTTTTGACAGGTTTGACTGTATTTTGAAATCTGGCCAGTAGTTTTGAAGGAGATGACTTTTAAAGTTTTCATATTGTTTTTCTTTCTGTTGCCATGGCAACCAGAGTTCTACATGGACCATTTTTAGCAACGTTTGTAAAGGTTACCCAAGGATGATCCCTACTAAGTTTAATCAAATTCTGTAAAAACAAACATTTAAAATTTTTAAAATTTTAAGTTCATTGGTCTAATTGGCGATTTGATATGATTTTTTAAAAATAATTCTTGCTTTAGTATGCATGACGTCAGAACCACGTGACAAAACAAACATTTCTTGCAGTATGCATCATTTCAATTTTAACTCTATCAATTCTAAAGATTTAATTAAGATTGACTCAAAATTCATGATACCAGAACGAGAGAAATCTTTAAAAAGAAATGCATTTTGTCTTTTTGATGACGTCATAACCACGTGACTTAAGAGAAAATTATTTAAAAAAAAAATAGAATGTAAACTTCTATGCCGATATGCTGCCCAATTGTCATGCTTCTAACACATCAGGGGGCTTTGTAACATTTAAACTTAATTTTTGGACCATAGTTCGAAACTCGGTATTGCCATGAAATCTTTTTTTTTTTTCGAATTTGGAAATTTGAATTTCAAGGTGCACATCTACATCCTAAAATACATCTTCTGTAAAAATATCAAGATAATCGGACCAAAATTGGAGGCTCTAGAGCGCAAACAAACTTTTGAAGCTGACGTCAAATCTGACGTCAGATGACGCCAATGATGACTGAAAATGATCGAATGTATAAAAAGATAACAAAATCCCGATATATATCTTCTTTGAAAAATTGAAGAAGATCCGCCTGTTATGAGATTGAGTGATTTTAATTAAGTAAATTGAACTTTAGCATTTTGATTAAAGTAAAGCGTCAATAATAAGCTTTGGAATAGTCTAGTGTGCTGTCTTACGGACAACTCCTGTTGTTCTTTTCAAATATTATTCATATTCATAATTCCTTGATTACTTACCCGCATCATTTGGCTTTTCATGTATTAGTAGCATGACACGTTATCATCACTCCAATTGTATATCAGGTCATATGAAGCACTATAACCTTTCGTAGCTCACCTGAGCACAACATGCTCAATGTGAGCTTTTGTGGTCACCTTGCGTCGTCATCAATTTACTTTAAGACATATCCTCTGAAACCACAGGGTAGAAATTGATGAAACTTAGCATGAATGATCCTTGGTAGGCCTTTCACCAAAGACGTTAAAATGAATTTCATCCATTTAGAACTCTTGTTGCCATGACAACCAACAGAATTTTATCTTATAAACTTAAAAGTGTTTTCTCCTCTAAAACTAAGAATAGTAAGAATTTAATGTTGTTTGGCACAAATGGTTTCATTATAGTGCTCTACCATAAGCTAAAATAAAATTGATCCCTTAAAAATGAGACCCCTAAGAGGTCGGCTAATTTCCTCATATACTCTATACAGAAATTTCAAAATTCCTCCTCAAGGAATTTAATATCATTTGACGGAAACGGTACCTCTTAGTGCTCTAACAAAATTTAAGAAATACAATTAATAACTTAAGAGGACTGCAGGGGCTCGACCCATTTCCTTTTATACTTTGTACAGAACATTTCTAATATTTTTTCTATCAACCCAAAAGTCAGAACTTCATGTCATTTGGTACAAATGGTCAACCCAATGTGCTCTACCATAATTGCTTAAATAAAGTAAAGTTTATCCCTCGGAAAATGGGACTTCTCTATATAGAACATTTCAAATTCTTCTATCAAACAAGTAGTCAGAATTTAATTTCTTTGGGCACAAATTTGTTCTACTAACATTGCTTAAATAAAGTTGATTCCTTGAAATTTGCGGTCTGCAAAATGATGATTGACTAGTATTCTTGAGAATTATGTATATGAAATTTGAAGCAAAGCTACTGAAGCTTACAAGGTAAAATCAAATGACCTGAATTGTTTTAATTTTTAATTAGGCTAATGATACTCTAGGGCCCTCTTCTTTCATGGTCAGATATAACAAAGACAAGGTGAGAATCGGGGGTATTAGTTGCCTTTAGTGATAACTCTAGCTATCGTCAGACATTATTTTGACCTAGCGTTTGGTGCACGTTTGCAAAACAAAATCTCATGTTACCGGAATGATTATACTTGTAAAGGTTTAGTGATATTTCAGAAATCCATGCTTTTATTTATAAACAATTCCATGACATGGCGTAAACTTATGCAGACGCTTGCAAAACAAAACTCTCATATTACATAAATACTTTTACGGGTAAGGGTTCTTTTCAATGTGTCTCAATGCTTCCCTGCCCAAAGGAGATTGAAATACTCTGGTATTGTAATGTCAATATAACCCACACATACTGCATGCTCATGTAAACTTCCTGTTCATTTAAAGTTATATATCTTAGGGTAACATTTTACTGGCTCGTGATAGCAACCCAATCTTGAAATTTGGTTCATCTGTAAAATGTAAAAAAACACAAACAAACAAAACAAAAAACCCGCATTGTGTTGTTCTATGTGGTGGTTAATGGTTATATTGTTGTTGCTTCTATATTAAACAACGATGCTTACCTAAATATTTTAAAATTCTGGTAACAATAAATTCCTTTTTGTACCATCAGTGCACTAAAGAATACATGATTTTCAATATTACTTTTTAGTCATTAACGGAACGATGATGATCTATCAGTGCATGTCTTACTGGCATCCTTGGGTGTAAATACAATGTACATACATTCTGCCATTTTGAAATATATGTCCTTGCTCGCCGCAAACATACGTGTGTATTTATTTCATGATTTGTATTGTACGTATGCATTTGTTTCCACCCCAGAGACCCCTAGAGATTATGTACAATCAAGTTTGCACTATATGAATACATTGACACTGTAATGTATCCTCGCTGTGTATTATCAAATTACACATAATCGTGACTGCACGTTTTCAAGGAATGTGAAAACAATGCACGCATCTCGGTCATATGGGCTACAAAAGATTTCACTTGTGAAATAGTACAAGAAATGAGTCAACGTCGCCGAGAAAAATATGTCAAGGAGAAATATGCAAACTGGAATCGATTTTAAAAGTTTTTTATTCTCTATTTAATATCTTTTTCTTCGTAAGCATATTACTTAACAAATATTCATTGCAATTTGACCCACAATTGAAATTGTAAAGAAGAAAAAAAAGTTTGAAATCCATGACTTCCAACCTTTAAATTGATTGAGTTTTACATTTGGAAAACTACATGGAAAGAAAGGCAGGGGTTTAAGCAAAATCATGAAAATACTTTCTTATTTCTATGTAATTAACGTTATAAACGTCTTGAAACTTTCAACTATTCATTTGCTTATTATATTTGCTTATTTTTACAGATTTAGAAAAAGAAACCGTTATACATTTAGAAAACATAAAAAATCGGTAGGTAGAATTACATGTATTTGTCATTTTCTTCAGGTTTGCGGAAAGCCGTGATAACAAATGCAATAAGATATCCGTAAAGGTTTTCTGGCTCTAGTATAATTATACTAATTCATTGTAAATGCGACTTATTTACTCAAAAACGTATCACAATTCACTATTCAACGCAGGCACTCATTCCTGCAAAAGAACAATGGGATCTTGCTCAATCAAACCAATGACCACTTTCATTTCTTTCTTCAAATTAATAGATTTACATGAATTAGCCCTTTTACGAAAAACATGAATAAGTCATGTTTGATAACGTAATCACTTGAAATTTTCTGGACTTTTTGCGCATGCTAAGGTACGGCAATTTTACTTATCTAATGTTAATATATCCAATCTTTTGATCTTTTTTAAAATATGTTGCTTACAAATCAATGTTGTCATAAACAAGTGACACAACATAAATTCCTTAAGGTATGATTAAGATTGGCATCAATACTCATGACGCTAGAGCGCGAATACATATTGAAATGAATGATTTTTTATATTTCAACGACGTCAAAATCAAGTGACTAAAGAAAAATATCATTTTTTTGCAAGGACATGTTCAGCTAACGTTATATTAATCCAGAAAAAAAAAATATCTTCGAGAATGCGAACAGGTTTGTTTTCAAGTAGGCATTCCATCAAACATGAATATCCGACATGTTTGATGACGTAATTACTTGAAATTTTGAAGACCTTATGAACGTACTAAGTTTCGATATTTTTGAAAATTATAAATTCATTGGTCTAATTGGCGATTTTATATGATTTTTTAAAATAATTCTTGCTTTAGTATGCATGACGTCATAACCACGTGACAATTTTTTTTTTTTTTTTTTTTTTGGTAGTATGCATCACTTCAATCTTAACTCTATCAATTCTGAAGATTTAATTAAGACTGACTCAAAATTCATGATACTAGAGCGAGAGAAATCTTTAAAAAGAAATGATTTTTATCTTTTTGATGATGTCATAACCACGTGACTCAAAATAAATAATGCAGAAAATAGAATGTAAACCTCTATGCCAATATGCTGTCCAATTTTCATGCTTCTAACGCATCAGGGGGCTTTGTAACAGTTAAATTTAGTTTTTGGACCAAAGTTCGAAACCTGGTATTGCCATAAAATCTTAATCTTTTCGAATTTGGAAATTCAAATGCTAAGGTGCACATCTACACCCTAAAATACATCTTCTGTAAAAATATCAAGATAATCGGATCAGAATTGAAGGCTCTAGAGCGCGAACAACCTTTTGAAGCTGACGTCAAATATGACGTCATATGACGCCAATGAAAATTGAAAATGAAAGAATGTATAAAAAGATACTTTTTTATCGCTGCAATTTCAATTTCATTTAAATTGACTCGAAATGTATGATGCCAGAGCGAGAGAAATCCTTGAAAAAATAGGATTTTGCCCTTTAAATGACGTCATTACCACGTGACTTAAAAGGTAATCTTTCAGAAAAAAGAAAGTAGATATCTGGGCCGATTAGCTGTTTATTTTTCATGCTTCTAACTCCTCAGTAGCCTTTGTAACATTAAATGATAGTTTTAGGACCAAAGTTCGAAACTCGGTTTTGCCATAAATTTTTAAATGTTTCGAATTTGAAAATTTGAAAGACAAGGTGCACATTTACATCATAACATACTTCTTCTGTGAAAATATCAAGATAAAACGACAAAAAATAAAGGCTCCAGAGCGCGAACAAACTTTTAATGCTGACGTCAAATCTGACGTCATTTAACGTCATTGAAAATTTAAAATGATAGAATTTAAAAATTTGAACATTTTTGTCGAGGCAATTTAATTTTCATGTTGCTCAGACACTGGCAACATACTGAAATTAACTCTTGGATTTGGTTGGAAAATGAGGAATAATAATAAGAAGAAGAAGAAACATAACAAACCCTATACGTTTTCCGCAGGTTTGCGGAAAGCCGTAATTAAAGCAACTATATTATCCAATAAGTGTCTACAATTGTAACTTTGGTGATATTAAAGCAATTATATTATCCAAAAGCCTAGATACATGTAATATTAGAGCAACTATATTATTTGTATTTCAACACTTATCACTATCACTATGTTGTGATACATCATTGAAGCAATAATGTTGTGTCATTACAAGTTTATTCATTATATTGATATAACAATGTTATTTGGTATTATTAGAAATTTAAGTCTTGATTTTATTTGTCTATTTAGATCTATAAAGAACAAGTCTAGTTAGATAAACATTGAGTTGAAATATGAATTGAATATTTAATACATTGTATTGAGAATATTTGGTAGAAATTGTGTCAAAGAGAAATTGTGTGAAATGTTTTGGGAATTATTTTTTTTTGGCTGCAAAGTAAATTGCTGTATTTGTCTATGTTTCAGTTTCTTACGGATTGATGAATAAATTAAAGCAACGTTATTCGCCTTCCGTTGTCTATCTGTCAGCTAAGGGCAGAATACAGTCACATTATCCTGACACCGTGCCAATCAGTCCTGGAACTACCCTTATATGCTGAGCGCCAAGCAAGGGAGCTATACCAGTACCATCTGTTACGACTTTGGTATGTCGCGGCCGGAAATCAACCTACAACCTCCGATTCCGGGGCGGATGCTCTGACCACTCACCGGTTACGTTACAGTTACCTGCAGTATACTGTAGTCTTACTCCGCCGATTTGGTATCAACAGTTTTTATCTCCCACAACAAAATACTTCACAGATAACAATTTTTACGTCATATACCCGTTAAACATTTCTCCATTACATTAATCCCATCAAAGCCACCTATCTTTTAAAAAGATGATTATTGTATAGATAAAGTCTTTTTTTTCCCTCGTCGTATAAAGACACACACGCGCGCATAATTATCAGTATGCGCTCACGTACTGCTGTTGTTGTTGTTGTATTGGGTTTACCGTCGCTGTGATAGTATTTCAATCATATAGCGACGTCCAGCTAATTACAGGTGAAGGAAGACCCCAAGTACACAGAGGTACCCGGGTAGAACTACCGACTTACCGCAAGCCAGCTGGAAGGAGTAATGCTGTAGAAACGTTAATGCAAAATTGACTCAGATTCATGAAAATTTGCCTCTCGAATTAAATTAATTTATACTGTGTCAAATGAAACAGCTAAAAATATATCCTGTTTGGTGAAGTAATAATTTTGGTAAGTAATTAACTGTTGGTAAAATGCTGACTGTCCGACTGTGTCCCGGTATCTAGTAAGGTTAAAAGTCAAGGAACTGTAGGGAGCTCTCACGAAATGTGGAAAAAGTCTGTTTTATAATTAATTCGATTTATTTTATTTTCTTTTCTGTGGCAATCCATAAATTCATATAACAACAACAATATGGTCCGTGAAAACACTGTAGTATTAAATAATGTTAATAATGATGGTTATCCACATAAATGTTCGTGAAATCATAGTAAATACAGTATTAAATGTAAACGTATAGTTTTTGTTAAGAAATCCTAAATAAAGGTCCTTCCTCCTAGAAAGCCGAAATTCGAATCAGTTTTGTCTACCCGGGACAGGGTAACAGAAATACCACGTGACCAGTTTAATGCGATGAGCGATTACTTGCGCAATGTGTTGATTGTAGACACGCTAAACATACCATGATACCCTGGCGTTTTTATTACACATATCTCTGACAGATAGACGTGGCTGAGACAAAAAAGTAGGAATGCAGAAATGCTTAATTATTGCATCATATAACAATCAATACCTTATTTCCAAATTTAATTACGGGAAAAAAATTATATTCTTACCGTTGTAGCAATAGCACATTGCATATAATAAAGCATGGCAATAAATTACTGACTGAATGGTGATAACATTAACACATACTGATACACATTACTATGTGATAAACTATAATTCATCTTGAGGTTTCTCTGCTCTTCCAAGCACTGGTTGCCCTTTCTTACAGGCTGATTACCCTTTTGCTCCTACATTAAGGACCATGCAAGCACAACCACAAATGCTAGAGAGAATATTTTTATTGGCAGTTATAGTCTAATTGACGTAATTTAAAGTTGAACAAGGAAGGGTATTGTAATTGCAAAGGAAAAATATTCATGATTATCTACCAAATTAAAAAAGTGTGTAATGAGAGGTGATAGTGATAACGGCTATAACTGAATCAGTGGATGAGTTGAACATTCTTTTTTAACCATTTACAGCAAACAGATCAGTCTCCTCTTTTTGCTTATACATGTACAATATTGTAGCTCAGTTTCTATACAGTCTGCAGAGCAAAGAAAAATCCTTTCTTTCATATACCATTTAAATTCAGTTACTTAATATTAATATTCTTGAAGTCACTCATTTGTACATGAATATTCATGAAGTAAAGGGTTAAAGTGCAGGAGCTTGATCAGATAAAATTGTTGAATATTCCAGGAGCTGACACCAGAGGAGCTGAAGGCAGCACAGGAGGCAGTGGCCTATGGTTGTATCAAGTACGCAGATCTGTCTCACAACAGGAACCATGACTATGTCTTCTCTTTTGATAAGGTAGGCCATAGTGCTCTCCCTTGACAGTGATAATCAAAGCACTGAAATATTGTTATCTTGAATGTTCTTTGAAGTTTAAAACTGTCAGTATTTATAACACTACTATTTATCTGGGTTAAAGGTATATAAGGACCACTTTGTCCACCTGTCTGTCTTTCTTCTAAGTAGCCATTTTTAAAATATTGGAGAAAAATGACTTATTATTATGTATACATCTAATCTCTGTCTGAAGACAGGTCGGCTGTAAATACCATTTGTATTCACTATGATGATACTGAATAATATCTGAAACACTGCATGGAGCCTCGTTTAGTTCCATACCGTTTCATCCAGTTTATTGTATACTTTTTTCATGCCAGTTTAAGAATGGTGAAGGAAAGGGTTAGAGGACACAATTATAGGCATGTCTCAGTTTGTAACATTGTTTTGACTATTCCTCACACAGATGTTGGATGACCGTGGTAACACGGCTGCCTATCTCCTGTACGCATACACTAGGATACGCTCCATTGCTCGTAATGCCAACATCACCCAGGAACAGCTTCAGGAAGCCATTGCCAATGGGGGCGTGGTCCTGGAGGATGAGAAGGAATGGAAACTTGCCAAGTGTATGCTGCGGTTCCCGGAGGTGATCCTGAAGTGTCTAGATGACCTCTTGCTCCACAGCCTGTGTGACTTCCTGTATGAGCTTTCCACGACCTTCACAGAGTTCTACGACAAGTGTTATTGTATCGAGAAGGACCGCACTACAGGTAAAGAGTCAGCTCTTTATTGATTTGATCAATCATTGTATTTTCAGCTTACTTAATATTGTATATCAAATATACATAAAGACTTTGAAAACGTCTCATGGACTTTGATATTTCCCATCATTTTGAGTTTTTCCTCTGGTTGACACCTTCTTTAAACTCATATGTTGTTTATTGATTAAACATGCACCAGTCCAATGCTAAAAATATACCTCAGTACATTTCTTAATTATCTAGTCATTTGAAAAACACAAAATAAAAATTCATTTGAAAAACACAAAATATTCATTATTTTTTTAGGGGGACCCGTTTTTAGCTCACATGAGCACACCGTGCTCAAGGTGAGCTTTTCTGATCGCCTTTTGTCCGGCGTCCGTCGTCCGTCGTCCGTGCGTCCGTGCGTCCGTGCGTGCGTCCGTCCGTGCGTGCGTCCGGCGTCAACAATTGCTTCAAACAACATCTCCTCCTAAACGGCTTGGCCAATTTGAAAAATATTTTGCAGGAATGTTCCTTGGATGAAGCTCTACTAAAGTTGTATAAATGGTTCTGGTCCATTGCATAATTAGGTCACAGGAGCTAAAAATAGATTTTAAAAATGCAAACTTTGAAAATCTTCTTCTGCAAAACTGCAAGGCCTAGAGCTTAGATATTTGGTATGTAGCATCATCTTATGGGCCACTACCAAGATTGTATAAATTATAGCCCTATGGTGATAAATGACCCCGCACCAGGGGTCACTTGTTTTACATAGAGTTATATAGAAAAATCTTAAAAAATCTTCTTCTATGAAACCATAAGGCCTAGAGCTTAGATATTTGGTATGTAGCATCATCTTATGGGCCACTACCAAGATTGTACAAATCATAGCCCTATGGTGATAAATGACCCCGCACCAGGGGTCACTTGTTTTACATAGAGTTATATAGGAAAATCTTAAAAAATCTTCTTCCATTAATGCATAAGGCCTAGAGCTTAGATATTTGGTATGAAGCATCATCTTATGGGCCACTACCAAGATTGTACAAATCATAACCCTATGGTGATAAATGACCCCGCACCAGGGGTCACTTGTTTTACATAGAGTTATATAGGAAAATCTTAAAAAATCTTCTTCCATGAATCAATAAGGCCTAGAGCTAAGATTTTTGGTATGTAGTAGCATCTAATGGTTCATTACAAAGATTTTCAAAGTCTTGGCCCTACGGTGATAAATGACCCTGCGCCCAAGTCTTCTCTGAAACCATATGGCCCATTGCTTAGATATTTGGTGTGTAGTATTGTCAGGGGTAAAATGTTTTAGATTAAGTTATATCAGAATCCTTGTCTGTTTAAAAACCTTGACATCAGTTGAAGCAATGGTACTCAGGTGAGAATCACTCCGTAATGTTTATATTGGTATTGTTTATCACTCCGTAATGTTTAATATTGGTATTGTTTATCACTCGTAATGTTTAATATGTATTGTTATACTCGTAATTTTATATGTTTGTTTATATTGTTTTTTTTTTTTTCATAGTAATGTGTATCAGTATTGTTTATCAGTCATCCAATTAATATGAAGCTTTAAATAAATCCTTTGTTTTGTATATTGTGAAACTTTATTTATGTCTCATAAAATTTCACTTTTATGAAACTTTATTAGCGTTTCATAAACATTAACTTTAATATCTCATAAACATTAACTTTTATAAAGATGTGCTTTGCAGATCCATTGTAAGACGGTATCTAGTGTTTAAACCTACTATGTTATAGTGGACCAATATGTAACTATGACAACAATGAACCAATCAAAGATTGGAATCTATGATTTGAAACGTGTTATAAGAGCATCCATGTTATAATGGAGTGTGTTGTGACAAATCTTCTGTTTAACTTTGTTGTATCAAGTTTTTCCTGCAATGCTTTAAATGATAACATATTTTTCCAGGAGCCATTGTGAAAGTAAATATGAGTCGTATTCTCCTGTGTGAGGCATCCGCAAACATCATCAACTCTACCTTCCACATACTGGGCATCACCCCTGTGGAGAAAATGTAGACACCCAGCAGCTGGGCTCCACCCATAGCAGGACCACCTTCCACCAAAAATTACACCCTGGAAACTTAAAACATTGTTAGCTGTCATGGTTTGAATGTGTTGACAAAGGGCATCTAATTTTAAGCTGTTTACATTGTTTTCATTAGATTTGGATTACTCATTATTAAGATTTTATTATAATGTGTAGCTTAGAATTGTTGAAGTTGTATTCTGATATTTTTAAAAAAAAAAATTCTTTACCTCATGAATATTCATGTGGTAATCAGTGATTTGATGAATATTAATTTACTGAACTTTAAAAGGTATATGAAATACTTGATTTGTTTTTGATATGTAGATTAGGTATAGAATCTGAGCTACACAAATGTTTGAGCAACCAGAGTAGACCCTGATCAGACTCTTCCTGGAAGAAGCAGTCTGATCAGCTCGGTTTGCCGAGGTAATTGGACAATTAATGATATGTAAATACAATCACAAGTTTGTGTATTAGATGTGATTAGTCAGTCAAGCCAAACACTGAAAAATATAAAGATTTTCGGGAATGAAATACATGTACACAATAATAAAGGTATATAAAAAAGTATATACAATCTCTTCTATAGCACTCTTTATTTTGATCTGAACATGTTAAAACTATAAATGAAACAACAAACAATAAAGACAAACATGGTGTTATCAAAAGGAAAACTTTAAAAGAAGTTTTGAGTTATATGTTTAAAAACTATGTTTTATTATAGAATATGTGATTGGATAACAATAAAGATAAAAGGCATGTGATAAAAATTTGATTAATATTTGGTCAAGAAATAATTTGATGAGAATTACCAGAGGTGGTGGAGAAAACAGTTAAGTCCTCAAAATTGTTACAAGTCAATGGAAATTGTTGTTAAGCAAAAATAAAAAAAACTAGAAAACTAATTGTTTTACACCCAACTCTTATGATTAAATCACTATATACCAAGTTTTATTGTAATATTAAACTCAATAGTTAGATGGTTATGGATGAAGTCTGATAATGTCTTGTGTAATGGTGTGGAGACCTAATTAAAAAAAGTGTGTGATATTCTGTGTTTTTTTGTTTTTAATGCTGTTCCCTCATATAGACTCATTTTGATGCCCTCAATAGGTACCACATAAAGCCATATCTGCAGAAAACCACAGTTAAACCTTACCAAATTTAATTACAAAATCCTCATTTCCAGACCACTGAGGAGCAGCGAACAGCAAAAAACCTGATCAGCCTGCGAGTAACTCGCAGGCTGATCTGGTTTTATGCTGTTTGCATAGGTCTTTTCATGGTTTCCTCTATGAGGGAAAGGGTTAATGCTGTTCCCTTTCTTGTTGCTCTGAATTGAATTAATGTTTCCAAGATGTATATGTTAGTATGGCAAAAGAGAAAGCATTTAAATAAGTCCAAAAAGAGTGTGACATTAAAAGAAAAGTCACTGAAAGAAAAATAAAACTTAGCCCAATTTGAAAAAGAAATTTTAAAGAAATATCCAAGAATATTTTACTACAGTAAATTTTAAAAAAAAAAAAAATATCACCCAGGATTTCACTACAGAAAATTAAATGTTACAACAAAGAGATGTTACTATACATTTCATGATAGCTTATATTCCAAGTAGACCATTTCACTCTATAATCTGATGAAAATGAGTGAGTGCTTTCTGAAAATATATATCACCAGACCAGTGAGTGTACACTATTTGTCTAAAAGTAGCATCTGATTTGTTCATAAATATGGTTGAAAACAATGAAAAATGACAGACTAGGAAGAAAATTTCCACTATAGGGATGCATAAATGTGGATACAAGATTTTCATTTTTCCCTGTAAACAACCCAAATATATGCTGGTATGGCTTTTAAGATTACAAATGACAGAAGTGGTAATCATAGATATCCAAGTAAAAGATATATTAAACAGAGATAGGAAACATCTGTGAATGCCAGTTGAAAATATTGTTTAGGCACACAGTGATCATTGAGTATTGCAAACTTTCAAAAAAGTATGGCCCCTCACTGCTGTGGGTTCGAATCCCGGTAGGGACTTCGGATTTTCCATGCGAGGAAGCCTTCCAGTTCTACCCGGATACCTCTGTGTACTTGGGATCTTCCTCCACCTGTAATTAGCTAAACGTTGCTCTATGATTGAAATACTATCGCAGCAGTAAACCCCAATACAACAACAACAAAAGAGTATGGGAAAATCACAGAGGCAATACATGTACAATAATCATTTCTCTACTAAATGGAGTTATTTTCAGTTTGATTTGTTTTAAAAATTCTTTTAAACAATAATTTAAATTCAACCAGTAAAGCAGAAAAACAACACATTTTACAGAGCTAACATCATCAGGTACATTCCTATTTAGCATGTAACATTTTAAGCACTTATTTTGATGGTAATGTTTCGTTCTATAAAAAAATATTATTTACTTTCATATATATACACTGATTGGTCAGTGAAAAAAGTCACTGCCAGATTAGAAGGACAAAATTTGTCCAGTATCGGCAATACCTAGGTGAAAAAGTCTTCAGCCATAGCTCTTGCTTTCATGGTTTAAAATAGTGTAAGATCAGTTAATTTAAACAAGTCAGTGCTTATGGTGCTTTGATATCGGTACACCCCACAGATTCAACTCAGGGTATTTGTTGTTTTCATTGTCAGGCCAAATTTACAAGAGAAATAAGATATTCTTAGAATGAAACAACAGCAAGTTGCTTAATTTTTTTTAAATTTTTTTAAATCATCATTTTCTTATCTTTCTTTCCCATTTTAACTCCCCATGGGAAGCATACACTGTTATGTTATGTCAGTTATATTAAACTTAACATAATGTTTTGATAATTTCAATATGACACTGCTTCAATATAAGCACAAGGGAAACCTTACTGGTCGTGTGAATGATAACATCCTATCTTCAATGATGTATGATATGATATCTCTTTTATCATTTGTTCTCATTCTTCTACCAAAATGAGTCTGGATATTTCATGGTACAGACCATAGCAGCCATCCTACAGCATTACTAGCAACCTAGATATCCTGCACATAAAATACTTAAAGCAAACAACTAAAGAATCTGTTAACATTTCACCAAATGGAATAGTCTCCTTGTTAAGTATATAAAGAAGCCAAAGTCTGTCCTATACCTATCTCTATCAGCTACTCAGTTACTACCTGCATCCTCCTCCCACAATGCAACACTGCATAATCACAACCATCCTCCTTCAATGATTTTGAAATCTCTACATTTTTAGTTCCTTCTTTTTGTTCTGATTCTTCTCAACCATCTAACACACAACAAAGATCATGCACAAGTTTTTTTTCTTGGTACTTTTATGTCTCCACTTCTGTCAGCAGTAACTGTCTGTCTGGACCTCTTCCTCGTCTTGCTTTCCGGTCATTGATATATGCCACAGAGTTTGTGTAGAAAGTTTCATTGATGTAAAAGCAATCGTCAAAGTTATGGAGGATCAACCTGAAACAGAAAGACAATGATCTCAATATAGGACCTTCTCAATATTCATGCATACCAGAGATTCTTTTCTCAGAACGAGGTTTAGATGGGTCAGGTATACACACCAGTACAGCTGATAATATCACTTGTATAGTTATGGCGACCACTGGTGGAAGCACATCCACAAGTAAACTGTTGAGATAAATTTTCTCATTATCATTGCAGTGTTCCAGTTTGTAATTCTAATGGAAAATATGATGCAGATAATTAACCTCTCATCACATTCCTATCTGGCTATCCAGAGACACTGTAAACTGAGTTTATATCACTATGTTTAAGAACAAGGGTTGATTGTACAGAAATAAAAACACAACGACCATCTTCTCTGGTCTTAGGTTCTTAATTTTATATTTAAATAACAAAAGTGTATGTACACTGAAACAATCATTAGGCATTATATCACATGCTTGAAGTTACATATATAATGTTTATCTTTTTTTATACTGAGTGTATGTCAGATGTATTACAAAATTCTCCGGTTCACACACTGAAAAAAAGACCAGAATTATAGTCAAATAAACAATATATAGAAAACTATGTCCAACTTGTGTTTTATAAAATTACAAAAACTCTTTTGAAAGAAAGCGTTTCTAATGAGAATAAAGCAACAGCGTTAAGACTTGATTCAGTAGAATTTAGTGTTTCTTTATCTTTAAATCTTCAAAGATAGTTCCATGACCCTTGAGAATTCAAGAAGTCCAAATGGCTGATTTCTTGATGGGTGATATATACCTTATGGTTATGGTTTTATGCAATGTAGGGACACCAGAACTGCCAACAATTCCACAAGGATACATATGCCAAGAATTTCCTTCTAAAGAAGCATAAGCGTTGCATTCAAAAACTAATCCCCGTTAATTGGCATCATTTTTTTCATGTCTTTAATTCTTTAGTTGCAGGTAGAGATAATCACATCTTTTCCGTATTTAGCTATTTTACCCATGTTAGATGCTTTATGTCTGTGCTTGCTGACTTTGTGCCGGAGCTGACCAGTTTTTTTGTTGTTGTTGTTGTTTCATTATTATTTCTTCAAATTTCTTTATCTCAGATATATTTAGATAATATTATCTGACTGAGTCCGAAATTAACTGACTTATATTTGTGAATCATGTACAGTCAAACATGTCTTAAATAGTCAGTCAAGGGAATAAGAGAAAGTCGCCACTTAATAGAGGTGACCTCTAAATTAAGTACAAATATAAGATAAAATGCTAAAATTTGGTAATACATTTAAATTGACCGCTTAATGAAATTGGCCGCTTAGTACAGGTGGTTGCTAATACAGGTTGAACTGTAATTTCTTATAGGCAGGTCAGGAAAACACACACCTTCTGCTTAAAACACTATTTTTATGCAACGTTTGTTGGAAATTTAAAATGGAGTCATTTAAAGCTGGTCCAGACTTGGTGGGAGCTAGTAAGTACGGTAGTACCATTTGTGACTATATTTTATACTGGATCTGGTCTCTCACTGAACAGGTTACTAGTATATAACCTGGAATGAATGGATCTGGATTCTATGGCTGGGTTACAGCTCGAATAACCACACACTTCAAGGTCCTGAGGTTCCTTGCCTCTTAGATATGCAATGTCTAGTGTAAAGATGTGTTAATATTCTCTGGACCTATTATTTTTAACCCAGCAATCTGTTAGAGTAAGCCTGTAATATGCTTGCAACATACACATTTGCCTAATTTGACAGTCACATTTTGCAACTAGTATTATATGAAATGAAATAATGCATTTATTTTACATTTATACTGATTACTTTAAACTTCAAGCTGCCTGAAGAGAAAAAAAAACTATTATATATTAAATATACTAAATAGTATGCTATCCACTGAAAATATGTCTTATAAAAGTTTATTTCACCCATAATTTATTGTTATTTTTCTATTCGAGTCTCGAGAAAATGAGGAAAATGTATGTAATAATCTTTAAATTAAATACTATATTACAAAGAAATGTGTGATTTAATTCCATTCATGATTAAAATGGCTTAAACATTTAACTATGTTAAATTTTATTCTTTCTTTGAGATTTGTGGCATTTGCTGCATACATCAGTATTATCATGAACTGAAAACAGACATTTGGGATACTGTTAGCTAGGTGCCCAAAAGAAGCTGGTAATTTATATGTTATTGTCTAAAAGGTTATCTTATCTACAATGGAATGTAAGCTTAATGGCTTTATTGTAGGTGTTGAGAATTAGTTTAACCATGTGTTTACATCTGGTCAGCAGGTTGTGTGTTTGAAATATACATGGCTGGGCTTATTAGGTATTCTGTGATTTAAATAGTGGATTAATGGAAACTGTCTTAATGCAGATAGTCTTCACTGTAAAACTTGGATTTTTTGTTCAAGGACTACTTCGTAATAATCTTAATAATTTTCTA
>CM037777.1:60802732-60852732 GCA_021229015.1 Solen grandis
CTATCATTATGTTTATAGCTGCAAGGTACTGTATACTGTCACTGCATATAAAGTTGAAAGGTTCCGTATCCTACCACTGTATATAAAGTTACAAAGAAACGTATCCATACACTATAAAATTGCAAGGTAATGTATCTTATGATTGCATATGAAGTTTTAAGATTCATCACGAATATAAAATTGGAATTTAATTCAAGAATTGGATATTTTTAAAAAAAAAAAAAATATATATATATATATTTATATAATAACCAAATCAAATCATTAGTACAGTTTAAGGTTATCTTACCAATTTGTACAGTCGTAAGGTTTACTTATCTTATCAATTTGTACAGTTGTAAGGTTTACGTATCTTAACAATTTGTACAGTTGTAAGGTTTACGTATCTTACCAATTTGTACAGTTGTAAGGTTTACGTATCTTAACAATTTGTACAGTTGTGAGGTTTACGTATCTTACCAATTTGTACAGTTGTAAGGTTTACTTATCTCACCAATTTGTACAGTTGTAAGGTTTACGTATCTTACCAATTTGTACAGTTGTAAGGTTTACGTATCTTAACAATTTGTACAGTTGTAAGGTTTACGTATCTTAACAATTTGTACAGTTGTAAGGTTTACGTATCTTACCAATTTGTACAGTTGTAAGGTTTACGTATCTTACCAATTTGTACAGTTGTAAGGTTTACGTATCTTACCAATTTGTACAGTTGTAAGGTTTACGTATCTTAACAATTTGTACAGTTGTAAGGTTTACGTATCTTAACAATTTGTACAGTTGTGAGGTTAACGTATATTACCAAAGTGACAGCAAACACATTCTACATACATATTTCCAATTTTACAGTAAAAACTGTTGTAAGGATTGCGCATGTTACTTATTTGAACAGTTGTAAGATTTAGGTATCGAACCGGTAAGTATAGTTGTAAGATTTACTTATTTTACCAATCTATACAGTTGGTATGTTAAGGCATCTTATTCGATATATACTTTTGCATGTTAACGTATGCTAGTCAATACATATTCATTTGTAGCGTATCTCAGTTTGCAAGGTAATTTTTAATAATCAATATGTTTAATTGCATGATTATGTATATCGATTAATATGTTAAAATGCAAGATTACATATATTAAGAAATATGTTCAGTTGCAAGGTTACATATTTAGTTATCTATGTAATTTGTTTGACTTCATATGGAGTAGAACTTCAATAATTTGTGCAATTTTGTGCCATGCTACAAATGCGCACATTGTTGCTGATAACATTCGAGTATGTGCAATGTTTCTAGTGATTGCGTTTTGACCAAGATGAAGATGCTGCATGACCTTTTTTTAAGTCGTTTTCTTTGCTCAATTTCAGGTGGTCGGTGGTAGTGTTGGCGTTATAGGCGGCATTGCCGCTGTGGCTGGAACCGTAATGACGGGTAATCATTTTATGCTATTACACAATGGTATTATAAAGAAAGGACAACTGCAGATTGCTTTAATTGGTGAATGTCTGTTATAGATTAGTTTTGCTGAGAGATAATACTAGTAAAATACCTTTAAGCTAATGTATCAACTAATTTTAAGCTCACCTGAGCACAACATGCTCAAGGTGAGATATTGTGACCGATGAATGTCCGGCGTCCGTCGTCTGGCGTCCGTCGTCAACATTTAACTTAAACGACATCTCCTCCTAAACCACTGGGCCAATTTTAAAGAAACTTCACAGGAATGTTCCTTGGATGATGCCCTTTCATAGTTGTTCAAAGAATTTGATTCCATGCGGAACTCTGGTTGCCATGGCAACGGAAAAATATGAAACTTTGAAAATCTTCTCCTCCAAAACTACAGGCCAAACTCCACTACCGTAAGCCAATGTTATTTATAGGTCTCAACAGCGCAGCATTACTGACCAGTACAAAGTCCGACAGTTCACATTTCACAAATTTACTGCATTAACTTCACCAAACGTTCTTCATATTACGGTTGCATATTTATAAGATATACTTTACGCATTACTTATCCCACACCTCTTGTAACAACCATGTATAATTTACAAGCTCAATACAGAAGACATGAAATGTGCTACAAGTGAGGCTATAAGTAGGTCATGACCTACATGTATAAACATCATTAAAATACAAACATCTACTGACTAATAACTTACTATGATTAATCACACGCGGAACTATTTAAAACAAACACAAATCACGTATTTGATACCCCCAAACATTCACATAGAAAAAATATCGGTCACTGAAAATTATTGCAATCACGGCTTTACATTCGACTGCAATACCAATTTTCACATGCGCAAACGGAAGTGAAAACTTGAAAATTTTAATTGGACATACTAATATATATATATATATGTATATATAGTACTTAATAATAGTAATATATTTTCAGTACGTAATACCGTCCAGAAAAAAGTACAAACCAACAGTTTTAAACTATTTTTTCTGTCGGTCAAACATTCAGATTTTTCTTATTTTTTTCAATAAATTTAAGTACTATTTAGGTACTTATCTTTAAAATTAAATCTTAAAACATTAGGTCACCAGGCTTAATACGAAAAAAAAAATGGGTTTTGGGTAATAAGAGATTCAAGAAGTAGTTGGGTAGTCCTTCAAGTGGTAGTAAATCAAAAGTTAGTATAAGAGGAGTTCAAGGGATGCTAGAGTGATAAGATACTTCAAGGGATAGAACTGTAGTCATAGACGTTCATGTAGTAGGTAGTAAGAGACATTCATGGGGTTTTAGGGTAATTAGAGATATTTAAGCGGTACAAGGGTAGGAAGATGTAAGGTAGTTACATGCATCGGACATTAGAGACTTTAAAGTGATATATCGGTATAAGAGGTTTTCAAGAGGAGGGTGGGTAATAATATTATACGGGTAAATAAGTGTTTAGATAGTAAGAGACTTTCAATAGGAATTCGTGTCATAATAAGACGAATAAAATAGCAAATAGTTAGAGGCCATCAAGGAATGGTAAATGTAAAATAATGAAATACATGTACTACGAAAGAAATTCTTTACTTTCAGGCGGTCTTGCGGCGCCCCTCTTCATCGGAGGAGTGGCAGCAGCAGTGGCCGGTACAGCCACTTCCTCCGGGGCGGCGATCGCCGAGTATTTCATTTCTAAAGGACAGCTACAGTCCGCACAAAAGTTATTGGAGGCTGATAAGAAACTTACACAGAAGGTTGAAGATAAGAAAAAAATTGTGGACGTCAATGTGGAAAAGCTGAGTACTCGCTTACGTCTGTCCAAAGAAGAGGTTTTCGGTGCAATGTTAATGTCCGCCATGCCCGGAAGAGGATTTGTTCATATGAATGGGGTGATGGTGTTTGAGCTGCTTGTGTCTGCCGGGTTTGTTGCCATGTTACAGTTGTCCTTCCAAAGTGGATCAGCTATTGGAAAGGGTATGGGAGCCTTTGCTGAAGTTTCACTGGAAGGATTTTCTAAAGTGCTTGGCTCAGTGTTGAAAGGTAATATTTTGGTATGGATTAGTGTTGAAAGCACTATTCTCATCAATGTCGTCATGCTTGCTATTATCGTTTTAGGTATGAAGGATAATTGGTAGGATTATCTATCTTAAAAACTAAAGGTTTAAATCAAGTGATGCTTACTTTTAGGTTTATCCATATTTTAAAAAAAATCATGCCTACTGGTCTGTTTATCTATCTCTACAAGTATAATTTAGTCCTTACAAATCTTTTGGTTTGTCAATCTTATATTAATATAAGAAAAGGTTAAAGTATACTTATTTGTATGTTTATCCATCTTTATAAGTAAGATTTAAGTTTGGTTTACGCCTAATATTTTTATGTGTAGCTATCTTTTTAAATACCAGTAATTTTTTTATCAAAAAATAGTTCAGAATATCTGCATACTATTTTGTTTGGGTTTGAAATAGGAATGCCTTTGGTCAAGAAGAAGGTCACCAGGGAAAATCTCAGAAAAATTCTGTGAATTCTTTAGATGCCACATTTTTATCCAATCTCCATGACAGTTGCGGTAAAAAGGGTCAATTTCTCAAATATATAAGATATCAGAAAACCCTTGTGAACATTTTTAGCCCAAGCTTCATGGAACTTCGTCTATTCAAGTTTTTGGATGATTTCAAAACTGGTCACATGTGATCAAAAGCTTCTTACGAGGGCAAATATTAAAAAAAATTGCGACCATTCCATGGCCCAAACTTCATGAAATTTGCCCAGATTGTTTTTTTAAGGAATCAGAGTTTAGTTTGAAATATAATCACGTTGGGTAAAACACAATTGCATGTCTAAATTACCCTCTTTACACCCCAGAGCTCATATTCTTTTTGCAAGTTTCATGAAACGTGATAAGAATGTTTGTCTAAATTAAATCAAAGATTTGTTCAAAATCGGGTCATGTGGGGGACAAAATGCAAGTTTCCAAGGCAATTCTCGGGGGAAAATGAAAAAAAAAAAAAAAAACATTGTGTACACTCTTGATTCGACATTTTCCCCTGATTTCATAAAAAAATACACCACAGCGCCTTTAACATCAGACATACTAAGATGAGCTACAGATGCCAGTTTTGCCTCTTGTTTTATATATTAGCTCATCAGAGCACAACGTGCTCAATGTGAGCTATTGGGATCACCCTCTGTCCGTCGTGGTCCGCCGTCAACAATTTGCTTTAAAAGACATCTCTGAAACCGCTGGGTAGAAACTGGTGAAACTTGGCAAGAATGATCCTTTGGCGAACCTTCACAAAATATGCTAAAATAAACTTGATATATGCAGAACTCTGGTTGCTATGGCAACCAGAACCATTTTATTTTAAAAAACCTGAAACCGATGGTCAGAATTTAATATCCTTTGGCACAAATGGTCGTCTACCATAAATGCTAAAATGAAGTTGATCCCCTAAGAAATGAGACTCCCTCAGTGTCGGCAAGTTTCCATACTCTATATAGAAAATTTCAAAAATTATCTTCTCTGAAACCAATGGTCAGAATTTAATTATGTTTGGCACAAATAGTCATTTAATTTATTTCTACCATATTTGTTAAAATAAAATTGATTCCTTGAAAATGAGGCCTAAAACCATTGCTTTTTAAGTAACCTAAGGGAAATAATCAATATTTTAAATTGAAACTGTAATAAATACAGAATATTGATGAACTCCCCTTATTGATTTCATTTTTGAATTGTTGAAGATATATATGTTATGTGAATTGTTTTAAAGAGTTTGATTAAATTAATATATGGTATAAAATTCTCTGAATACATTGTAAATAATAGCGAAACAAGCAGTGTTGCTTTAGATTTTTGGTTGTTGCTTATTTCCAGGTCAAAAGATACAAACATTTATTCCCGATAGGGACTTCGGATTTTTCATGTGAGGAAGCCTTCCACCTGGCTTGCGGTAGGTCGGTGTTTCTACCCGGGTATCTCTGTGTACCCGGGGTCTTCCTCCACCTTTAATTAGCTGGACGTCGCTATATGATTGAAATACTATCGCAGCGACGGTAAACCCCAATACAATAACAACAACAACAAACATTTATATAAGATATTATAGACTTCTCTGTAGATACAGGTGTATTGACTTCTCTGCTAAATATTAGGACTGCCATTATTATGTTTTGAAGTAATTTGTGCAATAATTGACTAAGTTGCCCATGGTCCTTTACCGTCATTTTATAGTTCTGTGAAAGCACTGGTCAGAATTTGATTTCAGTCTGAACATTTGGTCACCTCATTACCCTTTAACATAATAGCAAAAAATAAGTTGATCCTTAGAAATATGGGAGCTCATAGGGTCGGTTAGTTTCCCTATAAACTTTATTTTTAAGAAATTTCAAATTGCTTTTTGCTTATCGATGGTTAGAATATAATTTCTTTTGGCATAAATGGTCATCTCATATTCTTCTACCAGAAATGTTAAAATGAAAAAGATCCCTTGGAAAATGAGGCCCGCAAGAATTGTCTAGTTTCCTTTAATGAACTTTCTAGAAAATTCCAAAATGTTCTGTGAATAAATGGTTTAAATCAAAATTTCTGTTGGCATATATTTTGACAAAAATAACAAGTTGATCCTTTGAAAAATGAGGTCAGAGAGTTTCCTTATATATTTCACAATTCTTGTGTGAAGCATATGATCAGATTTTTATTTCATTTAGTACAATTGGTCACCTCAAGATCCTCTACCATAATTGCTAAATTGAGATAATCCTTTTAAAAATTAGGCTCCTATTGGGTCAGATAGTTTCCTTATATATGTTGCTGAAAATAACCATCAAGGGCCCTGAATGTTTTAAATGTACTCTTGTGAGCGTTCTAAGACCAATATACTTCACTCTTGTCACATATTCTTTCTCTTCATTCATAAAATGATTTCAAATAATACGGAAGTAATGCGCGATTACTCGGCATCTGAATATTACATATTTCAGCATTAGATATTTATTAAGGAGCTTTTTGTCCCCATCAGTGAAACCGGTTGGGGTACTATAGGTTTGCGCATGTCCTTCCGTTTGTACGTCCCGCATTTGTGACCGCTCCATAACTCAGACATATATAGATAGATTTCTATAAAACTTTACAGAAGAGTCCTTATAACACAAGGGTGTTAGAAATTGTCTTTGGTCTTCGTTGGCTACATCTTTGTGTCCTCTCCATAACTTTAAGTCTATGGATTGATTTCATAAAAATTTACAGAAGGGGGTCCTTTAACACAAGGGTTTGTCTCGCATATTAACCATATAACTGCTTGAAAGGTCAAGGTCATTAGTGTTGTTAAGAATTGTGTTTGGTTTTCATTGGTTACATCTTCGTTGTCACTCGAAAACTTGGAATCTATGGATGGATTTCAATAAAACTTAATAGAAGCGTTCTTCATAACACAAGGGCCGCGCGCACCACCAATATGCATCATCGAAAGTTCAAGGTCATGGGAATTTTTAGAAATTGTATTTGGTATTTATACACTACATCCCCGTGTCCCCTCCATAACTTGGACATCTATGTATGGGTTTCAGTAAACAGAGGTTATTTAGTTTACAGAGGTGTTCCTCATTAACACAAGAACGTGTCATGCGTATCAACCATATGCGTTCTTGAAAGATCAAGGTCACGGGGATTGTTGGGATATGCCTTTCGTGTTCTTCATGTCCTCTCAATATGTTAGACATCTATAATAAAAATTTACAGAAGTGTTTCTCATAACTCAAGGGTATTTATTGTGTGCATCAGTCATTTTTGTCCTTGAAGGCCAAGGTCACAGGAGTTTTCGGGTTATCTTTTGTATAATTAGCTACATCTTTGTGTCCGCTCTATAATTCCATATCTTGCGATGGTTTTTCATTTAACTTAAAAGAAGTATTTGTCATGACACAAAGATGTGTCGCGCGCATCATCCATATGCATGCTTGAAAAGTGAAGGTCACGAGAATTTTTATAATTTGTCTTTGGTATTCATAGGGTACATTTTTTGTCAGCTCTTTTAGATGGATTTTCACAAAACATTTCTTCTGTCATTACACAAAGGTGTGCAAACGTCCTTCCATCTGTCCATCCTTCTGTCCATCTGTCCGTCAATCATTCTTAAGTTGGTTGCAGATAGCATACTTCATGAAGTATCTGAGTGAAAAAGCAACATTGTCTTAGAAGTACAAATATAAAACAAAAAATATGCATTAGTTTATGAAATAAAGCACATCTCAAAAATTGGTAAAGCCCAATTTGATGAAACTCTAAGAGAGCAATATTGATACATTATAATGGTGTATTATGTACAAATGTGGTCAATCCGTTCATAAAAATGATATTTTTCACCTCTTTGTCCCAATTAAGATGAAATGAGAAACTTGTTAATTTCATCCTTAAATTTTGTCCGGATCATAACTGTTTTACTATATGACATAATGAACTTTATAGACAGATGGATATCTTGGAATAGAAATGCAGTACACAAGAACCATTACCATGCAGTTCATTACTTTAGAGTTTGCACTTATCGTGTGACAAAGGGCAGGTCGGGAATCTTGGAGAGGTGGGGGTCACCGGTTAGGGACTCTTGTATTGCTTGCTATTCTGACAAAGCCTTGTTTATTGATACATCATACTCCTCTTTCTACGTCGATCTAGGTTTTGTTTTGTTATCAACTCTTGTTATAATAGCTAATGATGCATACATTTACTTCAGGAGTGGCTGTCGGCACTATGTTAGTGCTGGACATCTATTTTCTTGTGACAAACTCAATTGAGCTTGCCAAAGGCTCTCCGTCTGGTGCGGCTGATTCGCTTAGAGAAGTTGCTCGTCAGCTCGAGAAGCAAGCAAATGATATTGAAACAGTTTTGGAACAAATAAGGTAAATAAAAAATACTGTATCATTGTAATGAAGATGGCGTAGAACAATGACTCTTTTAGCTCACCTGAGCACAACGTGCTCATGGTGAGCTATTGTGGTCGCTTTTTATCCGGCGTCCGTGCTTCCGTCCATGCCTGCGTCCTGCATCAACAATTTTCTTTAAACAACATCTCCTCTGAAACCACATGGCCAATTTTAATAAAATTCACCTGTGATGTTCCTTGCATGAAGCTCTACCAAAGTTGTTCAAATGGGGTCGGTCCGTTGCATATCTGGGTCACAGGAGCCAAAAATAGATTAAAATGATTTTTTTAAATACTCTTCTCCAAAACCACAAGGCCTAGTGCTTAGATATTTGGTGTGTGGCATTGCCTTAACCCCTATCATGATTTTGCAAATCATGACCCTGGAATGAAACGGTCACTTTATTTTACATAGGCTTTTAAAAGAAACTCTAGACAAATTTTCTTGTCAGAAACTACAAGGCCTGGAGTTAAGATATTGGGTGTGTAGCATTGTCTAGTGGACCTCTACCAAGTCTGTTCAAATCATGACTCTGAGTTCAAAATTGGCCTCGCCCTAAGTGTCAATTTATTTTACATAGACATATATATGGGAAAAATTAGAAAAAAAATCTTGTTAGAAACCACACTTGATTTTACATAGGTGTGAATATTTTAAAAATCTTGTCAGAAACCACAAGATCATGGGTTTAGATATTTGGTATATAACATGGTCTCGTGGACCTGAAACAAGTTTTCAAACCATTGCTTTTGGGTATAAATTGGTCCTGACCTAGGGGTCACCTGATTTTATAGCTATGACCATCAAAATTTTAAACACAGGTGCAGTTTATGTGTGCAGTTACGATTATTTTGCTGTACTTCTGCATGGATTTTGTATTCAGTATGACAGTTTTCGAAAAAGCAATATTAATCAGGTGAGCAATTCAGGGCCATCATGGCCATTTTTAGCTCACCTGAGCACAACGTGCTCAAGGGTGAGCTTTTGTGATGGCCCTTCGTCTGGCGTCCGTCGTCCGTCGTGCGTCAACAATTTGGCTTGTTAACACTCTAGAGGCCATATTTTTAGGCCAATCTTCATGAAACTTGGTCAGAATGTTTGTCTCCATAAAATCTTGGACAAGTTCGAAATTGGGTCATGTGGGGTCAAAAAGTAGGTCACGAGGTCAAATCTTAGAAAAACCTTGTTAACACTCTAGAGGCCACATTTTTGGCCCAGTCTTCATGAAACTAGGTCAGAATGTTTCTCTCCATAAAATCTTGGACAAGTTCGAATTTGGGTCATGTGGGGTCAAAAAGTAGGTCACGAGGTCAAATCTTAGTAAAACCTTGTTAACACTCTAGAGGCCACATTTTTGGCACAATCTTTATGAAACTTGGTCAGATTGTTTGTTTCCATAAAATCTTGGACAAGTTCAAAAGTGGGTCATGTGGGGTCAAAAAGTAGGTCAATATGAAAAATCCAACATATGTTGCTCATTTATAATCAGGTGAGCGATTCAGGGCCATCATGGCCCTCTTGTATTTGCTTCGAATAATGGTAATATGTTGTTGTTGTTGTATTGGGGTTTACCGTTGCTGCGATAGTGTTTCAATCATATAGCGACGTCCAGCTAATTACAGGTGGAGGAAGACCCCGAGTACACAGAGGTACCCGGGTAGAACCACCGACCTACCGCAAGCCAGCTGGAAGGTTTCATCACATGAAAAATCCGAAGTCCCTACCGGGATTCGAACCCACAGCGGTGAGGGGCTGAGAGATTTGTAAATGGTAATATGAAAAAAATAAACTGATAGATAGTTAGGGACTGGTGCACAGATTTAATTTTGTCAACATTTTTTCAAACCTTGTTACAATCGAATTAGTTCAAACACTTTTATTAACAAATACCAAACAGCATCCTTTAAATGGTCAGAAAATGACCCGTTTTGGGGGTCGGTAGTTTGAATATTGCTATTCAAAGTGGCCATCAAAAAAAAAAGAATATAATTGATTGATTTTATTCCAAGAAATACGCATATCACCAATGTTATAACAAAACCTTATGATTCTTTAAGATAATTTTATTTCCATTCATCAGGAAAATCTGTATACATCTTCCTTGGCTATCTTAGGCAAATATTAAAAAATTACCCTTTTTCATCAAGTATAATCTTAAATATATCTAACAATATAAGTAATAACATGATGTAAACTTAGTATTTTATCTTCTCTTAGCATATGTGTAGATTTTGAAGGATAATTTAACTTTTTTTAACATCCGCCTACTATCATTAAAAAGGGACGTGCGAGATTAAAATGTTGCTCATCTTAAAGCTTATAAATGAGTATCACAAAAGACAAACGATCTATTTGTAGGTTTATTCCAAAACATAAATAAATAGTAGAGATAATTTTACCATTTTAACTACCATTTTAAAACGATACAGATGTCCAAGTATACTATCGTACAATAGACACATTTTCTGTTGTCTCTGTAGAATAAATATATAAACTTTCACTGTGAAAGCTCAACTTTTGTTTGGGTTTCTTTCCAGGGAAAAAACAGAAGAATACGAGACGATGATACGAAAGAAATTTCGAAAACTACTGGAAAAGGTCGCAGTAAAAAATTGCGCTACTGATGAAGACTCGGAAGAAGTAATAACATACATTCGCCAGCATGCAAGTAACAAATGGCGACAAGCGTTTCAATCACTTAATGTTAATGTCAACATGTTTGTCTTTGAAATTGCGCGAGTATTCTGGAACTTTAGACGGATCATAGAAGATTATGTAAGGCGAAACAATCACAAAAGGCACTTGAATATCACTTTGATTGCACATGGACGAATTAATCCACTGGCACCGATTCCCTGTCAGATCTACTATCTGACTGATCAGCTGAAATCGGTCACGTGCTATTCACCGTGGGGATCCGCTGTAGATGCAAAAGTCGTTTACGGTATCGCAACAAACACGATACAAATACCCAACGTGAAATACTCTGGTCCCGTTCGACCCGGTCAACCAGGAGCTTTCAACGTCCTCCCCGAAAGTATGGATTTAACGCCAAACGTGATTTTTTCACCAGTTATGCACGGGGAAGGCGCCCACCAGGCTTTGCTACAGCTGATCAGCATTCTTCAGGGCCCTGCTGATGGTCTGGTTATTCCGTTCTTCACTGGTGTAGGAAACGACTTGCTTCCTTTTCCCGAGATTCCCCTCTGGGTTGTCGCCAACACCATAGCCATTTGTGCTTCCCTTTTAGACACAACAGTTAGTCTGAGGGTCGCTGCTTGTCTTTCCCCCGAAAATGTCGGGGCCATCTGGAATTTCCTTGACCATGATGGGTTTTTTCCGAACCTTACACAGTATTGTCAAGTGCCCATGAATAGGACACCACCGATTTTTATGACCAATCAAATGACAGTATCACAGAACCTCATTCTGGAATTGGATTCGATACCAACGAATTTATTTCTCTGATTTAAGTTTGCCATATGTTCAAGAAACATACGTCAGCGTAGTATACCAACAAAATATGACCATAAACATGGCTCAGACTTTAAGGATGTTAAGAAGAAGGTTTATTTGAGTGAAAAATGAGAGAAAAACTAGTGTACTTGTAAATAAAATCAGAAATCGAAGCATTTCACGCCAGGACTATTTTTAGCTCACCTGAGCACAACTTGCTCAAGGGTGAGCTTTTGTGATCGCCCTTCGTCCATCGTGCGTTGTCAACAATTTGGCTTGTTAACACTCTAGAGGCCATATTTTTAGGCCAACCTTTATGAAACTTGGTCAGAATGTTTGTTTCCATAAAATCTTGGACAGGTTCGAATTTGGGTCATGTGGGGTCAAAAAGTAGGTCATGGGGTTATATCTTAGAAAAACCTTGTTAACACTCTAGAGGCCACATTTTGGCCCAATCTTTATGAAACTTAGTCAGAATGTTTGTTTCCATAAAATCTTGGACAGGTTCGAAATTGGGTTATGTTGGGTCAAAAAAGTAGGTCATGAGGTCAGATCTTAGAAAAACCTTGTTAACACTCTAGAGGCCACATTTTTGGCCCAATCTTCATGAAACTTAGTCTAGCTAGAAAGAGGGTCATGTTGGGTGAAAAAGTAGGTCAGTATAAAAAAATCCAACATATGTTGCTCATTTATAATCAGGTGAGTGATTCAGGGCCATCCTGGCCCTCTTGTTTACTATATATTTTTGTGTATATTATTTTATTTGTTTGTATGTTTTGCTAATATATCATTCTTGTTATGTTGTTTGAATACTTTCAGGATATGTTGTCCTATCTCAATTCGGATATCAGATTGGGGAGTCAGAAAAGCTGTTAACAAAAAGAGATTGATAGGAAGATGGACATCAGTTTCAAAATTTAAGTTGTGACTGGACAAAAGCTGTATAAATAACACGGAAAAATATGATTTTATTAAAAAGTAAAGGGGTCTTCTACAGGTTCGAAAGATTAAATGTCACAAAGCAGTGATTTATGTAGCTACATTAATATATATTCATGGATATCTTAAATGATTATAAATATTGCTAATGTCTTGAAGGTGTCACTTCTTTATGCGTTTGAAAAAGAGGGCGCACATTGTTTTGCATATGTCTATTGGTTTGTAGAACTACTATACATATTTTCAAATGAGTGGCAGCTCATACTTACATTTTTATATATAAAATATGCTTATTTCATGCTGCGCATATATGTTTAGGTGATTTATATTGGAAATCGGATACATACTTGATGTTCCATATTTGAAAAGGTTTCATGTCAAGTTTGAACAGTAGTTATTATGGGATTCCGTCATAAATCAAGTTGTTCTATTTATTTTTTCTGTGATTGACAGAGATAAAATTAATGAAATAAATTCTCCATTACTCACCAGAAATATTTATACAAGAGTTTTTTTCACTTCATTGCCTCATTGTACTTTGGATGGTTAAAATTACTATTACTTATACAAGAAAATATAATTCTTCATAATTACTTGAGTAAAGATTGAACTTTTGAGATGATTTTTGTATGTATAGATTGATAGATGACTTACAACATGGGGTTGTCTGTATAGATTGATAGATGACTTACAACATGGGGTTGTCTGTATAGATTGATAGATGACTTACAACATGGGGTTGCCTTAAGTGATTACTAAAGTCACTATCATAATGATTAACAAAAATAAAAAAATAAAAATACAGCACCACTGATTTCAGATTTTTGCTGATAATTGGAAACGCTAACCGAATCCAGCATTTTATATACATGTAATTCAAGGCACATTGGGATATGTATCACCTTCATTGATAATACTTAGTAATTCTTATTTTGTGAAAATATCTCTGTTATTGTTATTATTCCCCTTTCAAACACATGAACATCGGTTGGTCTATCCATCATTCGTACAGTAGACTAAAAATGTTTGACTCGATGTGAATTGTTCAAATGTTGATTACTGATTCAAATATTGTCTGAATGACCCAGATAACCTCTCGTTCTCAAACTGTGTAAGGTTGGTGCAATAGATCAGCTGGTTTTTGCCCGATTGAAGCTTGTTTAATGAATCTTGCATTTTTTCTTACATGCTCAGTAAGTAATTTAGATACTACAATGCTCCTTTTTTTGAAAAGTTGAAAACAGTCAATCTGATCAACGATCAACAGAATTTCAATTTATAGTACATGTTCATAAAAAAAGTTTGTACATAGACGGTCTGTGAGCAATAGCTTCATTAGTTAAATATCTACTAGTATAACAGATCTTGTAACACTATACCGATCACAGTATAACAGGAAGTGGACCTCGTCATAACAGGAAGTGGACCTCGTCCTCCACACTACCAGTTGTATAATCTCCAGTGCTTCACCACAATTTATTTACCACCTAGTTTCTATACTAAAGGGTATTATACCACTACGAAATTGGCATAAAGTGATCGTTTATACATATCAGTATTGAATGTCAGAAATATGATCCACAACATATTAAGTTTTGAATGCCCTACATGTTTTTATTGAGCAACATTTTTCATATCATGTGACTACTTCATCATATGTACGTACATGTCAGGCCATTCTTAAACTTCAAAATGCAATATACTGGAGCGATTAAATATCGAATTGCGTCTAATGTTCTTATAATTGCTTGTCAAGCACTTTGAGCATATGTATATTATGATAACAGTGCTATATAAATGTGGTATAAAATATTGTTATCCTTTAGGAATTTTGCTCCTTAAGGTATTCGATTGTATGAATATCAAATCGCATTTATTTGAATTATGTTGCATTTTTCTGCCTGCAAACATATTAAACATTAGTTTATGTTATATCTTATAACAATAAAAATATAATCGTATATTCAATGTATACTTGAAAATCGTATTTTAGTTATAAAACTAATTATCAAAAGTTTGTTTGTTGGGTTTAACATTCCCACAATATCTTAGTCATTGGAGACAATATCTCATTGAGACAGATATAGTGCTGCCACACTGCAGTATCACGCCGTAGACATGTGGCATGATACCACACCCAGTCATTTTATCCTGACACCGGACCAATCAGTCTTTGAATTACCCTTATATACATGCTGAGCACCAAGCAAGGGAACTATACCAGTACCATTTTTACGACTTTGGTATGTCGCGGCTGGGGATTGAATCCACAATCTCCCGCTCCAGAGTCCAGGTTTGGCGAAGTCGGCGTTCTGGCGAGCGTCCGGACCATGACTTTGTCATGCACTGAGATATTTTAAGATAACTTTATACTGTTTTTCAACATGATGTATGACCTAGGTTCGTAGCTATAAGGTCAGGGTCACACTTCGAGGATGAGGGTCTTGCTCGGCTGTAACTTCCTCATGCATGGAAGGATTTTGGATAACTTTGGTACACTTTTTCAACATGATTATACGTCGTGCAGGTTCATGAGACAGTTCCGTTAGCTAAAAGGTCTCAAATATCACATTTAAAGGTAAAGAATTGGTACAATAGGTCTTGTCTGAGCTTTACCTTCTTAATTCATTGAAGGAATTTAAAGTTATTTTTGCACATATGTGCATATAAGATTGCACAACTTATTCAGATCCGTAAAAAACATGGCCGATAGCGGCGGGGCTAGTTTTTCTAACCTGCATAAAGTGAAAACTTTAAAATAGCCCACTGATCTCTGCAGGGGACTGCTTGAGCATACCTCAAATGAGGTGATCTGTGATTACCAGTATATTCTCGAATCCAACCCTAGACATTTCTAATGACTGGAAGTCAACGAAAACCAGCTCCATTGGCCCAGAAGTCTAAATGTTCACCAATGCCGCCGTCTGGAAAGGAGCTTTTCTGCAAATACAAAGTTCTTGGTCCAAGACCTAACCCAAAGTGATAATAGGTGGACAGTAAGTCTGGTGATTGAAAGCTTCGAAATGTGATTGGTTGACCCCCCCCCCCCCCCCCCCACACACACACACACACACACATACACACACAATAGGACGAAGGCCATCAAGACCGTACTTCGTCCTGGACATTTCGATGAACGTGGCGAGGACGTGGTCAAAATTGAAATTAAATGCTGTTTTCAGGTTTCTACTATGTCCTCACTACGTCCTTGCCAGGTTCTCAATTTGTCTTTCACATTCTCAGTCGGTTCTTAGTATGTCCTCACTGCGTTTTCACTACGTCCAAGAAGACCGCACTTAGCTCTGCCACGCGCTTATCACGTTCTCACTGCCTCCGCTGGTTTCATATATATATGAAATATAGTATAGTTTTTTGAGCCTTATTTTTTTCGTTCTTTTGTTTTAACAAAGTCAGTTTACCATTCCACCAAAGAAAGCAGAGGAAATCTACCAAGATCTAGGCTGCCTTCTATTCTGTCGCCTTCTACTCTGCACCAAAACAAGGGCTATGTGCGCATCGAGCAGAGCCTGTTGTCCTTGAAGAGCTATAGTAGAAGATGTTCATTTGCGAACATGCTGCCCCTCACCGCTGTATGTTCGAATCCCGGTAAGGACTTCGGATTTTTCACGCGAGGAAGCCTTCCAGCTGGCTTGCGGTAGGTCAGTGGTTCTACCGGGTACCTCTGTGTACTCGGGGTCTTCCTCCACCTGTAATTAGCTGGACGTCGCTATATGATTGAAATACTATCGCAGCGACGGTAAACCCCAATACAACAACAACAACAACATAAAAGTGTGTGTGTGTGGGGGGGGGGGGGTCGTAGTCTTAGCCCAGTTGCAAAGTCGGGTAAGCAATATTCCTGTGAGAAAGAAGGGAAAGTTAGTCTTTCAGGACGTTTCAGCGGATTACAGCTGATTTTGATTTTGGTAAAAAAAAATATTGAATTTCTCATTTATTTCAAGTAGAATGATAGAAAAAAAGCTCAACTTTTAAGATCTATGTGTTAAGAATATCATTAATTAATTTGAAGGTACAAAAGTCACATTTTAGTGTTTTTATGCAATTTTGGCTAAAATTTCAATAAAATCAGTTTTAGTTAAAAACAAACCTGGTGAGGTATGTATTTCTTTTTACATTTTCAGAAAGCAATTATATCAATATATTAAATCTGTCTATTGAATTTTAAAAGTCACAGTTTTGGGATAGTTTTTGTATATACATGTATTTTGGTCCGGACACAAATGAGAATTTATGCCCGTCTTGTATTAATCAATATTTGACAGTGTTTTTATCTGTAACTTGTAGAATACATTATAAGTTATAAATGGTGATAAAAATATTTTAAAAATATCATTTTATTATGCTGTTACAGTACCTAGAAACGAAATCATTCTTATTTTTAATGCCATGATTTTTCGAAAAAATAATAGTAAATAGTGATGCTCTACCATAAGGTTAATCTCTAAAACAAGCACGTTGACCCCTAGTTTTAATTCATATATCTTTTAGCTAAAGTCTAAAGTACTTATATGTACATTTTTGAGAAAATTCTGCCCGTTGGAAAAAAAAACATCAAACGCCTTTGATGAAACCGGGACTAGTCAATACATACACGTAATCAAAATTTAAAATGCTGCGCTGGTTTCGAGGCTTTGCCTTTTACATACTAGTATTATGTTTATGGTTCCGGTGAATATTCATGTAACCATTGCATGATTGAACATTAGCTATTTTTAGTCTAAAACAAATCATAGTTATCGGGGAGGTCATCAGACCTTTCCACAGTGCCTTAGTTGAAGACCAGGCTGGCTCTCGTTTTTTCGTTAATAATAGTGACGCAGTCTACATATGCATGTTTGCGCTTGTGCTTTGTAAAACATAGAATATGTTTTGAACTATTAATTAAAATGATAAGTCGCACAAAACAATCTTCATTGGGGTTTTCGTTAATCTCCATTAAAGACGTAACTTTTTGTTACTCACATGCAAGGCATTGGCCATACTTTTTTAATCTTTATATCGAATAATTGTTCGCGATAATTGCTACAATTTTCTTGTTAACTTCGGTTCTTTTTATTTACAGTCTTATGGCCTCCATGCGGTTGAATATACACGAGACACATTACTTGTTCTACTGATTTATTAACTATTATTTATTCTCGGACACTATTTAGTACAGAGGAAGTAACTTTTGAAAACTATACAGCTATTTTCGCTACAAGTATACCCCATTTGATGACCTTTAACATTGTAGAAATCCTATTTATTTTTCAATTTTTCATAAATCATATTTATGTTTTAGAAATCATATTTATAATGTAGAAAGAATCAATTTAGATCGTAGAAATCCTACTTATAATGTAGAAATCCTATTCATATATATGTTGAATATTTTGCATCGGCTTTTAAAATAAATCTACAAAACTTAAAGAATCAATGAAATATTCATTTCTCTATCAAATATACAAGTAAATCTTGAACTCTATCTCGCTGTTGGAAATAACGACAACTCTACCTTTAAGACAACGTCACATTAGGACAGAGGTGAAAGTATCTCTGATGCATACAAATAGTTTAGATCATAACGAGTCGGTAGTGACCTACTTGTCCAAAGTTGTTATTTAATGATGGACAGCAAACCGTGTTACCCAGATATTATGCCGGCTGATTTGGGTAAAACAATATAGATTGAACAAAGGTTCCCAATGGCTTACGTCACACAATTTTATTTATAGTATTTTCTTTGATATTTTTCCCGCTAACTCATCGTTGCAG
Organism: Solen grandis; assembly: GCA_021229015.1. Classification (NCBI taxonomy): domain Eukaryota; kingdom Metazoa; phylum Mollusca; class Bivalvia; order Adapedonta; family Solenidae; genus Solen; species Solen grandis. The sequence continues at coordinate 60,821,264 of CM037777.1, forward strand.
AGTTATCGTTCGATGTGTTCCGTATCAACTTCAATAATAAAATGATTAAAGGAATACGCTCGACTGATAACAACTAGGTTTTAATTGAAAGATATTGATGTAAATAAACCAATTTAATTACTCATTTCATTGAATCAATCGTAATAAGAAAGAAATTGCAAGTTAAAGACGTCTATTTACACCAATTTGCTCCGAGACATGGGCGCAGACATTGTTTACGTCTCGTGGTCTCGCGAGACTTTTTTTACAACAATCGTGACGTCACAGACACACTTCCGGTTGCGTACATACATTGAAATATAGAAGGGAATTACGTGTGTTGTGGAGAATTTTTACCCCCAAAAAGAAACAGGACAGCAAAAAGTATGGATATGATGAAAATATATTATTAAAAGATTAAACTATGATCATTTTATTGTTTTCTTACTCGTGAGTGAGAGATTCTGGAGCCCTCGTCCTATGACCTTTGTATGCCAGAATGGTAATGAATGCAACTTCTAAAACAGAATCATTCAGAACTAAGGTGTGAAAGTCCGTATGGTCCGTAATGCACGTAAGTTCATCAACATACATTTTCCATATTGGATGGCATCATAACACAGTTATCACACAGACAAAAGTCCTCAGCACATAAATATTCCTCCTCCCGTACGCCATTGTCTTGAAGCAGTTGCAGCTCTTCCTCAGTATATTCGGGCTCAAAGTCGTAAGGAACTATACACTCCATTTTAAGAAATATCTCAAAAACTTTATTAAACTTCCTGCTATAGTGATCGAACCATAACTAAAGTCAATACCCCTTGTCACGAAATCATTTATGCACATTCTCACAAACATCGCTATTTCAATTGCGCAAATCATTACAGCAATTATCAACAATTTTTAAACACTTTTTTAATCAAACATATAAATATATAAAAGGGGCGGTATCATGTAAGTAGAAATCTAATTGCAATGACGGTAACTGTGAAATACTATAGAGACGAATCAAGGGGACACCGTGTTGTAATTATGATTAACACACCTAATTGCTCGCAATTTAGCAAAATAATGTAAATTATGCTAACTACTTTCTGTATATCACACTAACATGAGCTCATTGCGATACGATACTTCTACTTATATATTTTTTTTTTTTTGGTTTATAGCCTTTCGTAAAATAAATATATTTTTTATGACATGGTGACTCGGTCGCACGCTTCGTTTTATGGCCGTGTTTTATGGCCCTGAGGTGCGATTTTATATGACGCTTAGTCTGTTACAAAGACTTGCCAGTGATTTCTTATCCAATCAGTATAACACCACACAACTTTTCAATAACCGCAGTTGCAAGCATTTCACGGTAAAAATGACAAAGATGTATTATAGAAAAAAAAATATCGCGGATCAAATTGGTTTAAATAGACGTCTTTAACTTACAATTTCTTTCTTATTACGATTGATTCAATGAAATGAGAAATTTAATTGGTTTATTTACATCAATATCTTTCAATTGAAACCTAGTTGTAATCAGCCGAGCGTATTCCTTTAATGCTTTTATCACAACCCCTGTTAATCGCACTCATCGATCGGGATATGGTTCAATGGGTATTTGTGACGTCACAGAAAGGTAAGCATGAACAAAGATGGCGGCGGCCATAGCCGATCGAAATCACAAACTTTAAACAGCTATATCTTCACAAATATAGCGTGTATAAAAATGAAAGTCATGTCAAAGTGATCTACACTAAAAGGTTTGTTGATGGTTAAATTTTCATTCCAGCCGAGCGTATTCCTTTAATTGATAAATACATCATAAATAATATTGTTGTGCATTTTATTCATGTAGTATAAGTGAAAATGCCACACGCCTAAACAGGGTCTAGTTGTGCTAGAATATTCATCTTTTATATAATGTTACAGCTTGTCCGGCAGAAGGCATTCAATTTAGATTTCCATTTTTGAGATTCCTACGATCAGTTATAATATGTTGCATATGTATCCAACGTTAAACAAAAAAATCATGCAACCAAAAGAAAACAACAACAACATCAACAACAGCACACAAACAGTATAATAATCATCATAGCAACATCAAATGACATTTTAAGCAGATAATTATATATATGTACACAGTCAAATCTGCATTAAAAGTCACATTAGTTTGCTGATTACCTCTGCTAAAAGGCAAGTCCGTTGAATTGAAATTCCGAAGTCCTCTATACGTATCCCTGATTTAAGCAGTTGTTAATGCATGTCCAGTTTTTTATCAGAGGTTACCTGTCTATGGAATAGGATTTTTGATCCCATGTTCAAAAGTTTGAACCCTGATATTGTTAGCTGCCAATCATTGTCTTAAGCACTGCAACTTTACAACGTAACAAATAAATGTTTTTTTATATTTGATTATATTTTTTTTTTTTTTTTAAGTTGAAAGACATAAAACACAAGTCTTCACAGCTAGCGATTTTCATGCGATACCGCATTGTACTTACGTGTTCGCATATCACCTTAAGAGAAATTTTATTATTTTATGAAAACTTAGAAGAAATTAATTTCCTGTAAATTTTAGGGTTTTTTTACGGACGTGTTTTTACATAACCATGTGTCACAAATGAAAACAATATTATAATCATTGTTTCAAAGTTTTAATTTCAAACTCATGCTTGTATCGACAAACATAAGTGTAAAAAAAACGACCAATGTCAGCATGCAAAAATGAAAACATATAATTTCATGCATATTTTGGTAAATTATCACGATATTTTATGCTTCATGCATGGTTATAAAATAACACACATTTTGTAAATATTTTAATAACCACAAATAATTTAATAATTTAAGTATGCTTTTATTGCCCTCATCGGCTTTAAATAAGTTTTTATGAGAATTGTAATTTGCAATGAAAGTACAAATCTAAATGCATCATCACATCAAGAACAACGCATGGAAACATTCCTAAGAAACCAATTGATTAATTTTTATTCAACCTTAAAAATTTAGTGTTGAATGACATTGTGCAAGTGTATCTCAGATCTGCCTTGTGTCGTGTGAATTTATAGAAAATTCAGAAAAATGTTTATCACGATCCCCGTAAAATTAACTTCTGGTGTAACAGCCCAGATTTCCCCCCCCAGTCAGTTTTTTCCCCGGGGAAGAAACTGACTAGTCAAGTTTTTCCCCGGGGAAGAAACTGACTAGTCAGGTTTTTCCCCACCCAGTCAGTTTTTCCCCCCTCTATTTTTAAGGTTTTAGAGGTGGGGAAATTTCTTGACCAGTCAGATTTTTCCCCCCTATCTAATATTTTTACACGAGATGGTGGGGAAATTCTTGACCAGTCAGTTTTTCCCCCCTATCCAGTATATTGTGTGGGATGGTGGGGAAATTCTGGACCAGTCAGTTTTTTCCCCATTATTTAGTATTTTACACGAGATGGTGGGGAAATTCTTGACCAGTCAGTTTTTTCCCCCCTATCTAATATTTTTATGCGAGATGGTGGGGAAATTCTGGACCAGTCAGTTTTTTCCCCCCTGTCATTTAGATTGTGGTGATGGTGGGGAAATTCTGGACCAGTCAGTTTTTCCCCCCTATCTAATATTTACGCGAGATGGTAGGGAAATTCTGGACAAGTCAGTTTTTTCCCCCTATCTAATATTTTTACGCGAGATGGTTGGGAAATTTTTGCCTAGTTAGTCTTTCTCCCGTATCTAATAGATTGTGCGATATGGTGGTGAAATTCTGATCAAACATTGAATTACATGTCCAGAATTTCCCCACCATCACAAACAATCTAAATGACAGGGGGGAAAAACTGACTGGTCCAGAATTTCCCGACCATCTCGCATAAAAATATTAGATAGGGGGGAAAAACTGACTGGTCAAGAATTTCCCCACCATCTCGTGTAAAAATACTAAATAGGGGGAAAAAACTGACTGGTCCAGAATTTCCCCACCACCACGAACAATCTAAATGATAGGGGAAAAAAAACTGACTGGTCCAGAATTTCCCGCACCATCTCGCACAATATATTGGATAGGGGAGAAGAAACTGACTGGTCCAGAATTAAATACTGGTCAAAAAATTAATTAAATGACAGGGAAAAAAAACTGACTGGTCAGAATTTCCCCACCATCTCGTGTAAAAATATTAGATAGGGGGGAAAAAACTGACTGGTCCAGAATTTCGCCACTATATCACATAAAAATATTAGATAGGGGCGAAAAAACTGACTGGTCCAGAATTTCCCCACCATCAATACTATTTAAATGACGGGGAAAAAACTGACTCGGCCAGAATTTCCCCACCTATATTTGATAGGGGGAAAAACTGACTGGTCAAGAACTTCTCCACCATCACGAGCAATCTAAATGACAGGGGGGAAAAACTGACTGGTCCAGAATTTCCCCACAATCACACGCAATATATAAGATAGGGGGAAAAAAACTGACTAGTCCAGAATTTCCCCACCTCAAAATGGGTGGGGAAAAACCTGACTAGTTAGTTTCTTCCCCGGAAAAATCTGCTAGTCATTTCTTCCCCGGGGAAAAATTTTCCCCGGGGGGGGAAAAAATTGGGACCATAGATATGAAGTGGTATTCCGTGTATAGTATTATTGCCCTTGAACTTACGGAAAATGGACAAATGTTTGCACCAATCTTCATTTTGAGCTCCATATTGGCTTTTCCTGGAGAGATTGATCTGATTTTATACTTGTTTTATTGAAATGCACTGTGATAGTCCTGGGGTGGATAGTGACCTAATCCAGTGCTGGAATAATTCGCATGTAGTTTTTTTATCATTTAATGACTACCTAGGTCATCTTTTTTTACAGTGCTCAAAATGGCACTCTTTCTTCGGTGATTTAAAATCAACATATTGCGTGTTATATAGTTTCGGCCGCCAGTTCACGCTCGCGCAAAACCAAGCTTGTTTTACATGATCAGATTATATTGTTTTTAGTCACTTCCGTTTCCGGGAAATCGTAACGGCCAAGGTCATTTGTCAATTATCGTTTTTCTTCGGCCTTCTGTATATTAAAAAAAGGTATATATTCTATCGAGACAATAAGGATTTAATTTGTATTCTTACTCTTTTGTAGATTATGCTTGAATCAGTTGAGTTATGGAAGAAAAACGAAACATTTGTTACCTCAATTGCCTTTAACTGCTAATGGTGTTTAAATTATAAAGATCGGCCTAAGATTCATTAAGTTATATAAGGAGAAAACGAAACGACATGAGCCAATGTTTGCAGTTTTCTGTGACTATGAGTGTGACATTTTCACTTATTTTACATGAATAAAATGCACAACAATATTCTTTTTGATGTATTTATCAATTAATCATTTTATTATTGAAGTTGATACAGAACACATCGAACAATAACTCTGCAACGATGAGTAAGCGGGAAAAATATAAATGAAAATACTATAAATGAAATTGTGTGAAGTAAGCCATTGGTGAGGGCAGCAGTTCACGCACCTAGGGCATATAATATGTCCTTGCTTAATATAATAGGTAAATGGCAAATAAAATTATGTCGTTCATTGAAATGTGTTCGACACTCACGGCAAAATGATATATTAGCAACAGGATCCATTTGATGTGGAAATCAATGAAACAGTTTCAATTTACAAGCCTGCATGATAGTTCTCAACTTCTCAATCTTTTTCTGCTGCAATCAGGGGCTATATTTCAGTAATAAAGGGTCAAAATCGGCATTAGGTAAGCCCTGCCCCCCCCCCCCCCCCCCCAAAAAAAAAAAACACACACACACACACAAAAACACACACACTGGGGAACTTTGGAAAAATGTATGCCCCTTATCCACCTTTCTGGCAGACATCTTTTTATTTGATTGGATATTTTGTGCAGTTTATGTTTAAATAAAATTATGAAAATAGATCACTATCAAAGAATGATACTATCTTATTCCTCTGTGAAGAATAAGAATGTCTTTAATCTTATAATCAAAAACAAAGGATGTGATATTGTTCCTATGTTCTTTTAATTTCAGTGAGATTGTTAATGTATGACTGTCAGTCCGCCTATTTACCTGTTTGTAAGGCGATGAACATTGTACAGTGGAACCTCTAAAAACCGCACCCTCTATACACCGGAATACTCTCTAAACCGCACGATTTCAAATCTCCCAATTCTTTCCATATATATTCTATATTGAAAAATACTCTCTAAACCGGAACCACCGGAAGAAAAATTCGTGATATATCGATAGATTGTTCGTATTTTCATCTCTTTAAACCGAACACGGGGCAAAAAAATGAACATGTCCGAAAAATATACCAATATTTTTTTCCAAAGACTTTATACGAGATTAACCGGTGTAAGCGTTTTATCTACTGTGTGTGATAAATACAGTTAGCTGTGAACAATTACGCTGAGACGGCATAAGGACATACAAGTTGTTGTTGTTGTCGTTGTTGTTGTTGTTGTTTTTTTGTTTTCTACTCTCCCTCGTTAATGATGGTGAACTTTTGGTAAACAAAGAAATTCGGATCGTGTATGTCACAATACACGGTAAAAAACTTTTTTTCGTAAACGCCTTCGGGGAATTCCAGATAAATATACTTGTAGGATAAAGTATTAACGAAGCAGGTGTTTGCTGTAGCACGTGACACACTCCGCAACGTCGCGTCTTCACCACCCCCCTGGGTAACGAGTTTGTTGTTGTTGTATTGGGGTTTACCGTCTCGGCGATAGTATTTCAATCATATAGCGACGGCAAGCTAATTACAGGTGGAGGAAAAACCCGAGAACACAGAGGTACCCGGGTAGAACCACCGACCTACCGCAAGCAAGCTGGAAGGCTTTCTCACATAAAAAAATCCGAAGTCCCTACCGGGGAGGGGCTGAGAGATTTGTAGTCCACGACTGTAACCGCTCAGTTTGTAAATGTTATTAAAATTTTCAGCGCATTCGCAAAGAGTGAGTGTGATCAGGCTTGTGACGGCACATGATAAAAATAAAAAATATAAGTGGATTCTGTTCTTGTTTTCTTTTTTTGCCATTCGTTAAGCTATATGCTTTGATTGAGAAACTACACATTTTTACAATCATAAGGTGATCATGCGTCTGAAAATGGGAATTGATAGACGAAATACACACAAATAGAATTAATCAAATTCTTAGTCTAAGTTGTTAGTTGCTTAAAACTGCTTCATCTCTGTAACTACGTCCTACCAGAGAGGACCGTTTGTTTGCCGTTAAAGGCGTTTGAGCGGGTTTTTTCTTAACGGATAGATTTTTCTAAACAAAAAGGCATATAAGTACTTTAGACTTTAACTAAAAGATATATGAATTAAAAATAGGGGGTCACCATGCTTGTTTTAGAGATCAAACTTATGGTAGAGCTTCACTTTTTGCTAAAATTTGTTGAAAAAAAAATGGCATTAAAGTAATAACGATTTCGTTTCTAAATACTGTAACAGCATATTAAAATGATATTTTTATCACCATTTGTAACTTATAATCTATTCTATAAGTTACAGATAAAACTACTGTCAAATATGAATTGAAAATACACAACGGGCATAAAATATCATTTGTGCCCGGACCAAAATGTGTACAAAAACTATCCCAAAACTGTGAATTTTTATATATATTTTTCTAAATAAAAAAATTTCAACGGACAGATTTCCTTTACTTTTTCAGAATCAGTTCTCTGATATAAATGATTTCTGAAAATGTAAAAAAATGCATACCTCACCAGATTTGTTTTTTATTGAAATTTTAGCCAAAATTGCATAAAAACACTTAAATGTGAATTTTTGTACCTTCAAAAGTACTAGAATATACTTTTGATGATATTCTAAACACATGAATCTTAAAATTGAAAATATGGGCCTTCTTCTATCATTCTTCTTAAAATAAATGAGAAATTCAAAAAAAAAAAAGAATTTTTACCAAATCAAAATCAGCTGTAACCCGCTGAAACGTCCTTAAATGACTACAAATACTGAAGCCTTCGAAACAACATTAAAGGAAATATACGGTAGGGATCGACAAACACGTGAGTGTTGATATTCAAAAATTTAATATGAAGTCATAATACAAGTTATTGCACAATTAAGTGAATATAAGATATTAACCACCCTGTTTACAATATGGCAACATTCCTAAGTTTAAACTCCAATGAAATTTGGTATAAGCGTTCGTCTTACCAGTGTCCAAACCAGATCAGCCTGAGAGACAACTGCAGTGTGGTTAGTTTTTAACATAATCAAACCCAATGGCTCAATTATTGATGTGCAGAAAAAATTATCAAAACTCACCACGTATGAGCTCCTTGTGTAGAATAATGAGACACACTTGCAGGCTGATCAAGTTTCTACTGGTTGTATAGAACATTGCAGTGTTAGGTTTCACGGGAAAATACAAGTATCTAACAAGAAATATGGTAATTCCACGAAAAAACGGGTTTTCCCTATCGAAGTAAGTTCCGATAAAAAATAAATAAAAACATGAACCTATAATTTGATGTTTTAGTATAGGACTATGAGACAGTGTTGTACGTAAAATATCTTAGATCTAGATTTTTTGGTTTCAGACAAGAATATTTTTTAAGTTATTTATATGGCAAATTATCCCCGCTATGTCTTCTTGCGATCGAAATAATTTGATTAATCATGTAAGGGATTTATTTACCCTAGAAATAGCTGTGCAAAATATTTTGAAATCTGGTAAGTAGTATTTTAGAAGATCGTTAAATTTGAATTTTTCGAATATGACAAGAATGTTTAATATATATGCTATTACAATACTGTACATTTCAGACAAATTAACCCCATCCAAAGCAATGTTTTTTAATCGATCAAAGTAATCCGAGCAATCTTGATAGAGAGTTACATAAGGAATTTGACATGTCACTTTGTGTGCTAAATTAAATTATATACTATGATACAATTAGCCCCGCCCCAGCGGTTATGTTTGTATACAGATCAGAATACCTTTGAAAAATATTGGTAAAGGGTTATCCAAATCACATCTATTCCCAAATCAGTCCAAACGGTTTTAAGTAGAGGATTTTTAAAGTTTTCACTATAACCATAAAAATCAAACTAGCCCCGTCCGGAATAATTTAAAAAATCTTGGTAAGGTTACCCAAGGAACATCTGTTCCAAAATAAGTTGAAAAATTTTCAATGAAAGAAGAAGCTATCGCCCGACAAGTCCTATTGTGCCAACATTTGAAATGCAAACGTTATTTTTTTTATCATTATACCAAATTTATATAGCATAGTTGTCATAGTATACATATGTTAAAAAGTGATTCACATGCTGTTATTTATGTAAATTAACATGTACAAATGATACATAATATAAAAAAAAAAAAAGAAAAATAAATAATAGAACATTGATATTCTTTACCGAACATTCAAAAGCAACAATAATTTGGTTTATGCACAATGTATAAACCATATCAACAAGCATCTAAGCTGCTTGAATTAGTAGATTATCTGTAATGATAGTCAGTTCCCATGCATCGGTATTTAGAACTGTGTTTTCAGTGACCCTTTAAAGAAAGAAAATGTGTTTGAGTCTATTAATCCTGCTGGAAGAGCACTCTATAGCTTTGGAGCAACAGTCATAGAACTTGATCACCGTACATTACAATACGACTTCTTGGCACCAGTTACTCTGGGACCGTAGAACTCGAACTGGTCTAAACACCTTAAGCATGCTTTTAGTTGCGTGTGACTTTGTCACTCATAACTATACAGACCTTTTCCCGGGCATTCGATTCTCTACTTTGATTTATATACTCTGACGGCTGACCTTTGTATGTTACAAACAGTGTTTTAATTCGATCTCTGTACAAGGGAAGCTGATTATCATGGATGGAATATAAATATAGTATTTTGTCTACAGTATCTTGTCTCAGGAACTTGGGAGAACTATGCAATACGATGTAATATATATATATATATATATATATATATATATATATATATGATAATAATTTGTAAATGGCGGAATATGAACATTGTATTAAAATTGCTATGTAAGAGGTTTAGCACTCTCCCTATGTTATTTGTCAAAAGCAACTTTCCAATATCTTATGGATATGCATCTGTAAGTATGAACGTTGCAGTAACAGTGGCAAATTAACCCTGAACTTTGAAAAATGACCCAAATTCCAATCGGGGAAGATCCAACTGGTCCTTAGCACCAACCTTACTAAGTTTGAGAACGAAAGGGTTATCTGAGTTACACATAACATGTTTGATTCAGTAGTTAACATTTCAACAAGTGACATTTTAACCTGTATATAAACAAAATGACGTGAAATATCGAAGTTTAAAACAAAGGGCGTTTTAAGTCCTTGAGTAAATTTGGTATCATATGAAATTATTGGATTCGGCAAACTTTATGAATCAACAGCAAAAATCTGAAATCAGGGATATCTTTTGTTTATATTTGTTAATTATTATAATAGTGACTGCAATTATCACTTATGGCATACTCATGCTCTAAATACATCTATGCGATCTATGAATACAAAGTTCCATCTCAGAAATTTAATTGAGAGGAAACCATTTTCAGCCGCAATCTTTTGTTGCTGGGAATCAAAAATAACATCGTCAGATTGCAGCCGTCATGTTCAAAAGTGAATCCATTCTACGTAAACGAAGAAAGGGATGTTCTAGTTTAAATAACAGTACTCTTAATCATCCAAAACTACAACCTCAAGCTACGTTATTGTCTAATGAAATCATACAAACTAAGCCTGAAACCCAATCTTATTTTCCATATAAAACAAATCAACTTAAAGTCTATTTGCACAGCATGCAATATACATATTATGCATAGTATTTCTCATATACATGTAACAAACAAACGGACATTTGCAAAGCCAATATGCACCCCCTCTTTTTCAAACGGGGGGGCGGCACACATGAGCAGGCTTATGAATAATCAATCTATTAAAAGAGCAATAAAATTTATTTCTATGTGGATTTTTAATGTTAGTATTCTGAATTGACCTCCTTAATGAAATCATTTTCTATGTTATTTATACAGCTAATGTCCGGTCACAATATCTCCATCTACGCCCTTTTCTGACATCACAAACTAATATCTGAATTGTGATTTGACAAAATAATGAAAATACACTGAAAGTGTTCTAACAATATAAAAATAAAGAATGTGCAAAGCACAATGGCAAGAATAATATATCAGAAATATAAACAGTATAACAAAGCAGGCGTCAAATGATATGATTTCTGATTCTATGCATAAGTACACTAACTTTTCTTTCATTTTTGTATACCGTAAATTTAAAAGTTGGGATATTGCCATCCATACATGTGCGCATTGCTTTTGGTAGCTTACGTACGAAGCATTTTACATCAATGTTAAATGGTTATTGAGTTGATGCCACGATAATCGTTTTACGACGTTGACGCCGGTTTGCTATCTCTTTAGTTTTCACGCCATCGCATTAAACGCCCCATCCTCACATCAGTCATCCCAAATCTTCAGGGATTGTTACAGTTCTTCACTGAATATTATAGACACTATGAATGTAACATTTACAATTAAGACTGAATGAGTAACTGTCAGTCCATATAATCAAATATTTGTTACAGTGACTCACTGAAGAACTCGAACATATATTTGTCGCTCAATTTCACAAAATATATATCTAAAAACCGTTTATAACCATAAATCGTTAGACACTTTTAATCGCTGTAAAAACATTCAAATGATTATTGCAATTGTTTCCATAGGTGTAAACAATCTGAATTAGAGAAATAAATTTGCTTTTATCGCTTCAAATGCCAGAATGAGGTTCTGTGAAACTGTCATTTGATTGGTCATAAAAACCGGTGGTATACCATTCATGGGCACCTGACAATACTGTGTAAGTTTCGGGACACACCCATCAGGTTCCAGGAAATTAGAGATAGCATCAACATTTTCGGGGGAAAGACAAGCGGCGATCCTCAGACTCACTGAAATGCCAAGAAGGGAAGCGCAAATAGCTACGGTGTTGGCGCAAACCCAAAGAGGGATCTCAGGAAAGGGAAGCAAGTCGTTTTCTACACCAGTGAAGTACGGAATCACAAGACCATTGGCAGGACCCTGAAGCATGTTGATTAGTTGTAGCAGAGCCTGGTGAGCATCTTCTCCATTCATAACTGGCGAGAAAATCACATTTGGTGTTAAATCCATATTTTCCGGGAGGACGTTGAAAGCTCCTGGTTGACCGGGTCGAACGGGACCAGAGTATTTCACGTTGGTGATTTGTATCGTGTTTGTTGCGATACCGTAAACGACTTTTGCATCTACTGCGCATCCCCATGGTGAATAGCAAGTGACCGATTTCAGCTGATCAGTCAGATAGTAGATTTGACAGGGAACCGGTGTAAGTGGATTAATTCGTCCATGTGCAATCAAAGTGATATTCAAGTGTCCCGTGTGATTGTTTCGTTTTGTATAGTCTTCTATAACTCGTCCAAAGTTCCGGAATACTCGAGCAATTTCATGGACAATGATGTTCTCGTTGACTTTCAGTGTTTGAAACGCTTGTCGCCAGTTGTTACTTGCATGCTGGCGAATGTATGTTATTACTTCTCTCGTGTCTTCATCAGAAGCACAATTTTGTACTGCGACCTTTTCCAGTAGTTTTCGAAATTTCTTTCGTAACATCGTCTCGTATTCTTCAGTTTTTTTCCTGAAAATAAACCCAATCGAATGTCGAGTTATGAACACGAAAGGTTACATATTTATTTTATGGATACAACAGGAAATATCTCTATTGCAAAACGAGTATTATGCTTGGAAATAAGTATCATTTTTTGATCGACTAGTCATAGTGAAAAAGTTTTATCTACTTCTTATTAAAAATTCGGAATTATTCTTTATGATTATAGTAAATCGATATGTTAACCCAGATAATATTGAAGTTGCACTTTAAAATGGACATTTTGTTATTACTCACAGTGTCAGATTAACTTGAAATTATACTTAACTAAATAGGTTGATTAGGATAATCAAACAATAAAAAAATTTTTGTTATAACTTTAGTATTTTTCGTTTTCCTATGAATAAAAACAATCAGAATTATATTTTAAATTATGATGGTCATTTTGAATAACAATATCACTGAAATATAATTCAAACTCAGCAAACACTTTGTATTCTCTCAAAATCCTTCTTTGGTGAGTAGACATTTATAAGGCCAGCTCAAAAGTGTTAACTTTTTACAATATAAGGCAGGAATTTAATATTATAAAATTCTGTATATCTCTGAATTTACACTCTACATGTATTTATCAAAATAATGTGCCATTTAATACTCATTTTCCCTTATATAATACTAAATAAGGTCCCTCGTGTCATCCCGAGTACAGTCCTTTGTGTAGAACTGAATATGGTCCCTTGTGTAAAGGTACAATGATCAAACGCGATAAGGATATACTAGTCGTCTATCGGGAGTTACCTGTCTCGAGTGCCAACTATTTGAATTTATATTCAAATACCGACCCAAAAATCGAAAGAGGTCAATTATTCTGACCATTTGCCATTGATGTGAACAAAATGTTCGTAACATTTAAAATAAAATACCACCACAAGTTCAAATAAGATCTCCTTAATAATTAGATATATAAAGAAATTCGAAAACTCTACTATTAAGATCAATTTTGCCAAAATGCGTTTGTAACGCTATTGAAATGAAATGATTATAGGCTAAACATTGCAAAAATCTTTATTTTGACAGGTGATGTTTGGTGTTTATTAATAAAAGTAAAACGATCTGGTTATTTTTCTGGAAAGTACCATTATTCCAAATAATTAAGATTAACAAAAGGAGGCATTGTTCATATTCTTAACCATGATTAAATTTACCTCAATTGCTCCAAAACCGTTTCAATATCATTTGCTTGCTTCTCCAGTTGACAAGCAACTTCTCTTAGTGAATCGGCCGCACCCGACGGAGAACCCTTGGCAAGCTCAATCGAGTTTGTCACAAGAAAATAGATATCCAGCACTAACATAGCGCCGATAGCCATTCCTGGAGAAAATGTTAGTATCATTTAAAATTACAACAAGTGTTGATAATAAAACGAAACCATTTTCGACCTATCAAAAGGATTAAGATGTATCAATAAACTTATTAATAAGTACATGAAGTTCAAATATGTGATAGTTAGACGCTGGCAATCTCATATTATTTTTGTATCATTTGCAACGATTTTATTGGTAAAGGAAGAATATGTAAAAATTGTACGTACAAAAATACGACCTCTTTTGTTTAAAAAGATCAAAAATATTGGGCTAGACAAAATTGAAAAACTATTTTTACATTCAATCATAGATGAAATAAAATTTTAAATACAAAAATAATAACTTTATATAAACTTCATATTAACTCATTTTGTATATATTATTAATCAGTTATATCCTTTCAAATTATAGAAAATGCATGCAAGGGTCACCAGGCATCTACAATATGGCTAAATATTAACCTATTTACATAGCATGTACCCTAAAAAGAAAATTTTATTCTAAAATATTTACTTCAACCGGTATTTGAGTAGGTAGCTACACATACAGGTGTATATTAAACTTTAACATTTTCTTCTAAAAATGGATGGACCTAGAGTGACTGTAAACTAAACTTAAACCTGTAGGATGGACAAGCCTTCAAATAGGAATAACTTAACATTTTACTTGAAAGGATGAATAATCTTAAAGATTAGCGTGAAAATTTTATTTATACCGTTACTTCTAAAGCTGGATAAGCGTAAACTAAACATATTTTGTTTTTGTATTTGTCCTTTAGATAATAGAAGAGATCAAAAGAAAGAAACAACTTTCCTCATATGCAAAATAGTCACTGTACGTCTGTATTGAATGTGCTTGCAACACTAATCCATACTAAAATATTACCTGTCAACAATGGGCCAAGCACTTTGGAAAATCCTTCCAGTGACACTTCAGCAAAAGCTTCCATACCCTTTTCAATAATTGATCCTGATCCACGTCGAATGCACCACTGGTCCATGACAATTAACCCAGTAACCGCAAGCATCTCAAATACCCTCACCCCATCCATATGAACAAATCCTCTTCCGGGCATGGCGGACATTAACATCCCTACGAAAACCTCTTCTTTGGACAGATGTAAGTGAGTACTCAGCTCTTTTACCTTGACGTCCAATTCTTTTTTCTTATCTTCAACCTTCTTGGTAACTTTCTTGTCATCTTCCAAAATCTCTTGTGCAGACTCTAGTTTACCTTTAGAAATGAAATGCTCGGCGATCGCCGCCCCGGAGGAAGTGGCTGTACCGGCGACTGCTGCTGCCACTCCTCCGATGAAGAGGGGCGCCGCAAGACCACCTGACATAAATGAGATTTTTTCTAATTATTTTTTCAATATCCATTTAACAAATCTTTACAAGTGTGTTATGTAATACCATATATATATATTAATAATTTCAGTGAGGTATACATTTATTGTTCGTAGGTATCAATTTGACGTGAAATTAAATTGCACATGGTCATTCTTTATTGGTTTTATTATCCTCACTTCTGAAAAGCACCAAATAGGAAGGTCATGTATTCAATAACAAAAAGTAGCCAATCTGAATTGAATTTCAAATTTGATTTATTATTTTAATAGTGTTTCAACTTTCAGTTTTAATGAGGAAACCTAGAAATTAAATGTAATTTCCTAGAAATAATTCATATTGTTTCTATCAGTCGCAGGTTGCATGCCATATGTTTTAATATTCCATGTATGTATCTAGGTTATAGTTGTAAACGAATTCAGCAAGATAAGACAAATATTAAGTAAGATACCGGTAAATGTATATGTGTACACTTTTAAGATTTGTTATGTGTGTGGTGTCATATGAAACAGATAAAATAATTGAAAACTTTTACTCTTTTAACCATGCTTTTCCTTTCTCAGAATTTTTTCTCTAACCAGATATGGTTAGAGTTAAAGATTTCAGAGATCAACAGTTTACAGAACTAAAAAACAACAAGAAAATTTGAGATTATACTAAAGGACTCAGTTCTGCAAGGATGCATGTATATACGACTATTTGCTAATAAAAACAGAAAAGTTTTATAACCTACTGCCTCTTTAAAGTCTTATGTATCCTACTACCACTTGAAAGCCTTTTACAACCCTACTACCTTTTGAATGCCTCCTATGCCCTACTGCCTCTTTAGCTCACCTAAGCATATATTTGTTGACACTCCTCAAACTTTAAGATAATGTTTATTACCATAATCTCTCGGACAAGTAAGATTATGGCTGATATCGGCTAATAAGATCATAATCTTTTCGCCAAGTTCATAATGACTGACATTGACCAATTAAGCCGGAAGTACGACATTTAAGTATAAACAATAGTGCCAGTGCCGCCACAATATACGCCGCCATAAAATATAAAGATCAAGGGACATAACTCTTAAAAAAATCAATGACTCAGAAAACCGCCGCTTCATGCTAATCTATCCATTATAGAAATGACATCGACCAAATATTGAAAAGACACTGTCAGAAACGAAGGAGGAGTTGCGTCCTCAAGGCTGCAATATTAAGCAGCTGCAGATACTAAGTTTCAAGGGTCATACCTCTTGCACAACTCAATGAACTAGAAAAATTGCCGCTTCATGTACTTTTACCCATTTTATAGTATTAACATTGACCAAGTTTTGAAAAAATACTGTCAGAAACGTAGAAGTTGCGTTCACAAGAAATTTGAAGGTACGGACGAAGGTACGTACGTACGGACGGACAGACGGAGTAGATGACGAGAAATATACGACCGCCTCCTGCGGCGTATAAAAATGTCAGATTTCATTTTGTTTACACTCTAGTATCTTCATTTCTCCAGCAATTATTTTGAAGTTTCATAATAATATTTATCGCCATAACATCTCGGCAAATTTTAATTATGACTGATATCGGTCGATTTTTTCATGAGTTATGGCCTTTGAATTATAAAAATGTCAGATATTTCTAATTATTAAACAATAAACTTATAGTCGTACACAAAATCAATATCTCGGTAGATTTTGATTGTGGCTAATACTGGACCGACTAATTTACAGGTTAGGCCCTTGACACATCAGAAAATCACACAGGTTTGCCGTCTTTACACTTGAGTTTTAAAAACCTTCTTGACAGAAACTACAAGGCCTGGAGCTAAGATCATTGGTGTGTGCAGCATTGCCTATGGGTCCTTTATCAATTTGTTCAAATCATTGCCCAGGGATCAAATAATGACTTGTTTTACATAGAATTACATGAGGTAGCTATTACCTTCAATTTTAGACCAAGGTACAGTTTTGTGTGTGGAGTTGAACTTTGACCTTGTCTGACCTTGATCAAGACCCAGTGACCTACTTTTGAATTTTTTTAAGTTATCGCCTTCAAATTTGGATCACATATCGTTTGAACTTGGATGACTTTGACCAGTGACCTACTTATGATTTTTTTTTAAACTATAGCCTACAAATTTAGACCATGTGCGTTGTTTTGATTTTTATGGAAATTAACTGATATTGCTGTATTTCTGCATTGATATCGTATTTAGTATTTAGAAGAGAAATAAGATATTTTAAAGGGTAATGGATAATAGCACCTTGTGCAGGCAATAAAGGCAATATTACTCAAGTGAGAGTCCTCAGGTCCCTCTTGTATATCATACTACTTCTTGAACGACTTTTATACTCTACTACCTCTTGAAAGCCTTTTAATCCTACTATCTCTACCCTACTACGTCTTGACAGTCTCTAATATTATTGAATGCTCCACTACCTCATGAAATTATCCTTCCACCGCTTGAAAGCTTCTTATTTCCCTTCTACCACTTGTCCGTCTTTCATAACCCTATTACCTCTTAGAAATCTCTTACTATCATTTTCCTCTTGACCGCCTCTTATTAGCTCACCTGAGCACAACGTGCTCAAGGTGAGCTTTTGTGATCGCCCTTCGTCCGGCGTCCGTCGTCCGTCGTTCGTCGTCAACAATTTGACCTTGTTAACACTCTAGAGGTCATATTTTTTGGCCAATCTTCATGAAACTTGGTCAGAATGTTTGTCTCCATAAAATCTTGGACAAGTTCGAAATTGGGTCATGTGAGGTCAAAAAGTAGGTCACGAGGTCAAATCTTAGTAAAACCTTGTTAACACTCTAGAGGCCATATTTTTGGCCCAATCTTCATGAAACTTGGTCAGAATGTTTGTCTCCATAAAATCTTGGACAAGTTTGAATTTGGGTTATGTGGGGTCAAAACGTAGGTCATGAGGTCAAATCTTAGAAAAACATTGTTAACACTCTAGAGGCCACATTTTGGCCCAATCTTTATGAAACTTGGTCAGAATGTTTGTTTCCATAAAATCTTGGACAAGTTCGAATTTGGGTCATGTGGGGTCAAAAAGTAGGTCATGGGGTCAAATCTTAGAAAAACCTTGTTAACACTCTAGAGGCCACATTTTTGGCCCAATCTTTATGAAACTTGGTCGGAATGTCTGTTTCCATAAATCTTGGTCAAGCTCGAAAGTAGCTCATGTGATGTCAAAAAGTAGGTCAATATGAAAAATCCAACATATGTTACTCATTTATAATCAGGTGAGCGATTCAGGGCCATCATGACCCTCTTGTTTTCTTATTTTAATATGAACTCTTGAAGCCCTATTACTACCCTACTATCATCTGAAAGCTTCTCGGTTTCTTATTACCTTTTGAATGCTCCTTATTTCCCTTCTATCTCTTGAAAGCATCTTACAACTCTCCTACAAACTACTTGAAAGCCTATAATTACCATCCATCTCTTAAAGGTACCTTATTACCTCACTACCTTTTGAAAGCCTCTAACTGCCTATACTATCTTCTAGAAGCCTCCTATTATCCTTCGTCCTCTGGAACGCCTTTTACTTACCCTTCTGCCTTTTAACGGTAACTTATTACCCTATTACCCCTTACAGGCATCTTATTACCTATCTTGAATGTCTCGTATAAAGCCTAATACCTCATAAATAATTCATTTTGCAGTCGTATATATATTTATAGAATGTCACTTAATTTTAATCAGTATATTCATACTAGATGTTCAAGAGCAACATGTCGAACCAACGAATAACGGTACACATTTCTCCTCCATGTATGACCATGGCCTTGAAGACAGGGACTCAACTCTAGTGCATGACACATTTTCTCTATTGCAAATTGAGAATCATGCAACCCATGTCTAAGTTACAGTCCGGACAAGCAAATCCAGACTATGAGACGCACTGACACACGCATGCATACACACACCACACATTCACCGATTTGCATTATAATTAAACCAGAAATGTTTGTAAAACATATATTACGCCCTCATATGCCATAATACTTATAAAGCTATATTACATGAATGATATTTGACTTCATAACGTGGGCATGTCACAAATTGGTCCAGAACTTATCTTGGTGAGAGTAAACATAACTGCTAATAAGTTTATTTGAAAATCCTGCTACCAAGTTACAGCCCAGAAATGCAAATTACCTTTGACCCTGTGCGACCTTGACCTTGGAGCTGCTCACCTAACTTTTGCACGTGACAATCAGTCTCAATGAGGTTTACATAAGTGCCAAGTTAATTTAAAATCCTGCTATCCATGTCTTTGTTACAGCCCAACAAGCAACTTCAACTCCATGACTTTGACCTCTACGTGTGACCTTGACCTTTGAGTAGGAATGAAACTCTTGTGTCTGACTCTCTGTCTATTGCAGTTAAGATAACTGCCAAGTTATTTGAAAATCCTGGGATCCATGTCTAAAAGTAAATCCAGCTCCTTCACCTTTGACCTATAAGTATGACCTAGATCTTTGAGCTAGGTACCAAATTTTTCAGCACGACACTTTGCCTCATTGAGGTTAATAAAATTGCCAAGGTATTTAAAATGCTGCGATCCATGTCTATTTAGTTAAAGTCCGGACAAGCAAATCAAGCTACATGGCCTTTGACCTCTAAGTATGACCTTGACATTTGAGTAACGAATCTGGTTCTTGTGCGTGACACACCATCTCACTTAGCTTGACATTTGTGTCAAGTTATTTTAGAATCCCTCAATCCATTGCGAAGCAATACCCCAGACATGCAAAAATGAACACATTTTGACCTTACAATCCAGTGTGACCTTGACCTTTGAGCTAGATCAATGCTGAGATCATGTCTATTTAGTTACAGTCCGGATAAGCAAATCAAGCTATATGGCCTTTAACCTCTAAATATGGCCTTGACATTTGAGTAACAAATCTTGTTCTCGTGCGCTACACACCGTCTCACTTAGTTGACATTTGTGTCAAATAATTAGAGAACCCCTCCATCCATTGCAAAGTAACAGCCCAGACAAGCAAAAATAAACTCATTTTTGACATTTGACCTCAAAGTATGACCTTGACTTTTAAGGTACAGACCTCAAAATTATTATTGTTCTTTTACTAGTCATAAGTAACTATTTTATAACATTTGAGTCATTTAGATTTTGAGTAATTAGTCTGACAATGCTTAATTTTCACAGTGTTAGTGAATTTAATTTATTATCTCATGACCTTGACCTTTGAGTTACACCTCAAAAAATCAATAGGGGTCTTCTACTAGTGATAAGCAAAAACGCGAATAGGATAAAAGAAATTAACTATTGTCCTTTCTGTATGATACCGTTGTGTAATAAGATAAAACTGTTACCTGTGAGAATGGTTCCAGCTACAGCGAAAATGCTGCCTAAAACGCCAACACTACCACCGACCACCTGAAATACGTCACAAGAAGCATTGAAGACTAGCTGGGCACACAATGGCACACTCTCGATAAAATGAGTGATTGATGGAGTCAAAAACAGCATTCCTATTTTCGACAGGGAGAGGTGATTTAACCCAAATATTGGCCAGGCACCTCAAAACTTTATGGACTCTCTATCTGCTGGGGTACAAAGTTAGGGAAAACAGCAATTGTACCCTAAGTTTCAAAATTCAGTGGGAATCTTAACACGTTACATTGTCCTGTTTATAATTCTTAAGATATATTACTTTCCAACTGATTATACAATTGTATTAACTAAAATACACAGTGATAATATACATAATAATGTACATATTGATTATTATACTAATAGTATAAATATATATCCAAATGTACATATCGCGTACACAACTGTACAGGTTGGTTAGATAATAAACCTTACAACTGCACATATCGGTAAGATAATCAAACTTTACAACTGCACATATCGGTAAGATACGTCAACTTTACAACTGCACATATCGATAAGATACGTAAACCTTACAACTGCACATATCGATAAGATAATTAAACCTTACAACTGCACATATCGATAAGATAATTAAATCTTACAACTGCACATATCGGTAAGATACATAAACCCTGCAACTGCACAAATTGGTAAGATACACAAACCTTACAAGAGTACACATTACAACTGTACGTAATAAACGTACACCTTGCAAATGTACAGTTTGGTAAGACACTTAAATCTTCCACAGGGCATTCGAATAAATTGGATAACTTTCAAAGATTAATAATGGAAAATTTAAAGTTTAAATTGGGGGATACAATAGCGACTTCGTGCCTTATAATACAAAGCTTTCTGTGGGATTAAGTTAAACGAAGGGTTCATTCCCAAATGTCCCACTTTTTATGGTTTCATTCAAAACTGTCCAACCTTAGTATTAAGCACCCTCTGAGCTTGTGTTAAAAAGAGATTATGAGCGGTTTCAAAATTTATTTTGAAATTATGCAGTTTTGAAAGGAGTTGTTTCAAATAATTCAGATAAAATGGTCTGTATGATTGAAATAATTGTTAATATCAGAATGAACGTTTATACATTACTATTTGTAAATACAATTAATTTAAGACTTAAAAAGATATGTATTTTTTAGTCCAATCAAGTTTGGTTTTATCACCGATGCATAATTAAAAAAGAATCGATGATAGGCATATCAAGAGAAGTATGATAAATATATAAAAAAATATTGATTTTCATTGATTATTGTAGTAATAAATAGAGAGTAATAAATGTTTTATGTATTTAATTTAAATATAAAACCAAGATATAGGTAATAAAACGGTTTTATCAATCCAAGAAAAAATGTATAAATTCGAAAACTTTATATTTATATTTATCATACATACGAGTATATATTCTAATCATCATTATAAGGAATTTCTTGTAACAGCGCTTCATTTATTATGTTACCAAAATGTAGAATAATATTTTCATTTAATGAAAACATGAATTACAAAATTATTTATTGTTGGTGTCTAAAGAAATGTGTTTTACATACATTTTCAGATACATTTGATATTAAGGACATAAAATGACAAAATGACACTCAGCATCATTATCTAAACGGCTAAAAAATTGTCATTATCACTCTTCTCTTTTTGTTCTATTCTGACCGTACCTATCCGGTAACAAATATTAATATTAGATAATGAGCCAAAATATTGAGTTTATGCAGATTGATTATTCTTCTGATACAAATTCTGAGAACAAAAAAAAATATATCTATTAAGTTCACATTTGTGAGTTTAAAAAAAAAAGAATAAAAACAGTGTCAGGAAAGAAAAAAATAAACATCTTTCGAATTGTTGTCTGCATTGTGATGGTCTGTCAGGATAGGAAGAGCATCATAAGTGTAGTCTTGTATGATATTACATTTATTTTATTATTATTTGCTGATGATATGGTTATTGTTAATAAGTCATCAGCCGATTTACAAAATAGTATAAATATGTTAAAAGAATAGTGTAGCTCATGGGGTTTAGAAGTAAACCCAGATAAAAGTAAAATAGTTGTTTTTAGAAAAAGAGGGCCCGTTAAAGCAAATGAAAAATGGACTTATGATAATAAACCGATTGAAACAGTAAATAATTTTAATTATCTTGGTACTATTTTTAATTATACCGGAAGTTTCGTACACAACCAGGAAATGTTGGCGGGTAAAGGTTTAAAGGCTCTGAATACATTGATGATGAATATTAGTTCAAAATTGATTAAACCTAGTACTGTTTGTCAATTATTTGACGCATTTGTTGGCTCTGTCCTAAGTTATGGGTGTGAAATATCTGGATTTGGTAAAGGTAAAACATTAGAAAGAATTCACTTAAAATTTTGTAAATGGTTATTATGTGTCAAACAATCTACATGTACTATGTCGATTTATGGTGAACTAGGAGATTTCCTTTATTTATTAATAGACATGTTAGAATAATTAAAATTGGCTGAAGTAATAATATAATAATTCATAAAATGTATAATTCTTTATTAAATGACTGTAATAGAGGCAAGAGGAATTGGGCCTATCAGGTTAAAGATCTATTGGACAAAAATGGTTTCTCTCATGTTTGGCTTAATCCAAATAGTATCGATCGTAAATCATTTCATTTATTATTTAAAGAAAGATTGATTGACCAATTTAAACAGGCTTGGTTTACAACTATATTTAATGGCGAATCCCCAAATTAAAACATGTTTTGATTATGAATTTTATTTGGATAAGTTACCAAGAATTTATCGAATATTTCTTTCAAAGTTAAGACTTTCGTCACATAATTTACAAGTTGAAGCTGGTAGGTATGGTGCAAATAGGGTTGAATATTGCCAAAGGTATTGTAATATTTGTAGAAATGGAGATATTGAAGACGAATTTCATTTTGTATGTGTTTGTAATGCTTATAATGAATTACGTAAGTTATATTTGAAAAGACAATACTATGTTAAACCTAGTGTTTATAAATTTATTAATATTATGAAATCTAAATTGCTAAATTTAGGTAAATTTATTAAACATCCTTTTACTTTACGTAATACCATTTTATCTGTAAATGAAACATAGATTATGTATTTTTGTTCTGCACATCTCTCTCTCTCTTTGTATTTTATTTAGACAGTAGCATTATGTAAGCCGTGCGTTCATACCGAATACTTGAATTGATTAAAAAGATCTTATCTACGATACTATAATTTTTTAATTTTTTGTTCGTGATAGATTGTGCTTTGTATAGCATTTTGTTCATCCTAAATTTTTTTAAATTGAATATTTTTTGCTTAGTTGTTTGATACATGTACTCTCTCTCTTTCTCTCTCTCTCTCTTTATAGTTGCCATCGTAGACCATGGCATGTGACTTTTGTTGTTTTGTTATTAATATCATTGGATCATGTAACAAAAAACATGTATATGTTTACGTTACTAAATAAAATATTGGAATCTTGAATCTTGTAATATTCTTATTTTAAATTTATTTTAAAGCAGCTCGTTCATAGAATGTCATTGACTAAGAGTTTGATTTTAACTATATGTGTGCATTACGTCTTTAAATACATGGTCAAACCCCTTGCAATCATCCGTGTAAAAATGGGTAGTTCACCATCACAGGTAATACCGTCACAGACAGTATTAAAACTATACCGTGATGATACCGTGAAGAATTATAAAACTTATATTTAGATTTTCTATTTTCATTTGACTGATCACATTCACTCTTCACGCATGCGCTAACTTCCATAGGCTGAACTTACGAAAAAGCTACCCTGAACTGGTGACGACGCCATGTTGCGGAAAGTGTCACGTGGAACCGCAAACATTTGCTTCAGGGATACCGTATTCTATATTTAATTGATTTCGCCGAAAGTGCGATTACGCAAGAAGCGTTTTTCCGTTTAATGTGAACTGCACTTTCCGGGTTTATTTGTCAGGAAACAAAAACTTCACCAACATACACGAGGGGGAGTAGATAAATTATCTTTTTAATTCGTACCGACCATCTGTGAACGATCTTCTTTAAAAGTCATGTTTTATTTTCTTCTAATGTGTGCTTTGCTCAAAATTATTGGTTGCGTCTGTATTATGATTGTAATAATTATACAAAATTCTGTATTACTTGTGTGTACAAATTCAGAGAGAGGAAGGAGGTGATTACGCATTATACAAACATAACGAAATTCAGATATTTTTAGGCCGTTAGGCCGTTCATTATCACCCTGACTTCCTGTGAAACACACAGTAATGAAGCGGAATAAAATTAGGCTTTTCATTGGTTATTATATACTTTGACGTTACGCACGGTGTTGCGTCTTTTTTGTTATACAGCCGGGCGGTTACAGTCATTATTGTTTTTTCTTCAATATATTAGCGAATATATTATATTTTACCACAAAATAAATAGTTAAAGATGTGCCTAAAAGTAAAAAGTTACAGAAAAAAAGCAGTATTTCCATCTATTTTAAAATAACGCTAAATTTATTTCATGATTAAATGATTTTTTGACGTGAAATTTGTAACACACAGAACTTTTCGTCATTCGATTTGACTATTATATAATATAAAACGTTGGAAGTTGCGGGATATTAATGAATAGTCGTTAACGTCATTTATTGAGAAAGACGTCTACGTAATTTCGTTAATGGACGTGCAAAAGTTCATTCAATATTGCTGTTTCACTGATGGAGGTACCTTGAAAAAACAGCGAAATTCATTATTTATTTTTTTATTTGCATTACAACAAATGTGAAAATGTTAGTATTCCTGATAGTATTTATAGTTAATCTTTCTGTGCAGTGAAGTTCACGAGTAGTTCAACTGATTACAAAAATATTTTGGTATTGAGTAAACATTTTTTTAAAATTCAATTTGCATTTTCCCAGGTAAGACAGAAATCGCCGCTCTTAGAAAAAAGTTTGATTAATAATCCAATATCTATATTTTCCTATATATTCGTGGTTTAAGTTGTAATATTTATAAATGTAGATGACTTTACATGAAAAGTTCACTAGTCAATAATGAAAATGATACATAAATGAAAAAAAAGTCGTACCAATATTAGCAGACAAGCCGTAATTTTCCCAGGTAAGACAGAAAGTGCCGCATGTCGTTCTCAACAGAGACAACGTCCTGGGCGTTGCTTTGAATGTTCTGGCGTATTTTATACTCAGAATGTTCCGATGTACTTTACAGAGTAAAATGTCTCTATGTTATTTTCAAAATTCATACATTAATTCCTTGATGATACTAGTTCTATATAGGACTAATAATGTTTACATACTTCAGAGTCAGTTCATATACATGTATTCCGATTTTTCTAGCTATATGCCACCGGTAATTGCGGAATGCTGTCCCATTTGTAAATACATGTACTGTCAAACCTTTGCTAAATTCTACTTCCGAATAATAACCACTATTGTGTAACTGCTAAAGAATGATTTTATTTTCTTCTCGAAAAAGATAAGGTAATTTAATCCGTGCTGATTAAGAGACCACCTATCAAAAACCATCACTTCTTCATTTCTTTATTCGTGGTCTTTACATACAGGTTTGACTGTATATGCATCTTATTATATATAAATATTTAAGTTATACATAATATTCCAGTTGTTGTTGTCGTTGTTATTGCAGATGACATTGTTATTATGTATTACAATTATGAATGTCACTGAGTACCATCACATTCTACACTAATATAATTGATGACCAGTGGGGATGCACATTTCCACGTGGTGCAAATGTGATAGAGTTATATTATGATAGAGTAAGCTTTAACGGCAAATCATCGAAATATTTTCTCATAAAAAGAAGACGTGCAATTGAGTACACAGTAGCTATAAACTTTATCTATTTAGAGGTTTTGTCGAATGACCGTATTAACATTACAGAACAAACGCACTGTGACATTTGAACAAGTATAATTTAAAAAATTGCATATGACAATCATATCAAATATCAATGTTTAGTTCCAATGATGACCTTTTTAAAATACAATATACATGTATTACCTTTTAAAAGAATACATGATAACATTTTTTGTATACTTCGTATGTTACGTAAAATCAAAACTAGCATTGCTTCTGTCAGCTAGGTAAATGTAAAATATATGAACTGCAATATGCAGAAAATTATACAATAAATAAGAAGTTGCACTTGATAAGTGACTTTATTTCTCGAACGTAACGTCTAAAACAAGACATTTTGACGTAACGCTTATTAGATGCAATATCATGCGTAACGTCTTTGCTAAATTCCCATTGGTCATTGTAAAATTAGTCAAAAGAAAAGAAAGGAGTTGCGGAAACGAGTTCTTTAGATCTCTGTTTGTTTTAAAAGTTTAAGTTTTCTTCCCCTGCGAACGATTTGACCCGAATAGTAACACACTGTACCTTTTTAAGGTAAACTGAAAGAGTAGAATGCTAAAAAATAGGAAACACATATATTTCGGAATTGATTGTTCGACACTGAAAGATCCTTTATTCAACAAAAACGTAACATCCGGTTTCGTTTTGAAGCCCGCGAAATGAAGTCTAATGCGCAGATGTTTTAAGGCTGTAAGTGTCTACCAAGATTGTACAAATTATTTGGATACGTGGTATTTCAAAGAGCTGCACTGACACAGGAATTACACAACTATTCAACCAACAACAAAATCTATTACATGTTAATCCATTCAGACACTAATCATCAAGCTGGTTACCACGGCTGAGTATCTTTTTTAAAGATATTTCTTGTTAAAAAAGTATGTTTGCAGATATTGAAGGCATACTCGCCCAATTCAGTTTTATATATAGACAAAGAAGAAAAATTAAAACTAGCCATGATAATTTTCTAAACCTTTGCATGATTTCCATTCTACTTTATCTGCCCCTGAAAGTGAGTATTTTGCTCTTTTCTGTCATTTTCAAGGACAGGTATATCAATATTATGGGCTAGCAACACCTTATTCAATTTCAACTCGACGTTTGGTACTATATTCCCTGTCACTGTGTAAGTTTTAGAAGTTCTCTGCAACAGATTTTATACTATAGACGCATACGCGAATATATAAAAATATTCTTCTTCTTTTTTTTTTCAAGAAAAACGCACTATGTGTATTTGCTGAAACATAGTGAATAATCTATTTGATATAATTGTTTAATACTTTGCATACTGACTTTAAATGAAACAACAAACAATAATGTAGAATACAATAAGGTATCGATATGCTTGATTTTGAGTTGTCTGCCCTTGAAAATGACTGAAAAGAGTAAAAACTCACATTCCGGGAAAAATAACTAAAAAAGTAGAATGTTGACCCCAACTTTGTTTCCCATAAATTTCTTTTTAGTGTAATTCTCTATAATCATGCAAAGTTTTAGAAAATTAGTATGGCTAGTTTTAATTTTCCTTCTTTGTCTATAGAAAAAAAATGAATTGGGCACGTATGCCTTTAAGATCACTCACTATTAGTATATTTATCTATCTTTAAGTACATATTTTCATCACTGTGAAATCATATGTACAAATTTCAATACATTAGCGTATCAGACCAACATCTCAGCCAACAACTAGGTAAACTGAATAAAATATAAGTAAAGACTATAACCACCCATTCATAAAAGTCTATTGATCTCAAATGATGCATGATACCCAACTGTCCTTCTTTGACTTTCCTATCTAACAGAGGGAGAGTTGGAAAGATACCAAATTTAGAACGCTGTTTCACACATATCCTGAATTGTACAGCAGTAACACTGTTTCAAATTGTAAAAACAAGTACGTTCCTTTACAAATGCATACTTTAAAGTCTCATATGTAGGCAAGTTTAAACAAAGGCTGATACGCTATTTTGCAACTTTATATATATTAGTAGGAAATGTTACATATTTAAAGGGGAAAATAGTCGTTACTTTGCAAATAAGATTTAGTGTCAGGATATGTACCCAGTTTTTAAGGAATTTTAAGGGAATATGTTATCTAGACACTTAGAATATAGTTGTAGAATATGTTACCAAGACACTTTTTATAATTTGGTAAAATACATTACCTAGACACTTTATATTCTTAGACACTTTATATAGTAGTAAAATACGTTATCAAGACACTTTTTTGGAATTATTATAGTATTTTTTATAGAATTTATATTATCTTATAGTAGTAGATGCGTTACCTTCAGACATTCTTTACGTTCTTAGACACTATATATATAATTTGACATTTTACATTGTAGTAGAATACGTTATTTAGACACTTTACATATAGTGGTAGACACTCTAAATGTTGTGATAGAATACGTTATCTAGACACTTTGTGTGAAGCAAGATACGTAATCTAGACATTTTATATATAGTGGCAGGATTCGTAACCGAGGAACTTTATAACATACATTCTTATATAGGAGGAGGGATACGTTTCTTTGCAATTAAAATTCATAATCTTTTAAAATTTTTGGTTTTTTTTGGGGGGTGAACTTTAAATCAAATTCCGTTACCATGAAGCTTTAGATATAGTGGTAGATACGTTACCAAGACACTTTATATGTTACTTTGTAATCTATTATTTAATTTTATTATATGTTTTATTGCTTAAATGTTTTTCATATAATCAAAAACAAACTTAAACATACATTTAAATAGAACATAATATTATAATTCTGTTTTGAGGGATACATTATTTTGCCATTTAGCATGCATAATATTCGTAGGATACGTTACCTTGGAGATGTTAACATTCTGTGTCGTATTTTGGAGATCGGAAGCAATCTCTCTAATTTTTGCAACAGTAGCTCGTCGTTTTGGCAACCATACCTTCAAAAAAGAGAATAAAATGTAGTTAATATTTATGTAAAAATGCAAACTATACATTTAACCAAAATCATTTTGAACTCAAAAGGATCAAGGCCAAACGAATAACACAAGGATAATAAAGTCGCAAGAAAACAAGCACATTCCACAAATGATAAGTAAGTATTGGCTGAGGTCAGGGGCGTAGCTACATGTAGGCCCGGACCAAACCTCTGAAAAAAATAAAAATAAAATGGCTAAATGCAATAAAAATTTTAGGCATACCATGTATAAGTATTTTATTTTCATATAATATGAATCTAATTTGGCATTTAACATGCCCCCGCCCCCTCCCCACACATCCCCAAATATAAAGGTTGGCATACACGGTCATTTTGGATACGCCAATGTTAAGGTCAGGATTTGGTTTACATGGACGTATTCTTACCTTTAACAGTTCAAGATATTCCTTTGTCAGTTCCAGGGTCTCTTCGATCAACTTTTTGTTTTCTGTCTTTCCCGCCATATTTCTTCACTGACTCGTTAAGCGCTGAAAAAATGAAGAACATCTTTTCATGGTTTATAATGGATATCTAACTTGCTTACAAGAAAATAAAAGAGTTTTCGATTATAAATAATGGTCACAATGGTCACTTGGCAACCTTTAACCAGACAGTTTAACATGATCAAAATACATAAAAACGAAATTTGATATTCCTATCTAGTTTCTTTTACTTTTTACACTAGCTCATAATCAGATTATTAGCCAAAAAAAGTAGAAAAATAGGAAAATATATATATCATTTCATTTTGTACTTACTTCCTTTCACAATTCTTTTCTCATTTTGTGAAACAACCTATTTTATACATGATGTATACCTGTTGTCCAAAATGGACAATATCATGTCAATATATCTATTTAAGATGATATTTGTAAGTCTTAGACGTAAAACTTAAATTTGGGAGGATGATGCTTTTAATTCAGCATGAATGTTTTAATTTCAAATTTTATATTGGTTCCATTAAAGTCAAGTGCAGGATTTGCTGTTTTGTTATGTTTTATGACTCACTTATTTCAAATTTTAGGCAACTAGTTGGGGTCCTCTATCATTTTAATACCTTTTCATGAAAGTTACTTAAGTTGCGTATTCCTTTCGCTTCTTTATTTAGACACAAAAAAATATTTAAAACTTGAAATGTGACCAGAGGACACAGATGCCCCCACCCTTCGCATTTCCCAAAAAAAGGCCAACACCCAGGTGCGCAAGTCACGTCCTGAGTAATATATCTATAAAATTAAATGTCTGTAGCACAGTCTTCAGAGTTACCTGTGTCACAGTTTTGGGATGGACGGACGGACAAAAGCAGTGTATATGCCTCACTTTTTGGTTGGGGCATAGAGATGCACTGACAAATGAAGAAGAGAGCACAGCGATAAAAACTGGCCAAATAATTGCCCAGATGATTAAGTGTTTGCCCTGAATAATATATCTACGAAGCTTCAAATTTGTAATAAAAAAACTTTGGAGTTGTGAGCTCCATAAAATTAAAATTCCATATTTTTCCCATAGTTCTGTCAATGTCAACGGTGATCCGATAAAAATACCAAGGTGCACAAGTTCCTGTCCTGAGTAATTTATTCGTGATATTTCAAGTCTGTAGTACAAAGACTTTCAGAATTACGTGCGTCACAAGCATAAAATTCCATTTTTTTTTCAAAAACAAAGGCCCAAAACTCTGTCAACTTCAACGAAGGTTCGAAAATTTAAAGTTACTTGCTTCACAGGCATAAAAATCCATATTTTTTCAAAAACAAAAGCCCAAAACTCTTTCAATTTCAATGATGGTTCGACGAAAATGACTAGACTTGACTATTTGAGTTTACTGTCGCTTCGACAGTATTTCAGTC
>CM037777.1:60852832-60866156 GCA_021229015.1 Solen grandis
TCTGCCTGTTAAAAAAATGGGGTCCAAATTATATTTATTTTAAAAATTATTATTCAATATGCTTTAGTATCGATTCATTTGGGGAAGACTGTACAAAACAAACATCTCATTATCAATTGTTTTTTTTTTTATCAAAACGATTTTTGGGGGTGAAAATTCCCAAATTCCATAACAACTTATCGCCATTTGAAATTAATTTTAGGCAAAATCATTGTGTTTCTATGATAAGAAGACATTTTAGATGAAAAAATAAAAACAAATTACCAGACGACGCCTTACCAAATTTTAACATTTTTTTTTTACTTCCTTTTTGAGAATATTTGGCTATTTTCCGGGACCTTTTTATTAGGGTTACTCGTGGTTTTTGGAATTTTTTGTGTAAACTACTAAGACCCTTTTTAAACATTGAATACCCAAAATGCTCCCAATTTAATGCGGGATACTTTGGTTGGATTATAATACCGAAAAACCCTGCCTTGTTGCTGTCATTAGCACTTGATTGCGAATAAACAATCCCCCCCTAACACAAAAGCCTACCACCTAGGATTTTCAATTGCATCATTTCCCGGGATGTCAGTGCACAAGCATGTTAATTACTGTCCGCGAAACCCTTTTGAAGTACTTTCAATAGATAACCTATTTATTGGTCCTAAAATCAACCGTCCTACGCGAAATAGCAGGGGGAATTAATAATTAAATGATTTAAAAAATAACAGTTTTTCATTGGGGACATTAATTTCAAAAAAAAAATCAAATATCATATAGCTAGCGCAAAGAATACCCCAAAAAGGTCCCACATGCCTGTTTATATAAAAAAAATAATTTAATCCCAAAAAAATGTTGACATGTTTTAATAAATTTGACAAAAAAAAAAAAAGGGTACGTTGCTCTACGTATAGATAAAGTTTTGACTTCTTGAAAGATTTAACGTGTTATCTTCCCCAATGACCACCTTGGGAAATTTCGTAACTGTTTTTGGTATAGTTCAAAGTCGCTTTCATCCCTCCGGGCAATATTTGCACCCACCCCCTGTTGGGGGGAAAGGGGTTTGGGGGGGGTACATACATGTGGGCTAGTTTCCCCTAAACTCATCAAAAACAATTGTGATCAAAAGGTTCCTTCCCCAATGACCACCTACAAATTTCGTAACAGTTTTCAGTACCGTTCAAAGTAAATCTGTTGCGGTCAGCTGTACATTTTTCCCTAAACAAAACCGCCCCCAAAAAAAAGGGGGAAAAGCGGTTGCAATTAAAAATTTTTTCTTACAAACCCCGTTAAATTTCAGAGAAGGGGGCGTGTAGTTAAATTTTAAAAACATATTTTACTAAAAAATGTCAATATTAGAAATGTGTAGGTCGACCCATGGACAGATAAAAAATCGGGATTAAAAAACTTTGAAAAGAAACAAAGGTGACAAAGAACGATAAAAGGGGTATTTGTGTAGATTAAATTTAAATTTAATTTTTCAAATTTTTATCAAACATATTTAAAATTTGCGTGACGTCATTTTTTGGGGTTTTTCCCTTACTAATTATAGTCCGGCCGTCCCAAATGCGGCCATCGCCTTTTATGTTTTAATCCCAGCATGGAGATTTTGATTGAAATACCCCTTTAAAATCAAGTTATTTGTAAAAAAAAATAGAATGAGGAAGGGGAAATTTGGGTGCAAAAATGAAACAATAACAGTGATAAAATTAAATCGGGGACAGGGAAGGGAAACAAGCGCAAAAAAGTTATGGGTTTTAAAAACGGGAAAGTCCACTTTTCTAAACATATGCCGAAAAAAAAATACCGCAATAAACCCCTACAATTTTTCGGGTAATTTTTATAGCATAAAAAGCCTAAAATTTTTATTTTTTTTTTCCATTCTCTCTCTCTCTTTTCGGAAACCCTGTATCGTGTATATGTATCAATCGTGACCGTTCGTGACCCCTGTAACGTGCGTGTATCGTTTCGGTTTTGTGGGCGTGTTAAAAGTCGTGAAACCCTGCCCTTTTCCCTTTGCCAACTTGAACGTGGGGCCGCACTGTAACATCAAAGATTCACAAAAAGTTAATGGCAGCAAATAGAAAATTTGATTTGTGGATATCATCAAGGTATTCAGGTTTTCAAATTGGATTATATGAACTTGTTATGAAATGCTCATTTGGAAAATGATCGGCAATCATACACAGATTGACTGGATACCAGTTGCAACCAATTTCAGTAAACAAGAGGGCCATAATGGCCCTGGGTCGCTCTCCTGAGAACCAGGTATTAGTGGGAGGAAAAGAAACAGCAAATATCTCAGATATTGTGGATAATGGGCTCCACCCTCTGCCAGCCATAAATCGATTGAGTACTTTATGACAAGAGGAATTTTCAAACTTATAGTATATACATATAAGGAAAATGGGCTTAGCCCCTGGTGGCCATGTTTTTCAACGGATCAAAATAATTTGAACAATCTTGGTAGAGAGTGACCCAAGGAGCAACTGTGCCAAATAACTTTGAAATATTGCCAGTAGTTTTGCCAGTGTAACTTTTTGTAAGTCAATTTGAGTTCAACTGTAAACACTAGAATGAACCATCCTTAACTATTATGTTAATTATCATCAGTATTTTGTCAAAGAGTTCTTAATCTAAAACTTATCCATTTAATTTACTCAAAATACCTTTATATCTTTCTAAAACATAATGGGGCTTTAAGCAACCCCCCCCCACCACACACACAAGTTTCCTTACTTTGGCAATGTTTATAGATAGGGAAGTCTTATAATTCATCATCAGTATTTTGTCTAAAGAGTTCTTAATCTAAAACTTGTTTTTTGTCCCAAGCCTGTTCCTTTTTAGCTTAACCATCATCCCTGGTAGCTATAAAAATTATGAATAACTGAATAAATCCCTGTAAAAAAGATTGATGATTGATTTTTTTAGCATACTGTGACAATGTTTTAGTCACAACGACATCCAGCTAATTACAGGTGGAGGAAGACCCCGAATGCACTAAGGCGTCCGGGTAGAACCACCAACCTACCACAAACCAGATGAAAGGCTTCCTCACATGAAAATCCAAATGAAACTGCCAGGACTCAAACCCATGCGGTGAGGGGCTGAGTGAGTGTTAAAGTCAGCGACTTTACCCTCTTGGCCACGGAGGCCCCCTAGTAGAAAAGAGGAGTTGTGCTCACGTTATTCTGCCAATAGAACCATGTATAGAAAAAGTGCATGATCACTGGTCATAACTCCAGAAACAAGTAAGTTTGCATGAAATGTTCCTTTCATGCAAACTTATTTCCTTACTTCACAAGGTTCTGCTAATACAATTCCATTAAAAAACAAGAGCTGTCAGAGGACAGCACGCTCAACTATTCAAAATGCTTGTTGGTAAATCAGATGAAATCTATTTCAATTCTTGCCCTTCACATACCCTGTATATAATAATTGTCAAAAATGATATGCCTTGATAGTTTGATACACCTTGATTTTTTTATGAAGTCTAAAATAAATCCCATGCCTAGTTACTTAGACATAAGCATAATAACACTGTGCATGCAAAACTTTATCCAAGTATCCAAGTTAGAAAAGGGCCATAATTTGTATAAAATTCAGACCAAAAGTTATCCTCCTTAGTTTTCTGATGCCACTAAATACACTCCTAAACTTTCAAGTAATAAACAATTTCTGAGATACAAGCTGGATAGTAGCTTGAATGCAAAACTTAAGTTAAAAGGGGGCCATAATTTGTAATATATTCCATCAAGTGTTATCTTCCTTGATAGTATGATACCCCTAAACATATAAAAGATGTTTCAAATCAATCCCATGCCTGGACTCTGAGATATAAGCATGAAAGTACCTTGCATGCAAAACTTTAACCAAAATTTCCAAGTTAATAAGGGGCCATAACTTCTAATATATTCCATCAAAAGTTATCTACCCCGATAGTATGATACCCCTAAACGTATTAAAGATGTTTCTAATCAATCACATGCCTGGATACTGAGATATAAGCATGAGAGTATCTTGCATGCAAAACTTTAACCAAAATTGCTAAGTTAAAAAGGGGCCATACTTTGTTATATATTCCACCAAGAGTTATCTACCTTGTCTGATGCCCCTAAAAATATTCATAAACTTTCAAGCCAATACCATGAATGGTTACTGAGATACAAACTGGATAGTAGCTTGCATGCAAAACTTTAACCAAAATTTCTATTGCATGCAAAACTTTAACCAAAATTTCTAAGTTAAAAGGGCCATAATTTATATTAAATTCAGTCAAGAGTTATCTAACTTGATTGTCTGATGCCAATGAACATATTTATAAATTTTCAAGTCAATATCATAAATGGTTATTGAGACATAAGGTTGATAGTAACTTGCATGCAAAACTTTAACCAAAAGCTGCAAAGCAAACCCAAGGGCGACTACAATAGCTCTCATATTCTTCGAATAGTCAAGCTAAAAAATATCATATATACAGGAAAAAGTGACAAATGGCAATAATTCTTGAAATTTTCATGTGAACAAAAAAAAGAAAAGAAAAAAACAGCCATCATGCACAACTACATTAAAAGGTAAGCACTGTTGGTAAGTTAAAAGTTTTAGAAATTCTATGCAACAGATTTTATACTATAGTCTCATACGCAAATATATATATATATATATTTTTTTAAAAAGAAAAACGCAGTATGTTTATTTTATGAAGCATAGTGAAAACTCTATTGAACAGCATTTTTTCACCTTTGTATAATGATTAGAAATGAAACAACAAACAAACATGTGAAATAAAATAAGGTATCGATAGGCTTCATTTTGAGTTATCTGCCCTTGTTGACGACACATGGCAGACGACAAACACTCTAAGGATCATAAAAGAACCTAAGGTGAAATTTGCAGAAAGTAAGAAAATAATGGACAGTTCCACTCAAATACAACCTATTGTATGTATTACATACCCTTATGTGCTAAATACCAACCTCAGCAGACACTAGATCTGTACACGAACACCAATTTTAAAAACTTTTGTATGTTGCAAATGATGAATCCAACACCTCCCCTTAGATACTCAGATTCTTTACAGAGTAAAGCTGGGGCATTTTTTTTAGATTGAATACACACTTTACCTCCGACTCCTCCACCACGTTGTTTTGCCTTTGGAACAGGTATGTAAGTTCTTCATCTGGGAGCCGCAGTCTAAGTCTGTCTGTGCACTTTTCTACATCCGACAAAAAGCCCCTGAAACTTCTGGTGCTCTCATACTGTTTTTCCAGTTCCTACAGCAAAAACAATACTCCTTAGTACTTTTGCCAATCTTCAACACACCTAGATTATATATGAATATACTGATCATAATCTTGTCTAGTCTTTGTTAAACTGACTTACTCATTGATATCCTTCATGACTGATAATGTCAGTCAATACATTAATAGTTATAATGATCAAGGGTTATTTTAAACTTACCAATTATATTTGATATGTTAAATTTGATATGCGTTTTGCATGAAATAAAATATTCTTCCCTTCCTCACTGACATTTAGATCTTGTGTCATGCACAGTTTTGAGCATATTCAAAGTAAATTGCCAATGTCACTTTGTGGAATTGTTAGAAGACTGGCAAGTTAAAACCCCTGTTGCATAAGTTCACTTGCAGATATACATTTCTCCCATAACATTTCAACTAAAACTAAAATACGATGAGAGATAAGTGTGACAAAAGATTTTGTGAAAACAGTTTGTCTCTCCCCAATACATCTGGTGGAGACACAAACATTCTTAACCCTTTCCCTCATATAGACTCATTTTGACACACTCAATAGGTACCACATAAAGCCTGATCTGCAGAAAACCAAAGTTAAACCTTACCCAATTTAATTACAAAATCCTCATTTCCAGACCACTGAGGAGCAGCGAACAGCATAAAACCTGATCAGCCTGCGAGTTACTCGCAGGCTGATCTGGTTTTATGCTGTTCGCATAGGTCTTTTCATGGTGTCCTCTATGAGGGAAAGGGTTAAGGTATAGCCCCTGTGACAGTTCCACTACATTTCAAACCTCATGGCCTGTCACGAAGATAACCAAGGTTTCCTAATGTTTCATTAAGGTACCTTGGTTATCTTGGTTAAGGTTAACTGGTCCAAGACATAGTGGTGTTTGTTGACTTTACCAGAAATGAATTATAGGGCATAAACCTTAAATGAAGGGATACAAACACAGGAAACAGCAAATGTGCTCAATTTACTAGATAAAGGTGTGGTCTATCAAGTCAAAGCAAGACTAAGACATTAATATTGTGATCTACTGTTACCAAAACAAGCAAATTATTGGCTTGATATCCCCCACCTAGTGAGGCAAATTACATGAAACAAGCAGGCCTTTTTGAACCTGTAGCTATTGAAAAAGGTAAAAATAAATGCTGCCTTAGAAACGGGCAAATCTTTATAGTGAATGCCTGTAATGTATATGAACAGGTAAAATTTTCTCTCCTCATAACCCAGGAACCCTGAAAATACTTAATTTTAGAAAAATAATTGCCAAATTTGTGTATTTAATTTCAATTGTTTTATTAAAGTGACTTAAAATGTAATTTGATATTTGGGTTCCTGATATAAATGTTTCCATTTGTTTGTTCAAAGTTTCAGTTTTCTAGAGATATAGGATATGCTGAATTTAACCAAATTACTTTATAGTCAATTATACATAATATCCTCATGCTACTATCACTGTACAGATATTGACCCACCTACCGTAAAAAGCCATGTATTGTGCGCATTTTTTTAACTTTATATTTCGTTTAAAAAAAGGACAATACAAAAGAACTCAATATTTTTGTATTTTCCTGAACTTAACCCCACCCACTAGGAAGCCATATTGGTAGAGTCTATTGGTATATTTCATGCATAAAAAGTTTGATCATATGTTATTGCCTGTAAACTGTTGTTTATTTGTGATTTTGTACAATAAATGCTTATGAAAATTGTTTCTTTTTCATATTGGTTTAGTTTCTTTCGCTTCAACCAGAAATCCTGTACTGTGCTTTACTGTACATATATATGGTAATTGACAACATACAAACAAATGTGATGTTTGCATCGTCATTTCTGTGACCGCCCATAAATAAACAGTTATTTTATTAATTTCTACTTAATCCAACAAAACTTTGACAAGTTTCAATTCAGAATTGAATCAGTTAAGAAATGTAGTAGTTCGCATCACAAGTTTTTGGGATGGTCGGACAGACCGACAAACCAAAAAACCTACAGACTACTCCTATATACCCCATCTCAAACTTTGTTTGTGGGGGTATCTCAAACTTGGTTTGTGGGGGTATCTCAAACTTTGTTTGTGGGGGTATCTCAAACTTTGTGCGTATAAAAAAACAAAAATACAGCATGGTGAAGTATGCTTAACATTTGGATGAATTTGACTAAACTATAACAATAACATGTACCATACTTAAAGATTCATAATTCATGGCAACTGTAACATGAACATGTACTGTACTTACAAGACTCATTATTCATGGCAACTGTAACATGTACTGTACTTACAAAAGACTCATTATTCATGGCAACTGTAACATGAACATGTACTGTACTTACAAGACTCATTATATTCATGACAACTATAACATGAACATGTACTGTACTTACAAGACTCATTATTCATGGCAACTCTAACATGAACATGCACTGTACTTACAAGACTCATTATTCATGGCAACTGTAACATGTACTGTACTTACAAAAGACTCATTATTCATGGCAACTGTAACATGAACTGTACTTACAAGACTCATTATTCATGGCAACTGTAACATGAACATGTACTGTACTTACAAAAGACTCATTATTCATGGCAACTGTAACATGATCATGTACTGTACTTACAAGACTCATTCATTATTCATGACAACTATAACATGAACATGTACTGTACTTACAAGACTCATTATTCATGGCAACTGTAACATGATCATGTACTGTACTTACAAGACTCATTATTCATGGCAACTGTAACATGATCATGTACTGTACTTACAAAAGACTCATTATTCATGGCAACTATAACATGAATATGTACTGTACTTACAAAACACTCATTCTTCATGACATCCAGGAGTTTGATATGGATTGTTCCATACTTGATCAGTTTAGGCCCAACTGAAACAATAAAGCAAATACAAGTTTAGTGATGCAGAAACTGAGGGAAGGATTGTAATTGAGAGATTATGATATTTCTAATTAATATCAGAAGAATGACAATACAATCTTCCAAAGAAACAAGGGTCAGGACTGACACAAAAACCAGATTTTTCATGATTAATGTTCGCTTATACAAACGTGTAATTGATTATGAAGACAAAGCAGGAATATTGCATGGGAAGCAAAAAGCATGCTGATATGATTATCATGCCAGAAGAAATACAGAAACACACACACACACACACACACAATGGTAAGATGCAAGCATAGAACTACTGATATAGCAGAGATAGAGCTTAACCCATTACCCGATACCAACACATTGACACATCTGAGAAACGAGATTTTTGAAAACATTATGAAAATGGAGCATTTGCTCTTAAAAAATTGAGCATTTGCTCTTAAGGAGCAACTGCTCCATTTTCAATTATGTTTTCAAAAGTATTCAAAATTAGAATTTTAAAGTGAGAAAAATCACAAATTTGAATTAAAAATGGGTTAAACCAACTGTATATAAAGTTTGGTATTGCTATGTCATCTCTGACTCAAGTTATCATCTGGAAACGAAGGTTTTCCCTGTATTTTATATTTTTAGACACAGTGACCTTGACCTTTCATCAAAGTAACCTTGACCCAGCTGACTTCTAATGCAATACCAAGCAAGCTCTTAATATAAGCTAGCTGTATATAAAGTTTGGTAATGATATGTCATCTCTGACTAAAGTTATCATCTGGAAACTTATTTTCTATTTTTAGTCACAGTGACCTTGACCTTGACCTGGCTGACTTGAAATACAATACCTAGCAAGCTCTTCATATACTGTAAAATCATAATATTTCGTGGGGGATTAATTTTCGTTGATTTCGTGGACGCCGCTATCCACGAATTTATGTCCCCATGAAAAGTTTTCATTTATCATGTCAAACAGCTCGCCGATAATGATGACCTTCTCCCATACCCCAACAGACTCGAGTAAATTGAGTTCAATAATATATATAAAGTTTATGTTTTGGAATATAATGTATTGAAATGCAAATAAACAAATAGCCAAAGAAAACTTAGTTTAGAAATGTTAGTTGTATTACTTTTTGTGTTTAATGTACAAGTGCAACTTATTTTGAGTTGGTTTCCACCATAATTTACAGTACTCCACCCACTTTTGTTTATACTGCTGTCGCTGTACTAGTCGTGTTTTATGGTACATAGTTTTATAATATATACATGTTATATGTACATGTATATATATTACTTGTTTTATCCTTTCATTTGTGAAGTTTTGCTTCATTACAAATTGTGTCATAATTTTTTTTGAGTACACGAGTGTCTTCAAGTTCCTGCATAGATAAGCTGCATGGGTAGGAGAGATCCACCCTGTATTATGGCCAATATAGCACAGTGATTTGTCGTTGTCATCAAGACGACTGATTTGACACCTGCTGTGCCCCCATTGTCCACTTGCCCCCAGGCACTACAGGACATCCGGTCTAGCCCCAGTTGATGGCGAGTGGGTCCGGGATATCATGCTGTGCCACAACTGTGGTGACCTTGGTTTTTATCCTAAGCAATACATGGCCGAAATATTACGAAAATTATATGGCCACAAGCTTATTTACACTTACTTTGGTCTGATTAACGCTCCCTAAAAGTAAATTCTGAAAACAGATCTTAACATATACTAAATGTCATGTCATTAACATATTATGATCAATATTAGGCTGTATTCTTTTCAATTTAAATTTTGTAAAGGTCTTCAAATCAACGTCCAGATAACGTTGAAATAAATAAATAATTTTGTTTTTCTAACGCACAAATCCACAAATTCTTGTCCCCACGAACATGTTTTTTTTCACTGAATCCACGAAATTTCATCCCCACGAAATAAAATGATTTCACAGTAAGCTACCTGTACAAAAAGTTTGGTATTGATATGTCATGTATGACTCAAGCTATCATCTAGAAACTTAAGTTCGACAATGCCCACCCGCCCGCACGATGAAAAAATCTGGTTAAAAAATCATTCTCTACTGTTCAAAACCATTATAACAAGCTCCATTATAAGATGAAATCCAGTATAATGTGGTTAAACAATGGGCTCTTAATCTATAACTATTATGACTTTAGGTTTAATGCAGTATCTAGATTTGGACCTCACATTTAGTGTTATGATGAAAATAGTTCAGTATTGAGACTTCAATTAATTTTTCTTTTTTTAATCTATTTCTTGTACTATTGAAAAAAGCTCATGAGGAGTTTCAAACAAACTTTGACATCAATTTTAACCATTTCTTTTCAAAATAACTGACTTCAAGCCATTACTATACAAAAAAAAAAATCCGAAATCTTTGGAAAAACTTATCAGGATTTTCAAACCACACAAACCTGGCCCCTTGTTCTCGAAAATACTTAAATACAATCTCAGGCTCAAATCTGAGTATCATGCGTCAAATCTTTATTGCATTAAATTCATTCAAAACTATCTGTTTCAATAGTTTATACCACAAACATATAAAGAAGTTTCAGATCATCCTGTGCCTGATAACTGGTATAAAAGCATAATTCCTTGTATGCAAAACTTTACCCAAAATATCTAAGTTAAAAAGGGGCCATAATTTGCTAAATATTCCATCAAGACTTGCTAGTATGATACCCCTAAAGATATTAGAAGTTTCAAATCAATCCTATGCCTGCTTACTAAGATATAGCAGTAAAAGTACATTGCATGAAAAACTTTAACCAATATTTTAAGTTAAAAAGGGCTGTAATTTGTATTAGATTAGCCAGAGTTACCTACCTTAGTTGTCTGATGCCCCTGAACATATTCAAAACATTCAAGTCAATATCATGAATGGCTATTGAGATATAAGCTGGATAGTAAGTTGCATGCAAAACTTTAACCAAATTTTCTATTGCATGCAAAAGTAACCAAAAGCTGCAATGCCGACGCAAAGGGTACTGCAATAGCTCTCATATTCTTCGAATAGTTGCACTAAAACAAGAGGTCATGATGACTTGAATCGCTCAGAAAAGAAACAGCAAATATCTTATGATATTATGGAAAATGGGCTCTACCCCCTGCCAGCCATAAATCGAGTGAGTACTTTTGGACAAGAAGAATTTCCAAATTTTGTACTACAGTCAAACTTTGGTGACTTGAACACTAAAAACTGGAACACCATACTTTACGAGGGATGTTCAAATTGAAATGCAATTCCTAGCATATCTAGAAAGGATTTGTTAATTTTCACAAACCAACTATCGGATTCCTTCAAAGTATTCACCTCCATGAGCTATGCACTGTTTCAACCTTTTGATCCAATTTTTAAAGGCAGTTTCAGTCGTTTCTGGGTATACCCTTGAGACACTGGAAGATGGCTGAACCAAGATCTTTTCGTGTTTTGTATTTTCATCCATGTGAGGTACTTTCTGAGCCTCGGGAACAGGAAGTAGTCACAGGGGGCAAGGTCTGGGGAATACGGCGGGTGCGGAAGCTCTACAACCTTTTCCTGCCTTAAAAAAATCGCGTACAATAGCCGCTTTGTGGCTAGACGCGTTGTCATGCAGCAACCTGACCCCCGACAAACCTGTTGCTGGCCTATGTCTATTGAAATATTTCTTCAACTTTTTTTGAACAGCCCCTCTGTAGAACTTGCTATTGCCAGATTTACCTTTCGGAACAGCAATTTGTATAGCAGGCCCTTGATTTGTGAAGAAAACTGCATACATAACCTTTCTGACGCTCATTGTGCGTTTGGCTATCCATGGCCTTTTCATGTCTTTTGTAGCCCATATCTTGTTTTCGTTTGGGCTCATTGAAATGCACCCATGTCTCGTCCTTTGTGACGATATTGGCAAACAAGCAATTATTGTATTTTGGGTACATTTTCAGCAAAGATTTTGCCATTTTCACATGGAGGCGCTTCTGCTCCTCTGTGAGCAAATGGGGTATCCATCGCGCAGTTATCTTATTCATTTTAAGGTGCTTCCTTAGAACTGAATGAACTGCCCCTATTGAGATGCCTACCTTTCGGGCTATTTCCCTAACAGTGAATCTTGCATCTGTCGATACAATTTCTCTGACTTTTTCTATCATTTTGGGACTGGTTGCTGTGTTCTACAATGGCCACATGGTGCATCTTGCAAGACGTTATCCACTTGCAAATTTCTTGCACCACCTAGTAACCAATGCATAGGACAGCTAAGCAGGTCCATAAATTGAGCATATTTCATGAAATATCTCTTTTGCACCTATACCAAGAAAACAGCAGTTTTTG
Organism: Solen grandis; assembly: GCA_021229015.1. Classification (NCBI taxonomy): domain Eukaryota; kingdom Metazoa; phylum Mollusca; class Bivalvia; order Adapedonta; family Solenidae; genus Solen; species Solen grandis. The sequence continues at coordinate 60,865,292 of CM037777.1, forward strand.
ATGTAGGCCTGTATTTGGGCGGCGAATGCAGATTTTTTACCAACCATTTTATCATTAGTAAGTACGAGTATGCAATGTTTCTTGTTTGTTAGCTGAGGCTAGAGAGGACAGTTTTACACAAAACTGGGATCAACCAAGAGATAATTGATGCCCCTAGGCGATCCAAGTAGGTTTTTTGTGAAAAGCTTGCATAGTTGCATAATATAACCGAGGTTGCATTTCAATTTGAACATCCCTCGTACACATTTCAAGGTCCCGGCAAAACTGTTCTTTATTCTTTATTGTTTGACCTGGGACGAGTTGAACACTGATAGCTGGAACTCTTGAACTAAATTTCAGGCCCCAGGTTAAAAGTGCTATGTATTTCACACCTATCGTTTGAACCCAATTAACACCCTACATTGATGTTGCTGGTGATTTAATTGCAACCTGCGGTGCACCATGTCTTTTAATTTAATTTAATTTAATTGTTTGTTAATTTTATTTGTTTCATTTTAGCTGATTTTTATGTTATCTGATAGTGCTTTTTTTGTGAATCATCCACAAAAGATTTTTTTAATTTCATTTTTCTGTAAAAGAAAAAATAAACATAGTATGCAGAAAATGTTAAGACTTGCATGTAGGCCAATGTATGTGTACATATACGTGTACAAAGTAAATGAATATCCCTCACTGAGGTTTGTGCTTTGACAACTGATTTTGTCAGCTGTTATTTAATGGATTTATATGCTATTAAAGAATACCGTTAAAAGAATTATTTCATTTAATGATACATTATTTTGCTGATGTTAGGATAAGAAAAACAACAAAATACGATAATCTACTTTAATCTATCAGTGCTAAAAGAAGGCCTTATATAATAATA
>CM037777.1:60866256-60904299 GCA_021229015.1 Solen grandis
ACTTCCGTCGTCGCTGTTGTTGATATGCTTTGCGTTTTATGAAGTGCAGCGGAATATTTATCTTTATTTACTGTTTTATTGTACGAGAATGTCGCTCGGTATATTATGATAGTTATAGGACTAGTTTGCCAGGATACTATGAAAGAGGCTTCTTGTGTAAAATATCTGTAATGGTTGTATACTTTTTTTCATTTTTCACAGAATGTGACAGTCCCTTATTCGGACTCAACTGTTCCCACACATGTCACTGTATAAATGGCAGTCACTGTGATCATGTGACAGGCACATGTGACCTGGGGCTGTGTGATCCGGGATGGCAAGGACCTTCTTGTGACCGAGGTATATTTATTTTTCTCTTAAAGTTTTAAAATTATCGCTGAGAAGAATCGTTCTTTGCACCTTAATTTATATTCGTACATACTGTTTGAAATAAGTATTTCTGTCAGAATTTAGACTTTGTAATCTTGCAAACAACATACCTAGTCCCCAGTTAAGCAATATTTTTTTTTTATTCCAGACTTGAGTTATACCAAGGTCTCTATATATATGGTTTTAAAGAGACCCCGGTTATACAAATGCCAAAGGCAATATTTTAATTCATATACATAAATATTTCAATGACTTTAATCATATTTCTTGGTAAATGATATCAACAAATATAACACTTAATAGTGTTTACATGTATGTTAAATGGTATAATCATGAAACTGGGTCTAAAATATAGACCTATGAGATAAAATACCGTCTGTTGGGTAATTCACATGTATTTTGATTTTCTTTTTGAACGAATATATTTAAAATATAGTGTATTCATTTTTATGGTATAATTCTTATTATTCAATATAAAATCCTGAATAAGTTGCTACTGTATACTGTAAGTGCCATGAAAATATAATGAAACTAAGTGAAACAACCGATCTTATTCCAACCCCAAAATGAAATTTACAACATTAATTTCACTCTATATTATTGATGTTTACTCATTTTCTTATATTAAAACAGAATGTCCCAATCCCACGTTCGGATCAAACTGTTCCCATACCTGTCACTGTGTAAATGATAGCCAGTGTGACCACGTGCTCGGCATTTGTGGTGCGGGACTGTGTGCCCCTGGATGGACAGGACATTCATGTGACCAAGGTATTTGTAAATGCTACTTCAATACAATAACTGCTTTTTTTAAATTTGTTTTTGCTACATCGTTTAGTTTTATACAAGTCATGCAAAGTGCCTTTTTAAGAGTCTGTTTCGCTCACTGTATTGTAATATAGTTAAATATATCTTTTTGGCGGATTTAAATACTTAACTTCAAATCATTATTATTATTTTTATTATTGTTAACCGATCCTGGCTGTGAACTATGTCCTATGTACAAAATCTTACGCACATTTTTTTTAAAGCGTCTTCTTTTTGTCTTTGTAAGTTAAGATTAAAATCAGTGTCCCGTTGGGAGCGGGATTTTACATGACATTTAGTCGCACAGTACTGGTTCAACCCAGGAGCTGTCGAATGAGATAAGTATCAGCTAAAAAAACTTATTACTCAATTGACTTAAAATAAGTAAGTTTAAAATAAGATCAGAGATAAGAAAATTGTATGAGTGCGTGTTTTGTTTTGTAGGAAAGTAGTTAGAGGTTTTATAATATGTTCTGTGTTCTCCAAACCTACTCGTACAATCTCTAATTCTCCATTGATCACGATAAAAGTACCCGCATCTGTGTTAAAGCTGGAGACAATACACATTTGCCAAGTAGAGTAAACTGGGTAATGCGTCATTTAGCATTCTGAATTCTAATAAAAACTTTTCTTGTTTAAGGAAATTTTATTGCAATTATACAGCATGTGTCAGTCCCTACTTCGGAGAAAACTGTTCCCATACATGTCACTGTATAAATGACAGCTACTGTGACCACGTGATCGGAACGTGCGACCTGAAACTCTGTGATCCAGGGTGGCAGGGATCATCATGTGATCGAGGTATTTGATAAGTTCTGTCCGTGTTAAAGTTTAGTCAGTTGGGCTACTGGGGCATAAGAATAACATGAATTATAAAAGGTTTTATGATATGTCCCGCTTCAAATGTCTGTAACTCCGTTCCAAAAAAAACAAACAATATATTTATATAAATGTTTGTGATAAAACGTCTTTCAGAAAGACATTAATTGATCCGTCACATATTTTAATGTTCATGTTATTCTATTTTATGTATATCTTTCAAAAATGTGAAAGATAATCATTCGACCTAAAGGATAGAACATTGCACATGATCCACTGTATTGGTCATATTATGACAAAAAGCGTGGCGACGAAATTTAGGGCTTTGTCTGTGCATGTTTAAGCGCAACACGCCTATCGTTCATCATAGGAATATATCTTCAATAATTTGAATAAATTCAGGAATCTTTGCTTTTAGCTTCGATTTTGTGACTATGATGCTATTTTAACTATGAAAATGACAAACTATTCCCCGTCAACGTGATTAAAATACCACACTAGCAATAAATGATTTCATTTTCAGTCTATTTAAATAATATTGACACCTTTAAAGACATGTTCATACTTCCATATGTGTCAAAAATATTAACCCTAAATCAGGTACATGTATTAGATAATTGAACTTGAGGATTTATACGGGAGTCATCGGGAAACGCGTCTTCTTAAAAATTATTTATTTTTATTGTTATAATGCTATACATACATGTATATATATCTTTTGTATTTTTTTAAATTCTTTTATTATCTAAATTTCATCTAAAATATAATTTGATATAATTCTAACGTTTTAAGGTAGTGTAACGAAGTTAAACACACACACAAAATCTAGAGCCCATAAAGTAACTGGTTTTTTTTTCTACTAAAAATATGTTTTATTAATTCCTTTTATTTTTATCTATACTACTACAAGTTTGCTAAGCCCCATATATCATATGTCACTGTGAAATTGAAATGGTCATAACTTGTTATATTTGTCCACACCTCTTGGAATTTCACAACCATGCTTTACAAACCCCAGACCATCGATTTTAATGCAAACATCTCAAAATATAAAACCTTAATTTTGAAATTTTAAACAACAACAACAAAGTGCAAAACGTTTTCTGTTAAAAACAAGACATCATTCACATGTTTTTTAATTTACTTCTACTTATTAAAATTTATATATTATCTAAAATATAAAGTTGTATTTTCTACTTAAAATGTTATTGTGGAATTGTAACGTTATTTGTTAGTTTATGTTGACAATCTTGATTCTTATCAAATTACAAAAAAGAAAATGCTGTAATAAATGTTCTATAGAATGATTCATTACCTTTAAATGACAAAAAACAAAACAAAACAAAAACATTTTAGTGCAGAAAATAATACTTCCAAGTAAAAGATTGAAGTTTCTGTTTGCTATGTATACTATTGGTACAAAATTAGAGAAGTATATATCAACCGATTTTATTTCCTAATATTTTACGGGATGTTGTTCCTATTACATTCAGTGTTTTTTTCTGTGTTAGCGTTCTGTTACAGGTCAATATGAAAGGTTTATTTCCAGCAAGTGATTACTTTTTAACAAGGTTTCTTACAAAAGTTAATTCGTTAATTCTCAATTAAAAGCGGATACATTAAATATTTTGTCATACGCCTATTTTTTTTTATTTTTTGTTTGTTTGTAAGGTTTGATATTATACAGAGCGTATATGCTGCTCTTATGCTCACATTTAACACCAAGATCAGTAATATGTATAACTTGACATTGTCCATATGCAATATTAATTATTTCATCATGCATTTTTCTGAATATTTGCGAATGTATTTGTGTTTGTAACTACTTATTTGTTTTGTATATATGTTCTTTGATTTCACATTGTATATATTCTTCATATCTCCAGATATGGGGGAAATAAAGAATGATGATACGCCTATCACCCGGTACCCTTATATTCCAACAGAGAAACCAGATCTATCGGAATTAACACAAACAAAGTGCCAGGAATGCGTAGACAGTCAAGACAGTATGTTTCTCATTATAGCCGTGGTGGTACTGGCAGTAACATGTATTGCTGAAACTGTATGCTTCACTGTATTATGGACCAAACGTTGGAATATACGGTACTATACACATTACCAATAATTCTAAACATTTCTATGTTTTTTTACAGATTTTACTGAATCTATCTTCAATATCAAATACTTTTTCACAAAGATGTAACATATGCGAAACTACTAATATATCTGGATGATTTTGTAATTTATCGTATAAATACATTTTACTTACAGACAGAACAGTAACGGTAAAGGAGAGGACAAATCCGTTCCAGATAAATCTTACGTAAATGAAATGGTTGAGATTGGCACGAACAGTCAGAATCTCCCTGGACCACAAGAGAACGACTATCAACCAGTGGTGAACGTTGAGGATGTCAGTGTAGATGTACACCCAGAGTACCAGGGATTGAGTTACAGGGACAACACAGAGGGAGCATATTCCCAGCTGTTTACAGACAGAAAGCCTGCTGTAAATGCAGCTTCTGATTCTGTCGATGGGCATGGCTACACAAATCTGGCAAACAGACTTAATTAATCCAGGTGTACTTATATATATATATTATAGTTTTACATATTTGGGTATAGTATTTACATCTGGGGGCTCATTCCATAAGACTTTTGAATATTTGTCAGGACAGGCTTTAAAAGCTGTTTATAAACTACAGTCTGAATTAATTAAGTTTCCTGGTCTAACAGTTGAACATAAATTAGATTTGTTTGATAAACTTATTCTTCCTATACTAAACTATGGTTCATAGTTATCAGGTTTACATGTAAGTACACAATTAGAGAAGATACATTTGAATTATTGTAAAAAATTATTAGGAGTTAGAAATCAAACGCAAAACAATATTGTATATGGGGAATTAGGGAGAACATCATTAAAGGAAAAAAAATAAATAATAAAAGAATGTAAAAAGTGTTAGAGGTATATTACAAGATTTAGGATTTAATGATGTGTGGTTAAACCAAGGAGTTGGGAATGTAAAGGTGTTTATTTCTCTTGTAAAAGTAAGACTGAAAGATATTTTTATACAGAACTGGTCTTCAGAATTAGGTAATTCATCTAGAGCACGACGGTAAAATTTATTTGCAGATTTTAAATTTCAGCCATATTTAAAGTATATAAATATTGAAAAATTTAGATTTGCATTAACACGTTTAAGAACATCGTCTCATCGCTTAGAAATAGAAACAGGAAGGTGGCATAAACCAAAAGCTATAATTTATGAAGAAAGAAAATGTAAATGTTGCTCACTACTAGAGGATGAATTTCATTTTTTATTAGAATGTCCATTATATTATGAATTAAGAAAAAAATATATAAAGAAAACCAAACCCAATTTTTAATTAGTATTAAAAAAAAACCAAAAATTTATTTTGATTAAAATTTTATAATTAATAAATATTGTTTAAAAAAAATAATATCTTACGCTTAAATGATCATACTATGTTTAAAATATAAATATTTATTTCATTATAAATGAACTACCTATTGACTGTTTTTAATTGTGGTGTGTGTGTGTGTGTGTGTGTGTGGGGGATTGTTTATTCAATCTCAAGGAAAAATGTTTATAGAGAGAGAGAGAGAGAGAGTAGAGAGAGAGAGAGAGTTTGGAGGGAGGGGGAGAGAGAGAGAGAGAGTTTGGAGGGAAGGAGAGAAAGAGTTTGTTTATATGATGGTTTTGTTAATTCTGTGTACTCAGGGGCCTATGGCCTACATGTATTCTAAAATAAACTATCAAACTATCAAACTATATAGCAGTCTTATAGTCTCGGTAGCCATTCACTAAGTTACAAAGCACCGACATACGAGTATAGTGTTTGGTCGGTTAGAGTAATGTCCCATCGAGAGTAGTTTAGTCAGTAGGGGACTTATATTCATGAGACAGGTACAATCTACTTTTTTAAACATATAATGTATACATGTATTGCTATCTAAACTTAATATGTATTTGTAGAAATAAACTTAATTTATAACACATATATGTTAATGTATATTAGGTAATCATTAGACGTTATACTATACTAATCATATGTTATATATTAATATAGGGATTATATGTTTATTGCAATGTTAAGCCGTATCCCACTATAAGCGTGATAGGAAGACAAAATAAACATTTTCGAGGAAATGTATTTTCTATGGCTACATGTGAAACAAAGAGCGATCTAACCATGACTACAGTTCATTTTGTACAATCTCTGTACTTTAATGTAAAGATATTATGAATAATGTACTCTAGACTATATGTTTGTTTATATGGTAGAATGATATGACATGCCTGAGTTAGCACAATATCTATAATATAATAATATCTATAATATGCATGTATTTTACTATGTATTATCAGTAAATGTTTTACTTGTAATTATGATATAGTTTCAGAGATGAAAAATGTAACTATTTAGATAACTGAACACAAATACCATACCCACATATTTCCACCATATGCATACCATTATAAATCATTGAAAAATAAACGGTTCAGATTAAGAAAAAAAATCCGACTTAAACCATTTCAGAGGTTTCGCCGTATTAACTCTTGAAAAGAATATCGAACTGAACTGAATACGGCTGCCATTACGGTATTCTGAAATAGTATTGGTTTAAAAAGAATATCAGAGACATGTCAGATGCCAATGTCTTTAGTAATTATACGAGATATCATGACAACGCATGATGCATAACACGAAGTATGTTGTTTTTACATGGATGCGGCACATCTTCGCTCTTTTCTATATTCAATTCACTTATTTCATTTATAAAATATGTTTTCATTTTCCTCCGCTTAAAACTTGCTTTTCACCGGGGAATAATAAATGATTTGTTACATATGTATTTTTAGAACTCATGGTAAACAGAAACATGGTACATGTATTAGAAACATCGATTTTTTTTCAAGAAGAATTTGTTGTTGTTGTATTGGGGTTTAACGTCGCTGCGACAGTATTTCAATCATATAGCGACGTCCAGCTAATTACAGGTGGAGGAAGACCCCGAGTACACAGAGGTACCCGGGTAGAACCACCGACCTACCAAGAAGAATTTAAAAAAGAGACCGTTTGTTTTTAAAAGTTGTTTTTAACAATCCACTACCGACTGATTACATGTAAATATTACAGATGCAGACAAAGGGACATGATAAGTGAAGATAAAACAAATGTATCAGTTGATTAAACCAACACACCTATATCGTCTTCTGAAGAATTATTCGTGATCTTAGAACAAATTCCTACTTAACTTATCCATCATATTTATACTCTCCAAGAGAGAAATTCATTTATAAATTAAAACTCTTTCAAGTTAATCATTTCGAACATTGTACTGCATGTTAGCTGGGTACATATATTTTGAAACAATATCTAGATTTACTAACATTTATCATCCTTTTTTAGATCGTTTTATCAGGTAAAGGTTTATTTGTCAGCAAACATGACGTTTGTGTCCCCAAGTAGTGTTTCATACTTATTGCTCTGTATGTTTCCTGTTTTGACATTATCGTGACAAGAACCAAGTATGCCTTTATAGCAGCGAATATTTATATTTTTATTGACGTCCAACAAACATCAACTTATCGCAATTCGATGACATACCAATATGTTTCATGGTTTATACCGAAATTCCGTGAGTCTGGAAAATATCGGACAAGTTTTCTCTGTACAGGTATATATTTTCTTCCAATGTGAGATATCTATATGAATCAGCAGAACATAAACAAAACAATAATAATAAAACAAAACAATCAAAAAGAAAACTTGTGAAATATCATCTTATCATCTGCTTGATCTGAAAAAAATGTCCTACTTTTTACCGACCCCGGAGGCCGAGTGGTTAGAGCGTCCGCTTCGGGAGCGGGAGGTCATAGGTTCGATTCCTGGCCGCGACATACCAAAGTCGTTAAATGGTACTTGTATAGCTCCCTTGCTTGGCGCTCAGCATATAAGGATAGTTCCAGGACTGGTTGGTCAGGTGTCAGGATAATGTGACTGGGTGTGGTATCATGCCACATGTCTACGGCATGATACCGCGGTGTGGCGGCATTATATCTGTCTCAAGTAGACATCGTCTCCAAAGACTTAAATATTGTCGTTGGGACGTTAAACCCAACACACAAACAAACCTATTTATTTTCCGTAAATAGTAAATATACAATATTTTCAACTTCTGATTATGTTTTATCTTATCTACCGGTGTTCTCATAACGCATTATTTCGATTTTCATTCACACTTGAGTAATTAACATGATTTAAAAATTGTGTAAACACTGCGAATGCATGTTATCGATGGAAGAAATAAATGCGTTTACAATCGATTTTGTTAACACAGATTTTTTTTCCTTGTGACAAGGTTTTCATCAAGTTTTTTCAGATGTTATCCTCTATCAACTTATACCTTTACATGTCTTTTATTTGACAGGCTTATGTCAGGAGATATTTCTATTGTCTTGATATAGGTGGGTAAGGAATACTTGATTTCGGTTATTTTATCCATTGATTTTGGCATGATTACCCAACCCACTCATATAGGGCACCAAGACCTACAGGCAAACCAACGTTGAAACTGGGGAAATGTAACCAAAACGTATTTAAAATAGGTTTGATATAATGTGAGTGCATGTGATATCAATCCACTTGTCTAATGGCAAGGTATTGCAGTGAGAAGTAGATGTGTTCATGTCAGAAAATGTCCCATAATGACAAAACTACTGTCAATGGAACGTTAGAAATAATCGTTACATGAATACGATATCATTTGGTCACCATCATATGAAATTCATTTTATGGCCTATGTTTCAGAATGATCTCACAGGAACACGTACATGGACACTATTGAAATGTAGACTAGAACAAATTATTGTTTTATCACACTAAGTAATAAATCAGATTGTTTTACTGTATTCTCGAAAAAAACACAACAAAAAAACAAAAAAAAAACATCACTCCTCCTTTATATTACAAACAGTTTAATTACATAAACTATACTCTTCTAGCTTTAAATATTTAAAGGTGTACAGTTTTAGTTTTATTGCAGTGCACTTTAATTTGTAAACTACCACATTTTTTTTAAACGAGATAATAGCAGGAAAGAACACCCTTAAACAACCAATAACAACATTTAGTGTTTACTGCATGGCCACGGCTGTTTTTGAAAAGGGTTGCTTGCAACGTTGTTCTAAGATAGCACACATTTTGAATCGGACAACATTTCAGGGCTATATTTAGAAATTTATATTTATAGATTTCCCTCTTTTCACTACACAGAGAAAAAAGTCCAAAATTTGTTTTCTTTCTTAACACTAAATGGTGACAAGTTTCATGTGTATTTCAGTACAATTGCGTTATGGAAGTTGAAACTGAATAAAAATGTATTGAAAATCGGAGCTGGAGATACCGTGTTTAATAAACTGTGACAAACACAGACAATACGCAGGAGACAAAGTTGCACCTCCTGCGGAGATATTTCGAACCACGACTGGCTGGAATTTCCAGCGATAGCCAACGATATATAACATAAAAAAAATCATGATGACCTCACATAGCGCAGTGGATAGTGAGTCTGATAGGCATGGCAAAGGTTGAAGGTTCGAATCCCAGCGGAGTATTTTTTTAATTTTTTTTTTAATTTCTATTTTTTGTCATAATGAAAATCATTATGTAGTATGGGGTCATGTCAATGAATAATGACAGAACACACACATCCGGGTATCCGATATATTTAAATATTCGACTGATGAATATTGTTGACATAGAAAGAAAACCTATAAAGAACATAAGAACTATAACAACAATTACTTAATGTTACATATTCATATAACTATATATTGATAGATATACTAAACAGATAATCAACTTTAGTTAATTACATATTGGTGTAGATCTTAATTCTTTACACACTTAGTATATTTTGGAAATGATTGATTTAATATTTAACAATATTAAATCTAGTAAACACAGTAAACAAATACAATCTGATAAGTTGTAAAATATAAGTTTGTTACAAAGGAATAAATAAAACATATTTACCAGTCCGCTCCTTAAAAAAAAAAATTAACGCGGAAAGCAAAAAATTCTCGATCTACACAGACTCAAGTGCTAGAGTGATGTGAAGAAATATTTTTCAGGGTGGGCAAAATGCGCGGGGGTAAAATAAACTGACCAATCGCTTTCATTCAATCATTCATGCCTAACAAACAACTATGACAGGTTCTTGACACGACAAAACTGGACAAAGGACGATCGTGGAACACCACTCAGTATGAACTATATTACATAACGTAGTGACATGACATGAACTAACAAAACAGATACACAAACAAAAATACGTGAATTTTGTAATTCAAATCTCGACAGAAGTTGTGTTTTAGATTACATATTCATATAATCTTATAAACTGTAGGCAAGAGAAATGGGGAGAGTGGCGATACGTTTATTGTTAGCAATCCATTGAGAAAAATGATGTGTTAATCTTTTTAACGACAGTGTTCAAGCAAGGTAAAAGTGGGTTTATAACATTTGGTCCAATGGCATCGCTTGGAAATATTAAATTCACTTTGATAAACAAAAGATAAGCGACATTATCATATTAAAAAACCCTGTTCTCTCAGCGCTATCAGCGCTTGATTCTTTGATTTCGCCTATGAGGTATATTTATGAGACCACGGTAAGCCGTGAAATTAACAACCATTTTTAGAAATTTGGCTAGAAGTTTGGCATAGGCCGTGTAACCAGATATTAGGTGAGTCACGTCCTTGATATTCGAAAAAATGTTTGCTAAAATTTTTACTTCACGTCTGTCAAATTGGTTTGTTTTTATTGAGCATATTATATTTATTATTGTTCAGTCTGACATCTTCGCTAAAACTCCCCTCTGCAATATCAATGGCTTGAGCCAATACAAAATTGTCGTAATTAAATGCATTTGTGACAAAGATATTAACCATCCCCTGTGCAATGATCCGGGACATGCCTCCATCTTGGCAGACTACTCTGAATTGACCGTTTCAGATTATTTTGAGCACCAACAGACTGATTGACAGATGACGTCAACAGATGGAGCCTCCAGGTAAGAGACATTTTCATTTTACCAGGAGGGACTAAACACGGGATTATGTAATTACTTTATATATTGAAAGGAGACAAAAACATATATTTCATGTCATGCAATAAAACAGTAAACAGTAGAACAATAAATTCTCGCCGTCGGATTGAATATTACACAGTGGAAAGAACTATCTTACGTTACCCAGTTGAAGACTGTAACTATTGCATATTTCACCAGTGCTCGAATGATCATATATTCATACTCACGCTAATAAGATTTGAAATAAAATAAAACTACCAGATATTGACGTAATTCATGATGAACGTAATTGTAAACTGTTGAAACGATTTGCATCAAGTTATACATAAGGAGGGCGCCGTGGTCCCGTGGTAACGTAACCGATTACGGATCCGAAGGTTGTGGGTTCGAACCCCATTGGAGGCAAGAACTCATCATGATCTTCCCGGGTGCAAAGTACTGGTCCAACCCAGGAACCGTCGAGAAGGATTAGTATAAATTAGTATATTGTTTCCCAATCGACGTAAAATAAATATGTTTAAACTAACTAAGTTATACATATCTTCCGTGATAAATAACACTTTTATTGAATATTTATGAACGTTGGTTTAAAACTTCCTGCTTGATAATTGTGTTTGGATTTTTCTGATGTGAGTAGCTTTAAATTTGTATCTTTTAATGCAAAATTCTATTGTTTCTCTTTCGTTTAAACATTTGTAACATTTTTATCATCTGCTAATTGTTTCAGTTTATTTTTTCATTCGTTTTAATTTTGATATGCAATATCCTGGAAAAAAACTCCAATTAGATCTTTTTGCTTATTTTATATGACGAAACCGTGATCTCAAAGCTGTATTGCATTTGCGGGTGTTTTTAGCTTAACATAATACAAAGGTTTGAACTATAGCATGAGGTACCTTACTATAGAAAACAACCTACACATAGTCAAAAGTGTGTGTGTGTATATATATATATATATATATATATATATATATATATATATATGTATAGTTGAAACAAGTTTGATGTACAATGACTAAACCATATCTCGGCAATTAGACCAAGATACAGAACTAAAACTAAATTATAAACAAGACTTATGCCTGCAAGATGTCTAGATGTTTTCCCAGCTTATTACCACGCTGAGCACCCCCACACTCATGTGTACCCTAGTTCGAAACCAAATGTTGGACTTTGTTCGAACTCTCTTCAACACAGCCCTATCAAGAAACCCGCTGGATATGACTATTGCTCCTAAGCATGAGCTATACCCCCACCAATATCTGAGCACGTCCTAGACCTCTATGGATAGAGTGCCCAGAGCCTTAACCTGACAGCTTATAAGGAAGTCTATAATGCAGCTTTTAAGTAGCTTAATTACATGGGTTGTATCAAAGAAAAACATCAGTAAGAATATCATTTAAGAATATCAATTGTAGGAAGTAAAGGTGTTACAATAAAAATACAAGATTTTAAAGCCATAATAACGCTGACAAATAAATGGTTTTGAGTTTTTCATGAAAATTATATGGTATAAAAAATTATATTTTTTCCAAAACCAAATAATTATCTTAACAGAAAACTTTGCACGTTACTCCATTTCTCGCCACCAAATAGCTTTTAGGTTTCATGAAATAAATCTGAATAAAACTTTCTCTAAATATTGAGTTTTTCATGATATTTATCCAGTATCGTGAAAAAGAAAAATCACGAAAACAAATAAATCTTAAGTCTTTACGAAACTGACTGTAAATTTTCACGAAAACAAAACGTTTTCTTGATAATAGCAGATTTCATTAAACTACTTAAGATATCATGAAACTAGAATAACAGGTATGTGGTGGCGATTTAAGGCATTAAAACGACAAAATTACAGTTAAGTTACTATTATCAGGTATCTTGAAAACTGCATATATTTTCACGTTATCAGTAAAATTTACATGAAAACTAAGTGGTAGAATATACCACCATAAATAGGTAATGTAGTTTACTTATACATCGGAACGAAGGGGCGAGTCCTATAAAGTAATTTCGATGTTTTTAAAGTGACACACGCCTACACCATTCCTTGAAAAACTCGTTTACCTTTCAACTGGGTGCTTTTTTATGTTTAAATAGAAATATTACATTGTTATCTGACAATCAAGCAGAGAGATATGCATTCTACAACTCCCATTTAAAGATGGAATATCCTAAAAGAAATAGGTCAAAAACCATTTTATACAGCTTGTGCTTATGAATAATTGCTATGGAGTACCATCTTTAACCCTTTCCCTCATATAGACTCATTTTGACGCACTCAATAGGTACCACATAAAGCCTGATCTGCAGAAAACCACAGTTAAACCTTACCAAATTTAATTACAAAATCCTCATTTCCAGACCACTGAGGAGCAGCGAACAGCATAAAACCTGATCAGCCTGCGAGTTACTCGCAGGCTGATCTGGTTTTATGTTGTTCGCATAGGTCTTTTCATGGTGTCCTCTATGAGGGAAAGGGTTAAAGAGATTTACTAAGACAATATCTGTATCAGACTATTGGTATTATAGGAATGCAGTTTCTACTAATTTGATGGTGAAACTCTGAATGTAGAATGGTGTAGACGTTTCATTATGAAACATTTTGATTATGTTAACCTAGATTTAGTATTAATATATCGGTGTCATTACTTTCTGCAACTGAATATACATTGCAATAAGATAACTAAGCATCGTTTTTTGATCACGCAACCCTTATTTTAGGTCCGTGCACCACGTATAAATAAATACTGTTTAAAATATAATATATGTTCAGCAGTCTAGCTTTTCATAAAGAATGCACATAATACACATCGGCAAAACCTCGTAGGGAGAGAGAGAGAGAGAGAGAGAGAGAGGAGTACAGAGTTCATCATTTTGCTGGGTCATCGTTCGCCATATAATATCATTGAGGGCTTTACAAACATCTTTAATTTCAACTGGCCATATTGTTACATTATGACAAATTGTATCAGCCTTAGTAGCTTATATTTTCCTCATGCGGTAAATAATGAGATTGGATTTTTTAAATGATAGGATTATGTTTTGATTTTTATATACTCATACATTTCCATTTGTATTATTGGACTCGCTTTCTATCTATCTCTCTATATACGAGACAAGATACATTTAACATATATACCGTTCCCGTGGCCGAGTGGTTAGAGCATCCGCCTCTGGAGCGGGAGGTCGTGGGTTCGATCCCCGGCCGCGACATATATCTATACTACATCTGTCTCAAAGTAGACATCATCTCCAAATGACTGAAATACTGTCGGTGGGACGTTAAGCCCATCAAACAACAAACATTTAACACATATCCGTTTATTTTTTTTTATTTATGCATGTATTTGTTTGATTACAAATTACATCGACCAGACGAAGCCAGTGTTTCTCAATAATTATCTGCCCTTGACAAGACACACAACTCTTGAGGTGTCCGAGAGATTGCGATGTTTGTAATAATGGTGTCCCTGGTGGCGGGGGCGGGCTTATTCTTCGTCATCAGCGGTACAAGGGGTATGTCACTTAATGTCACCCAGAAAAATGATTAATGACTATAAAATCAGATACTACTTTTCATCAGTTCAACTGTTTTGGATCTTCATATCTTAAAAAATTAAATAAATAAATAAATAAATAAAAAAGTGTCAATTTAGTTGCAAAATCTATTAATGAACTATGATACACATATCGAATGCAGTTTATACTCCGTTCTTTCTAAGTAAGGTATTAAATGAAACTACGTATTGTTGGACAGTATTTTTGAATATTACCATTTTTGAAGAATCTATTTTTATATGAGAAATTAACTGTTCAGCAGATATGTATATGATTGACTTTCAGAAAATATAGCCCTAAACAAACATGCAAAGCAATCGACCACGTTATATTATAACAACTACTTCTGGAACGCAAATCTTGCTATAGACGACAACACTGAATTTAACTTGATATGCAGGTGTTGTAGTGGTACATATGATAACATAACCAGACGATCCTGGTGGGAGTTGGACCTGGGCATGGAATACAACATTGGAAGGATTGACCTCTATGGTCGGAACGACAATGTGGCAAGTACGTTTTGAAGAACAATACTTGTGAATATGTATACTATATGTACCATTGAAAGAATGTGTTATTAATTAACAAAATTATAGAGTTTATGTACATATATTGATATCTCACTCAGGGTGTTTTCCACACACATACTCATACAAAGAATCCCTGACTAAACATGTCTTCATTGTTTACATGTAGTGTATATTTGCATTATTAAATGTACATGTTAGCGAATTCCACTTCAAATTTTAATTAAGTTTTAAATACCCCTATGTGGTGGTCAGTTGTGCTTCTCCTGATAAGCCTCGCCTACTGGCCTGACCAGCATCAGTGCATGAAACCCGCACAGACTAGACTGTTAGATCTTAGAAATTGGCATGTATGTATGAGTCAACGGGCTATGAGGCCTGGCGCTGTGAAGACCGGTTCCTTGATGTTCTGTGCGCTATGAAGCCTGTTGCTGTGAAGACTGGCGCTGCATTCTGAAGACGGTCTTATTTACCTGGTGATAATAATAGGCCTCCAAATCCCTAAGGTTTAACCAATCTGCCAAACACCTCCCAAAACACCCCCAGAGTCAATAAAGCGAGGCTTCAAAGACTCTGAATGCTAGACTTGTCTTGTCAGCACCCCTAGACACAGGAGGGATACAACCTGCAACCCGAGTCGCACGACGGTGATTTTGATTCCAAACCTCTCGATGAAGCGGAGCTCCCGAGAGAAGGATTGAAAATATCAGCGTCTTAATAACCCGAAGTTCCACAACTGTAACCCTAACAAGTCCAAACCAACGTTTTACCAGAGCTTTACTGGTGTTTTTCCTTGGTGGACACAACAGTTCTCCCCGACTAACTGTTATCTTGTTTAATTAGGGTTTGGCTGTCTGTCCGGCTTTGTGCGCAGATCCCGGAGTGTGACCCCTCACCCCTGTAAAAAATTGTTTTAGAAGCCGAAAAGGGTCAAATGTTAAAGTAAACATGTAATTTAAATCGTTATATCTTCCGTGTGAATGGCGTAAATAACAAAATGCATTTCTTATGCAAACAACAACAAAAAAAACAACAACAAAAAAACAAGCAAATAAAAAGTAAAAACAAACAACAGTAATAACAAAAATACTGTCAGTGTATGCTATGCCCGAGCAAACAAAATTTACACACGTGATAGGGGTGGTGTGTGTGTGTGTGGGGGGGGGGGGGGGTGGCGCTTACACTTGTCAATAATTAACTCACTCGATGTTAAGGATATGTATTGCAAATTAGTCAATTTGTATGAAATGAAAGCAATACCCATAATTAAAAAAACGAAAACACACACTTATATATATATTTCTACCCTTCTGTTGTTGTGTATTTAAACACAGATTTAGAGTTCAGTGGAGGATTATTTTATCACGAAGGCGCAACTGAACGACAAACCTGTGTTAAAATACACAACAAAATACGGGTTAAGACTATTTTTCGTATTTTTTGTATTTGGATTACTTGCTTGAGACGTAGAAACTGAAAAGCTAGTTACGCTCGTATCTTTCTCGTATATACAGATGAACAGGAAAAAAACAACAACGAAACAAAAAAACAAACAAACAAAAAACGCATGATATGTAGGATATAAATTCTTTAATTACAATCATTTGTTATTGTCTTTGATTTAATATCATGTTTTATACAAGTTTTGAGGAAGAACATTTAAAATGAAAATATTATCCATGACGTCATCAAACTGAACTACGATGTTTACTTTCATTGATAGATTGTTATGAGGAAGTAAAATGTAATTGCAATAAACGTGAGCGCGCGCTAAGACCTGTGTTTTGGCAGTTTGTTTCCTTCTTTCTGTATAGATGGAAAGATGCGAGTCGTGTTAGAATGCAAGACAATGTTCAATGTAAAATTTGAACTGCTAAACCTTCTAAGAAAAGAATATAGTTTTAATAAAAATAAATAAATAAATAAATAAATAAATAAATAAATAAATAAATAAATAAATAAAAAACCCATATATATCTAATGTATAAAAAGAGGTATTGTTCATGATGTCATGAAACATTAAATAATTGTTATTGATCAGTTTCAGGAATTGCGCTTTACAATTAGTTCTGGTAGTGATGATAAAAAAAACACACAATGCAATGACTGTAAAATGTCATGAGCGTGTTACGTAAAGAAATTTTATGTCCTTTGGCGTCTTTTATTTGTTTCTTTTAATGTACATATGATATGAAACCATGATTTAATAAATATGGAAAGAAATAAAATTAATAGTTTCTTTCATCAAAAGCTTCATATTTGTGCCCAAAGAAATCAAGTGTATGCAAATTGTAATTTGTAAATATATATGGTTATTTGTTAATGCTGCTAATGTGCATGGGGATATTCTGTTAAATGAACTAACATTGTGAATATGTGAGGACAGGTGGCATAAAATAATACCTAATATACATAATGATCTGTTCTCGTGTATGGTTAGTGTTTTACAAATGATATAAATGCTATTCTGGTGGTCAAGATAAAAATGGCATTAATGAGAAGTATTAGGGCTTGTGTATATGAAACTCAAAAATAGTATTCAGCCCAGGAACAAGACATAGTGAAATCCTAAATTATATTAACTGTGATATTTCCATAAATATAATTTTCTTTACGTTTATATATATATATTGTTATCAAAAGAGAGCAGAAAAAAGGATAAGCAAAATCAATCATACTGCAATTGGACAGTTAACTATTAAAATTTTATTATACGTATAGTCACAATGCCAGTTTCCATACCATTATTAATTAATCAATTTTTAACAATTAAGCTTTTTATATTCGGGTCAGCACACCAAAATTTGATTGAACTTGAATGAAGTTGCACTTGTTATTTTTCCAGTTCAACTACAAGGATTCAATCTCTACATTTCCAACTGTTCAAAGTCAGGGACAAACACGAGACCGGTATTTCACGACAATGAGTCAAGCGTGGCTCATTATATCGAAAGGAAAGGTCACTACACCATATTAGTTGGAGATATACGTGGTCAATATGTGTCCGTCTCACTGTATACAACCACTCTCATCATTTGCGAACTGCAGGCTTTTACAGGTATATACTGAACGAAATGTAAGAATACATTATAAAATGGGAAGAAAAACCTTAAAAATTAAATAGAATCTCCATTATTACTCTGCTTTATTATTCAAAACCAGTCAAAACGTGTTTTTGAGATTTTAAAAATATATGGCAGAAAATTTAAAAAAAACATTGTATATGATGTAGTGAAACTTATAGCTGTTTAGTAATTTCAGCCCGTACTCGCGGCAGCATGAAATTGCTCCATTAAACTACGAATTCGCTAAGTCTTAGTATACTTTACTAATCAGTTCTCTCTCGTAAAAAATTCCGTGGCAATTTCTGCAGTTGCTAAGACTACGTTTACTCTATGTTACCGGTGGCCACGGCAACCACGTTTCAGGCCACCGAAGACAAAACGGGATGGACTTGAGAGAAAGTGTAGGAATGGGATAGGCAAACGCGAGAGGCTGTAAATGCCGTGGATGCTGGACCGGATTTTCATCTGTCAAAAATTGCCACATTAGTCACGGCGCGGATTAGAAAACTGGTAAGCGGTAGTAAAACGGGATGAAGACAACAAAACGTGAAAGAACTTACTCGACCGTTAAAACGACTTGGAGGGCGGTCCGTAGTGGGACAAGCAGCATTCTGGATTTGAAATCTTAGGATACAATAACTGCTTTGGCTTGGAGGCCTTTCTAACAACTCTATGGCCTGCTTCGGAGAACATTACGAAACTATATTCAGACACACTTGAATTTCCCGCTTTTTTACAACGCCGTGATATAGTTTCAAATTTTGTTTCTATATTATTACTTACAGATGCCTATTGTAACGAACTTTGTGTGTTCATCCTTTTTGATTTCGACCGCGCTAACGCATGTAAAACGAGTTTGTAACATTCAGTGCATTTGCATCGCTTGAGAATTTGATCAACGTTTATGAATATACTAATATACAAAGAATACATGCACCACCATTACATTAAAACCCTGTTATCTGGGCGTTACTGGCGCTTTGATACCGTGGACACAAACGTGACCAAAATTTGTCCGTCATCCAGGTGTCATCCACAGAAAGCCTTGACAAAACGTGAGAAACGCGTCAGACCTTGCGAAAGTGAGAAACGTTAGGAAACTCAGCAATACGTAATGCGCCTTGGTGCCACCGAGACTGATTCCCTCTACTCTCCACGGCCCGTCACGGGTATGTCGTGATAGACCATGGCAGAACCTAACACAACTTGAATATAGAAAAAAAGAATGACCAAAACTCCACGGCGCACTAAGTTTCAGGCAAACGGGGTTGCCATGACTACCGGAAACATAGTGTAAACGTAGCATAAGCGTATTTGACAAGAGGTCATCTGGATAATTCATACTGACTATATTTAAATGTCATATGTTATTTCAACATCCGTCAATTGTTGCATTAGAAAAAAAAACAAAAAATTAAAAAAAAAAAAAAAAAAAAAAAAAAAAAAACCCGATTCATCAGAACATTAAATAATTAAAATAAAATGTGATAAAAAAACTAATAACTGATTAACTCACTCGTTTGCCAAGCAAAGATATCCTGTAGAGGATGAAATCAAATTACCAAATGTCTCTATCATATAGTTGAAAGCTGATTCATAAGGGTTTAGATAAGTACTACTTTCATATAAATATATCTTAAACTAATCCAGCTGCATCAGGAAAATGAAAATTACATAGTTTTTTTAGCAGTCATGTCTTTGTTTCTTGTTAATTATTTAAGGTTTTAGAACCCTTAAAGCGACCAATTCCATCTAACCCATGCATATAACTTCACAAAAAAGTCAAACAAAGGTAATCTTAGGGGCAAATTTACATGTTATGATATGTGTCAGAAATTCTTTTATTAACCCCCCCCCCGCCCGATAATTTTGTTATCTCCCCTGAAAACTAAAAATAGTGACTTCCTCCTTTTCCTATGATAAAGTTTAGATTTTTATTTTCATGAAACAGAATAATAAAAAAATGCATCTTTCTTGCATGAGTTTTTCTAATAAATTAAAATCAGTTTTTCATATTCACAGAAAATGTATATCTCCTACAAGTCGTAAAGGCTTCAATGTTAACTTATATGATATCATCCCTAAATTAGATAACACTTGAAAAAACAAACAACTCTTGGTTAAATATTTTATTTTTGAATATCTTCAAAGTGACAAAGTTTTACAGAAATATTACTATCCAGGGGCAAGATATGGAATATGGCGATTAGGGTGCTAATACCTTAAAGGCGAAATCTCTTCATATTATAATCTTGGCATATATCATTATAATCAGGATACTTCACCATATATACATTTTATATCTCCGTAGAACGATACCTTCAATTATACCCAATAATTGCTATTCTGGTATGTATTTACCTTATTGTACGGCAGCCTGTCCCGACGGACATTTTGAGCCCGACTGTGCCCCCTGTAGTTGTGGAGGGAGACCCTGTATCAAATCCAATGGATCCTGTTTTGGTAAGTAAAACATCGCTATCTTACACTCTGTTGTTAAATACTGTAGTTTTTCATTACGTTAAAATAAGTAGACTCAGTAGGGTATGTTTGTCGACAATTTAACAAGAAACAATTTGTGTTCTTCTAAACAAGAAATCTGGAAATAAAGCCAATCTACAAATTAAGATATTTGACTCGTATGTTAAAATACCACTCCTCTCTTTGTCTGTCCCCTTTATCTATCTCCATTCCAAAATATTGTTACAGTTCAAACGTGCCATTTATTAGATTTTCATAGTTTTGCAACAAAATTACAATTTTCGTTTTATTGCAAACCAAAGTGTAACAAGTCATAATCTTTTTGTATATACGATGAAACAACATATTTATATAACCTTTGACCATGTTTCTCGGCGATTAATAACAGTTCTATCAGCTTGTATTTTGATTAACAGAAACTGTATTTCTAATACATTTTTAAGTTCAAAATTTTCGAATTTTAATGAATATTTTTTTAATTTCGCCACAGATAGCAAAATTAATTCTATCCAAGAAAACTAAGGCTGATAACATTAAACATATGCTATTGAATAAATAAATGTATTTGATAGAATGCCCTACCGGGAGTTACGGTGTCAGTTGCTTGCCCTGTGGAAACTGTCTCTATGGCAACCTGTCGTGCGATAAGGTCACTGGTCAGTGTCCGGCGGATGTGCGGTCGGATTCAACGGACCTACATGTCATGAGGGTATATTCAATTCCGCTAGCCCCGTTGTAAATATTTTAGTATCTGAAAATAAAACACAACCTGTACGGTGTATTTTAATTGTAACGGATATTTCCTTAGGTGTTCTATTTTCATATTTGATCCTGATTTCTAGATATAATATTATGAATGGAAAGCATGTGGAATAATGATACAATGTACTTTCTAAAGGCTGAAAGCTGTGACATGCACAATTCGTAAGAGAAATTTATGGTTTAGGAAATCCTTTTTAGTAGTATAAACGTTGTTGATAGTGAGTATCATTTTGCTTCAGTTTGTCTTCTTTGGGGAATTACATAATCAGATTTTAAAACGATACCAACATTACATGACTTAAATACATTTATGAAGAAGAAACTGGCAGGTGTTCATAAAAATATATCTTGCAAAATCGATCCCCGGTCGCAACATACCAAAGTCGTAAAAAAATGGCACCCTTGCTTGGCGCTCAGCAGGCCTGGTTGGCCCGGTGTCAGGATAATTTGACTGGGTGTGGTATCATGCCGCATGTCTACGGCGTGATACTGCAGTGTG
Source organism: Solen grandis (assembly GCA_021229015.1). NCBI lineage: Eukaryota > Metazoa > Mollusca > Bivalvia > Adapedonta > Solenidae > Solen > Solen grandis. The sequence continues at coordinate 60,888,274 of CM037777.1, forward strand.
GCATCACTTTCTCTGTCTGTAGTAGACATCGTCTCTAAATGACTGAAATACTGTCGGTGGGACGTTAAACACACCAAACAAACAAACATGTTTGATATGAATATACATACTTATTAGGTAAAAATACCATGATGCACTATTGTTTTTCTTTATTGCGATTTACTTTTGAAAGGTTTTTGTACTTGACATTTAAGATTCATTTGTCATATTCGGTTTAATATCAATTTATTATTTTCTTTTTTACCTCAGAATGCAAAAGTCCAACATTCGGACCCAGTTGTTCCAAATCATGTCACTGTACAAATGGCAGCCACTGTGACCACGTGGTCGGCACATGTAATATGGGGTTATGTAACCCCGGATGGCAGGGGTTATCATGTGACCAAGGTATTTGCACTAAAAATTAATTCTATGTTCACTTAAATCTATTTGTTCTTTCATTTAATTTATTGTCAATTTATTTAATTTGAGGACATGCTGAAATAGTATTTATTTGCTAATTTCTTTTACCGATAAACCCGCTTTGGATTAAGCCCAAGATTAACTTAACATCTGATATACGGCTAAATCATTTAAATATAATTTTTGTTTTTAGAATGAAATTATTCCTCATTCGGACCAAATTGTTCCAAAACCTGTCACTGTATAGAGGACAGCCACTGTAACCACGTGAGCGGCACGTGTGACTAGGGTCTGTGTGAACCTGGATGGCAGGGACCTTCATGTGACCGAGATATTTGTGTGCATTTCCATATTTGATATTTAGCTTGTCCAGTAGTTGTTATTTGCTTCTGCTGGTATTTTATCTATCTTTATGTATGGTCTAAAACCTTTAAATGGGAGTTTTGGGTGAATTAATGATATGTTTTTTATGGTTTCATTTGCTCAGAGGGTCGTGTAACTGCAACGTGAAATATTGCTGAAAGAGCAGTTAGATAAAGGATGTCTGACAAATTGCTTAACTTATTTGTTTGTGGGTTTTTAACACGACAATATTCCAGTCATATGGAGACTATGTATACCTATCTAAAGCAAATAAAGTGCTGCAAAAATTCTAGTATCTAGTCGTGTCATAGACTTATGATATTACATAATTTCTTTTCCACTTACTTCTTTTTCTACTCAACATTAAAATATCAGTAAGTCTTTCAGACATACTTATGTTTGTCGTCATATTTTACCACTTTCCTCGTCGGTATTTCGGAATGTTTTGAGGTTTATGCAGCGGAAAAATGTAACATTTCATATTTCGTGCCCAGCTGCTCACACACTTGCCACTGTATAACTGACAGCCAGTGTGGCCACGTGACCGAATTGTGTGACTAGATCCTTATGCGACCGAGGCATTAAGAGCTAGTAGGACAGCTGTAGGAATTTTCACTGATGTTTTAAATATACAGTTGGTACTCGTTATCTCCAATTCGCGTATATCGAAATTTCGGCTATGTCAAATTAATTGACTTGGTCCAGATTTTCCCCTTCTTTGTCTATATACATTTACTTCGTGTGTCTCAAAATTTATTTATTTCAAATTACTGCTATCTCAAAGTGGAAATTTGGACCCTCGCCCAATAGTACAATGCATATTTGTTTGTTTATCTTAAATTCCACAGACGCTAATTAGCCCGCCGATATTTTTCACACCTATCAGTAAACTGGTGACACTAGCTTTGCACGGGGCTATCTGTACAACAAATCGTGATTTTAGGCTTTCAATAATTATCAGATTATGTTTTGACGAAATATTTGCATGGTAATTATATGCCCAAACACAATGGGTTGTGCTTGACAATCTTTGCTAAAAATGTGCCAGATTTTTTTTAAATATTATCGAAGAATAAACCCTGGTTATAATTCACAATGTCTCTAGAACCTACTTGTCCATCTATGAGCGCTGAGCAATTTTGCATTGTGCAAAGTGTATTGAATATTGTGCATGTACATAAGTGCTCTTTATTAATAGAATGCAGTTCGCATGTTTTCGATCTATATTATTGTTGTAACCCTATTTGTTTATTTATTGAAATAAGCGGTTGAATAAATAAAGAAAAATATGCTACTTATGGATTATTATTTATTAATTATATATTAAAAACAATGTGTCATCTTCTTCATGATATCGACACAATATCAATACAATGATACAGATAAGATTTCTTGTTCACAAGCCGAAAATACCTCATTTCGGATTGGTCAAATTACGGACATCTCGAAGTCTTATTTTTGGTCCCATGAAATTCGAGACAACGAGTGCCGACTGTATTTGCTATGATGATGTTTGCAACACTGAATTGGTTGTATTGTGCTCTCTTGGTGTAATAAGTAAATGTGATTTTACTTCTTAGTTTAGTACCCTCTTCTATTCTACATATTTTATCCAGAATGCAAGAGTTTCACATTCGGACCCAACTGTTCACACACATGTCACTGTATAAATGGCAGCCAATGTGATCACGTGACAGGCACATGTGACCGGGGGTTTTGTGATCCGGGATGGCAAGGGGTTTCTTGTGACCAAGGTATTTTTATTTCCCTATTGAAGTTTTAATATTGATATGTTCCTGGAATTTTCTCTAGACTCTCTCGGAATCAAGAAATACAAGGTCATTTAAGATTCGAAATATTTCAGTACAGCTATATATATTAATTAAGATTAGATTTGAAATGAATTTATAAATAGTTTGTTTTACTCATGAATACCAATAGAGATGATATAAGCATCTTTAGGGTATGATTCTTATGACTCCACATGTCAAGTTCATTGACTGAAATGCCAGGTTTACTCAGGCATACGGGCATTTTGAACTTCTTGTCACATTGAAAAATAACGTACAAACTCGGACTGTAACGCACATGTGATTCCAAAACCTTTATTGGATCTGATGCTACTGTAAGTGCTTTATTTGCCGTTTCCCCCACCCCATAAAATAAATGAAATACGTTTATTTATCTATAGCAAAATTCACTTCCTAATATTGATATTTACCCGTTTTCCTACATTTAAACAGAATGTTCCAGTCCCTCGTTCGGAAAAAATTGTTCCCACACCTGTCATTGTGAAAATGACAGCAAGTGTGACCACGTGGTCGGCATTTGTTGCCCGAATCTGTGTGCCCCAGGATGGACTGGACCTTCATGCGACCAAGGTATTAGTACATACTATCTTCAATACAGTAACTGCATTTTTCATTTGATTTTGGTACATAATTAAGTTTTTCTTTTCATACCTATATATAAGACATGCAAAGTGCCTTTTGAAAGTAGTTTTCAGTCAATGTATTGTAAATATAGTTAGATTTTATTACATCTTTCTGACGGATTTAAAGCCCTTACTGTAGTTTAAAAAGAACGAGAACTTGATATTCCGTAGGCAAATTATATACCACCCGATAGTATTGTTATATCTAGCCAATCCTGGTTGTTAACTTCCTGGAAGTCCTATGTACAAAAACCAAAAGGACCGCCTTTATTTAAGCATCTTCTTTTGTCATTTTGAGCTTAGATAACGATCCATTCATTTCGTCAAACCAACTACAATTTTATCCTGTGTTCATTTTTCTCATAGTACATATGCAGGAAGAAGATACATTTCTTATAATACTTTTTACATTTCCTTAATGTGATATGTTAATGTGTGTGTATTTTGTTCGTTTTGTATAGGGATGTATTTAGATTTCTCAAAAATTATACAATCTTACTCAAATAATTCTCAAATCTTCCATTGATCCCGATGAAAAGAAGCAAGTGTTTTTCGTAAATTCATGTAAATGTTAAACTGTAATTATACAGGATGTGTTAGTCCCTACTTTGGACCTAACTGTGTTCACACCTGCCACTGTATAAATGACAGCAACTGTGACCACGTAACCGGCGCGTGCGAACTGGGACTGTGTGATCCGGGATGGCAAGGGTCATCATGTGACCAAGGTATTTGACACTGTCCCTGATAAAGTTTAAATATCAGTTGGGCTATGTGATCCAATGGAATAACACGAATTGCAAAAGTGTTTTATTTTATGTTCCCTCGTATTTTATGTCAGCCCTTCCGTTCCAAAATATTCGCTCTAAAACGTCATACAGAAAGTCATATCAGTTGGCTCGTCTCATATCTAAACTTTCATTCAATTTAATGTGTTTCTTTCAAGAGTGTGACAGTTCGGCATTATATCCAAATTACTGAACGTAGCCAATGATTCGCTATATTAATCACATTTCGACATCAAGGGTAACACGTGATGTTTTTTTTTAGTAATCTGTGCATTTCTTAGTGCAGCATGCCTGCAGATGTTGTACGAAATAGAAATATATTTTGAATTGCGTTTACTATAAACAATGAACTTTATTCAGGGTATTGTTGCTCTTATCTTCAGATTTATGACAATTTACAATTAAATATGTTGCTACTCACTCTGTTTTTTGAAAATATCAAAATAGCCCCAAATATTAACATGGGAATCTAATGAAAGATATGCTTCCAAATATGTATAACAATTTGAAAGTTACAGGAGTTCTAATGAGAAACTTGGTATTCAATAAATATTTGTTTTAATCGTTTATGATGCAACACAATAAAATTGTTTCTAATGATATATAGTATCTTTTATTATCTAGATTTATCTAAAATATGATTTTAACACTTTGAGGACGAGAAACGAACGCATACACACCGAGTCCATATGTCGTTTGTTTTACTCTACGATTTCTTGTTTAGTTCCTTTCATCCTTTATTTTTTTAACACGCACAAGTAGTGATTATTTTCCCACAATATTTCTTAAAAATATTAAGTCTCAATACATCAGGTACATTTGATGGCTTGTTATATGAATATTACCAGTTGGTACCCTTATATTCATTACAGAGAAACCAGATCTGTTTTCGGTATTACCACAAGCGAAAAATCAAGATGGCTCAGACAGTATGGGACTTGTTATAGTAGTGGTGCTGCTGACAGTAACATGTGTTGCTCAAACTGTATGCATCACTGTATTATGGACTAGACTGAGGAACATACGGTACTATTTAACAGTCATATAATCTTAAACAAATCTATTGATTGCCAAGTTTACTGAAACTATCTTCAACAGTAAACCCCTTTGAACCAAGATGTAACATATTCGAGACTTCTTATACATCTGATTGATACGGTTACTTATCACAGATATGTTGTGCTTACAGACAGAAGAATAACAGTAAAAGAGAGGAGGACAATTCTGTTCCAAATAAATCTTACGTTAATGAAATGGCTGACATTACTCCGAACATCCAAAATCTTCCTGGAGCCCCAGAGAACGACTATCAACCTGTGGAGATCGTGGACGATGTCAATATAGACTTACACCCAGACTACCAGGGCCTGTGTTACAGAAACAACACAGAAAGGGCGTATTCCATGTTGAGTACTGACAACAGACCTGTCCTTAATACAGCCCCTGATTCTGCCGATGTGCATGTGTATACAAATATGGCTATCAAATAGCCGCCTAAGACGTTTTCATATACAGTAGAACTTCGATGAGTCGAACTTCTAGGGACCGTGTCAAAAAGATCGACTCATCGGGAAGTCGACTCATATGTAGTGCATGTACCAGTGTATGAAAGAATGTTTGTTAAATGGTAAAAATCAAAATAGTAATGATAAATTAAAATCAATGTTTAAATTAGTAATAAAGACGCATATAAACTTCCGGTTTTCCTTAGCAACAATTAGCACATTCCGTTACACTAGTGCATTATGGTAGTTTTCTGTTTACAAATGGCGGATTAAAGACGCCGGTAAAAAGGTGCAAACACATTCTCGTGCCTCTCGCTAACATGTGAAAACATCCCGAGGCAATAATGGGTACAGGTAATTGGCAGTTCGACTCATGAAAGGTAAATCTATATAAGTTTTAGGGGAAAAAAAAAATTAAATTCTTGAAAAAAAAAGTCGACACACCGAGAAAGTCGACACATCGAAGTTCCACTCATCGAAGTTTTACTGTAGTTTGATAATAGTCTCAGCTGTCAGTCATAAAATCAAAAGCATCTCAAAGTACCGGAATATTGTAATTGGTTTATTGGTTGTTCCACCGATTTAAATATTAGTAATCATGTAATATGTGGGTTCTAATCGATAACTTTCAAATACTCAAGCAAAGGTGTATTTAATTATTTCAGCTAAATCATTCTTCTTGGACCAGACATACAAATGCTGGAACTTCCCTAAGAACGATATGTTAATGAGATTTGCCAGTACAATTTATCAACTTAAGTATTTCGAGACCATAGATCAAACCCACGACCGTTCAGACAGAAAAGCCATCCACATCGACATGAAGGCTCTTTAATTTTAAAGTAAGATCTACTTCAAAATTAAAGCACACGTACTAGGATTTTCAGCAAAGATTTTAAAGTATTAATCATTTATATTCAAAGTAACAAACATTGCGAATTTTCATTTTATAACATTTCACCTAATATTTATGAAAACATACATTTCTTTAGCTTTCATTGTTTTCTCCAATTTTTTTACGATAGTATTTTGCTGACATTTTGATGTTGTATATTATTTACCAAATATTCGTTCAGTCCATTTCATAGGGTGCTAGATGGTATTTTGATTTTTTAAATGTCAAATTCCTACTTTAGAAAAGTACTCTTTTATTCGCCAGGATAACGCAATGACAACTGCGTGCAGCTTTTTCTATTGTAGGTTTAAGCCTGCGATAAAGTAATTTTTTTATTTATACATGTATATCATTATTGTTTTTGCTGTCTGTATCATTTATCTACTTTTGTAATAGTTTTAGTTAAATGCTAATATTAATTGCGTCCTAGTTACTGCGTCTGTACTTTCTTAACATCATTTAGCAAATTCCTAAAACTGTTTTCCCCTTTTTATGTATTAGTGTTGTCCCGTCATTGCAAAATACAAATCCCCTGTAGGTCCATTCAGACATATAGCAAAATGTGCATTACGACTTTTTATACCTTTAATAATGAGGTATTCTTGTACTGTTTCGTTATATGACAGCTTAAAGATAAATAAAACAATCAAGATAAAAACACGTTTTTGAGTATCGAAAAATTGTGGCATCCTTACCACCACTACTGTTCCTTCAGCGGTACCGAGATTCTAGATTACCGTTAATAAAATGTATTCTAAAAACGCAAAACAAGCGCTTATAACACACACACACACACACACACACACACACACATTACGTGGCACAACTTCAAATGTTCTATTACACTTCTAAGATACAGTATGTGATAATCATTTGGAAAACATGCAACACCTCTGCTTTACGGGAGATTCCGAATTTTAAAATATCAGCCAAGGCTCATGTGTTACGTTTCGGACAAAGTCTGACTTGTAAAATAATCTATGTTTTTAATTTATTTTTAGGTGCTTCAATGACTCAACTTTAACATATAAATAAATGCTTTTCTTCGTATTTCATATTCAATGCCTTTTATCCGTGATCTTGAGGATCTGGAGGAAAACCTTTGTTCCATTAAAAACATCAAAGCCATTTGAAATATGAATACGCAGCCAGTATAAAAGTTGTTTATGGAGACGATATGACAGGCGTCTTCTTTTTTTTCTTTTGTAAAAGGTATGTAGGGAAATTTGATTCAGATCTTTTTCAGTCATTTTAGGACTTTGTTTACATGACTGGTATAGTCATGCAATCACCGTGATTCCAAATCAAGTCACGTTATCTTGACACTAACCAGTCCTTGAACTATCGTAACTTCATATAGATTGCAAAGCACTGAGACTTCTGTTTCATCTAATGATTTTTTATGACACAACCTCTTATTCCCACGATGGACGCTAAAATTACCCGACCATCGAGGGCGAACATTGTACATGTAGATCTGACAAAAAAGTCGTTTTTAAGATTTTAACAGAAGTGATTGTAGTATTCTGCCTTCATTTTTCAAATGATTTTGCAATTCAATTTATAATTTCTACTGGAAAAAAAACGCGTTATATGCAAACACTGTATTCATTATTGAAATTTCAGATCTATCAATAGTATTTTTCCGTATGCCTTGTTGGGATTTATGGTCAAAGCTATTGAACATGAAATAATAACAGGTGTAAATGATCCTTTAAATATACATCATGATACAATATTAAAAGCATGGTAAAAACACTCTCAATAGGTCTGATAGATCCGTTATTGTTTATTGGCAAGTTGAATAATTGATGTTTAATTTAAAGATTCAACAGAATATTTTTTTTCAATACCCGACAAAAATGATGCATGCATATTCGATAAAGAGGCAAAAACGTGTTTTTAAAGGCTAATAAAACTAATTTTTAAACCACCTATGTTATATATGGGAAAAAATCTAATTATATTAGAAGGAGGGTCAAATTTGAATCAATTGATTCATCCTTATAACACTGTTGGGGAGATAAGTTTATCAATATAAAATCCTGCAAATATTTATTGATATTCAGCTGTTGATAACTTTTTTACAACCAGGTTGTCCAAACACCATTGCTGACGTATCATTAATTATCTATTTTAATCTCCATATGGAAGTTATAAATTCAAACTGTTCATCCTCTTAGCACTTGATAATCCATATGTGTCTCACTTAATCGTGTATTCAATATATTCCTTAGTAAACAAAACCGATTGTTTCCTCGTTAAGTGTTTCAAACATTATTTGACTTTTATCTTAATGTTGCAGGAGACGACTTTTTATTTATTTCCTTTTTATGGCAATATACTGTCACAAGGCAATTTTTTTTTTATTAAATGTCTTTATTATTTTCCTTTAAGCCAAAAACGATATGCACCCACAGCTGTTTATCGACCGATTGCAAAGTACAGTTATTAGGGCACAAATGTCTGAGTTTGAAAAGAAATAAAATGTACTATTTTACTTGTTTATTCTATGACGCTGTTACGTACAATAAAACACGCTTAATGTATGCAAGGCAGCTGTAGACAGATAGATCTGTGCATGAAGAAAACTCAGAAATTAAAAAGCAAAATTAAGAGTGTCAATACATTTATGCAAGTTTTGTGTTCATAGACAACAACGGCAGTTCACACAGACTGTCAAGACCACCAATATAATCAATAGATAACGTTCCGTTTTTATGAATGTGCATGCTCTACAGATAAGCGACTTTGACCTTTTTTTTTTTTTTAAAGGAGGATTCCTCCTGAGTAAGATTTCTAAATTAATTTACTGTATTTTTGTCGACTTAATCATTATCAAGTAATTATTATTGGATCTCGTGCATGAATATATTATAGACATTTTATTTTGGAAAAAACTGTATGTGTACACCAGCTGACAATATAGTTATAACACAAAAGAAACGTATTCAAATATATAGCAATACTCCGGCAATTCACCAGTCACTGTCAGTCTGAGGGATACGGTGATTTGACAAAGACGGAATACAAATACAGTACTGATCAGAATAAGAATTACTGAATTTGAAACTGAAAATTAACGGAGAGTAAAGGGAAGGGTATCGCACATAGCAAAGTTATATATATTGGCATTTTAAAGATTTCTTTAAATAAAAAATATGTTATATGTTTAATATCTATATTTAACATTTATTTATCTTCAATATAGACGACGTATAAGCGACCATTATACATCTGCTTGATATATACACGTACGATGAACTTGAGGCTTGTAATTCTCCTTGTCAGCGCAGGGCTAGACAGCGCTAAAGGGAAAAGAGGTTTGTCTACTTACTATGTATAATAAACATATGCAAAAAGTACACATACTTTAAATTGAAGAAAAAATGAATGTCAACTAATTCTTTTTTTTTTACATTTTATTTTCGAATGGTCGTAAATTATTTAACTGTTCAGCTATTTTGTCGACATAATTACTTTAGCCAAAACAGAAATCTTCAAAAATTCGTTGATTGTTTTCAAATATGATGATTGCCTAATTACACTACACGCACCCGATATTGATGAACATCCATAGGCTGGAAGGTGTCTTCCCAACTGTCCCACTTTTATATAAAACAGTAAAAATCAAGGTGGGACAGTTGGGAATCATGCTTAATTGGATAACAATAGACTGTCATGGATGAGTGACTATAGTCTTTACCTAAATGGATGGAATATTTCAGTGCAATTATTTGTCTTATTGTCTTATATTATTAAGAGCAATTTGCAATAGTATTTATGGTTAGTAATATATTGCATTAGTATTTATAATAGTATTAGCAAAATTATTTATAATAAGTATTTATAATACTTATTATGTTTTAGGATGTTGTCAGTATTCTCTCTCTCTCTCTCTGAAATGAAGAAAACAAACTCTTTATGTTTTCATATAATATATTGCATTAGTATTTATAATAAGTTATATGCTATTAGCAAAATTATTTATAATAAGTATTTATAATACTTATTATGTTTTAGGATGTTGTCAGTATTCTCTCTCTCTCTCTCTGAAATGAAGAAAACAAACTCTTTATGTTTTCATATATTTATTATTTTAATTTCATGTGTCATAACAATTTTAATTTGAAAACAAGCATTTCATTTAAACAACTGTGACATTCCACCCTACTGATCTGTTCTATACAGAGTTACTCGTCAAACCGAATCAAATGCGATGCACAATCGGCATACTCCATCACAGTGATTTCTTCAGCCATGTACTTGTGTTTCAGGGCAGACAGTCTCTGTTCAAGTTGTCGGTATTTCCTCCTCTTCTTTTCTCTCACTCCTCCGGCACTGTGCTGAAGAATTTTGATAGCATTGGCAGCTTCAATCCTTTGTATTGTTTCCAAGAACTTGTAAATGTTCGGATGTGACTGTCTCATACTTTTCTTTAGTTTGTTGTGCCAGCCTTCCAAGTTGTTTGTTGTTCTTGGTCCTTCTGTCTCGAAATGGTTCCAGTTGTCCTTGTCTCCCTCAACCCAATGTTCAGTGACATAGTCTGTGAACCTTGAAACATCCACTGGAATCTCTGCATTTTCAGCATCCGTCAGTGCGACAAACCACACATCTTCAACATGTTGTATGGGGACTAGAGGCAGAACTGCAGCTCTTCTTCCTAGTTTCTTAAAGTCCTCATTCTCAGAATACAGTCCAACTAAGCCAAGCTTCTGTATCTTCCGCCAAACACACTGTGTGTAATGAAAAAAACACCCTTTCACATTCACATTTGGAAACACTCTGCGAGCTGCCTGCTTGGTTGCTGCCTCAAAGTCTATCAGGAGTGTGTCTGGTCCCAGTTCCATTCCTATTTCCCTGCATTTCTGTTGAAGATGTTGAAAAAGTCTGCAGTAAATCAGTAAATCAGTAATCTGCAGTAAAATGGGTTCTGTGCCAGATGCTGGAGATTTGTTCTTGTAGCAAAAATCAGCATCCTGTTGTCATTCTCTGCCTCATCAACCAGTAGGAACTGCTCACCAGTGTGCGTTTCAGTCCATTTTCCATCCAAATCTATGTCACTCCTGGACTTTGGTATCCCCGGTCTCAATGCACCTCTTTCCCTGTATAGAGATGACTTGGTGGAGGGGAAGGTTGGTAATCCTTTGCAGACTTGTTCTGCATCTTCGTCCCATTCTCTGTCTCTCAGACTGGATATGACTTCTTCATATATTGACGGAATCGGCGTGGTTTCTTCGCGTGCCCTCTTTCGCATGAGTTGATTTATTTCATGGCGCTTCAGTTCCATGTGTTCGGCTGCATGATTATGGGTATTGGTCACAGAAACTGGAATGTTGTCAGCTGTTGTGATTTTAGCAGAACAGGTTCGGACATGACAGACCCAGTACACCCTTGTTGGTTTTCGGTTTTTGACCTGGTATCTGAATCCATTGTAAACCAGACTATCACCACCACGTTGGTTCTTGACAAACTGCACACTCACTTGTGCATTTGCCATTTTAGCTTATAATTTCAGACGATGTTACTTAGTGAAATTTTACTATCAAATGAAGACATTTACATCAGAATGTAAATATATTGTATCTGATACAGTTCAGTTCATTAATGAGATATCACAGTTTGAAAGTCACAATAAATTGATAACCAAAAATGTTAATTACTTCAAATCAAATTGTTTACCTTAAGTAGTAAACTGCTAGATCAAAGGACTTGTTTGTATTTCTTAATCCAATCACTTAGCAATATATACAGGATAAATGGACTTTAGTTGGACCAATCAATTAACACAATTTAAAGAAAAAAGTAGCAGAGGTGATAATTATCTTAATAAGTTCAAATTATTTTTTATCTTTATCAATTCACATAAGCTTTAAAGCCAGAGATCAAAGGAATGCATGTTTACACTAAAATTAATTAATTTAGTAACCCTCACATTTTAAAAGAAATAATACAATATAACTAAAACATGAAATTTTACCTCTTAAAATACAAAATCAAAAAAAAAATCAGAAACAAAATCAGATAATACAACTTCAATTCATTTTAATGTGTTGTAGTTTGAAATAGATTATAATCCCTTATCAAAACACACCCAGCAAGGTGCTAAAAATCTTGAGTGGGACAGTTGGGAAACAAAATATCAAAAAGTGGGACAGTTGGGCATAAACCTGCTGGAATTACTATAAAGTGTTTTGAAACTAGGGTTGGTTGATGATTCAAATTGCACACATTTTTTTTCTTTCATTTCCCTCACCATTGTTTCCGTATCAGCCAGATCAGATTTAGAAAACAAAAGTGTTTTATTTTTCAAATTTGTATAGATATTTATTGGATATGTCCTGCTACGTTTAATAACAATTATAGTACCTAGTTACCTGAAAAATTTAAAGTCTAAGAAATTTTGATACTGTTGGATAAATTAGACCTTTTGATGTCCGAGCTTCAGATATGAAAACATGTCTGTTAGTACAAAATCAGTCAGTAAACATTTGTTTAAATGTTGCATACAGGTGTACTTTTAAGCATGCTACACAAAATTGTGTTAATTTTATTTTTATAGTTCTCCATAGTGACCATTAGGCTCCTACAACCTTAGGACATTTTTATACTATATAAAATATTATATTAAAATATATTTAGTCACTATTTTAGTATATAGGATATAGATTGGACTATTTTTAAGCTCAACATTTTTAAACATTCACATACTGTCTTGAATATGTACTGCTGCATTGTTTAGATTGATGAATCAGGCATGACCCTGGCTTCATGAATTAGATGTCTAGGTTCTGCACATTGCAATGTACTTTTGATCGAATTCAAAGAATTATGGACATTTGGATTGTCGGGTGAATAGATGATAGTACGGACATTTACCATTCTTATATATTACCAATATGATTTACCAATAAACTTTGAATTTGATAAATTCCACTCGCATTCGCATTGAAGGTCTAGAGGGGATGATTTGGACCCCTGTCGACGACATACGAAATATAAATGGTACTGGTATAGCTGTTTGACTCTCAGCACATAAAGGTAATTCCAGGACTGATTAGCCAGGTGTCAGGACAGTCTGACTGAATGAGGTATCAAACAAGTTTTCTACGGGATGATCATGATATTGCTGTGGGGCAGCAACACTTTGTATGTCCCGTGAAGACAAAATTCCCCAAATGACTGAAATACTGTCGTTGGGATATTTAAACCAAGCAAACAATGAAACATTTAGTCTCTAATCGCTTTCTTTCTGTCACTGATCATTGATCTGAAAGATCAGAAATGTCAGATGACTGTAAATATATAATAAATCAACTATGCTTTATAGATGATATAGCCCCTATCATCCACGCTAAATTGTAGTGACAATTAATGAAACGCAAGTCTCTCTTCTGACGGCAACATTGTGAATATATTCATTTCATGAATGATTTTCAGATAATATAGCCATTAACAAACAAGCCATGCAATCATCCACATTAAATTTTAATGGCTACGATTGGAACGCAAATTTCGCTACAGACGACAACACGATTTTTAACGAAAACTGCAGGTGTTGTAGTGGTACAATAAAGAACGGAGGATTTGCCTGGTGGGAGGTGGACCTTGGGAAAGAATACAACATCGGGAAAATTGATGTGTTCGGTCGGAATGACAATGAAAAAAGTGGGTGAATCTCAAATAGCATTTGGAGAGAAAATCATTTTCCCATAAATTGTTGAAATATTTTTTTCACTTTTTTTTAAATTTTTACCTTTATTTCATGATGAAAAAGAAAATGCTATTATTTTCAATAATCAAATTTGATTTTTATTACAGTTGTAGTCTTTTGACTATTCCAAAGTGTTGAAAAGGGCAATGTTTTATTTCCGTTAGTATAATGACTGTACAAAACGGAAACATACGTTGTTAAGTGTTTATTAATTCATCCATATGCATAAATGTATTTGTATACTTGTACAAAACATTACCAACTTCGAGAGAGCACCACAAAAAGTGTTGCTTCTATTTAGCTGCGTGGACTATCGGCCTCTGGATTAAAAAACCACACACACACACACATATATATATATATATATATATTAACACAATAAAGGAAACTGAAATAGAATCTGAAAACTTTTTTAATAAATATGTTGATTTTTCCAGCAGGAAATAATACAATAAACAAATAAATTCACCCTTACTCAATATTTCGGCAAAAGTTTGCCTTTCTTATGTTTTTTTCTCTTCAACTTTCCGCACATCCCTTTGCCTAAAAGTCAAGGCCATCTATACCATCACTGCCGTATTTTAGTCTGATTTTGTATTAGTTTCCTGTATTATTAACTTCCCTTTTTAAAACCTTACTCTTAGGTCTGTCAAAATAGATAATTAATATTTTCGCTAACAGCGTTGCATGACTTCCTTCATACTTGGTACGACCCAATAGAAGAGAAGCGATTTGTCGTTATAAAACTATTTAATTCTTTGTAGTTGCAAACTTATCAATTATATAGAGAATCTAACATGAGTTGCTATTTCATATCAAACTTTACTTAACGAGTTCATGAAAATGTAATTAAGCGAGCTTCTGGCGAGATATGAAATAACAATTCATGTACAATGTATATGACTTTTACTGACAGTAAATTGCGATTATAACAATAAACTAAAACATAAATAAACGGACTGTTGATTACGGATTATTATTTGTAATCTAAAACCAGGAAAATAGTTTAAAATAATAACTGAAAATAACGATTTAATGTGTGTATTTCTCATACATTTTCAACATCATATGCATAATCATCTTTTTGATCAAAGTTAGTTACATCAAACGCATTTAATCCAGCTGTTCAAGTTCATAACATTATGTATAAAATAAAATACACGCGCGTGATGCGGAGTGATGTAATTCTGCCTAAATGTTATATGTAACGTGTTAAACATAAGAAAATATGTAATGGCTATACGACACCGGAAACAGCTGTTTGAGTATAATGTCATATGATAAAAATTTATTCGTGCTGATGTTTGTTTACATTCATTCACTTTGTAATTCCAGATCAACTGCAAGAATTCAAATTATACTTGTCTAACTTTTCACAATCAAGAACAAACTTGATGTATAATGATAGTGAGACAACCGAAGATCAATATGTGTCAAGGGGAGGTCACTACACAATAACAGTCGGGCAAGTGCTCAGTCGTTTTGTGGCAGTCACTCTGAATACTAATTATGAACTCGTCATTTGCGAACTGCAGGTGTTTACAGGTATATAAATCATATATAAACATTATAGACAAATGCGGAAAAAAATAATAAAAAACAACATCTAGATCGCGTTTTGTTTATACTATATATTTGCTCATACTGCGTTCTACGTTTGCTTTACATAATTCCCCGAACAATTAATATAACATGTGGTTAAGTACGTATGTATGAAAATGTATTGAACTGTCAAGATAATGGCGCCTAACGTCATGTCGACATAGCTCGATCAAAAGGATATTAAATAATTATGCCTATCATATCAACTTCTTTTGTAAAATATTGATAGTTGATATGTGTAGATAATTTAATAACGTCGTATTGCCCAACAGCTTGTCCCGACGGACACTACGAACCGAACTGTGCCCCGTGTGATTGTGAAG
>CM037777.1:60904399-60954399 GCA_021229015.1 Solen grandis
AACCCGTCTGGGTCGCCTTTGTTCCCCCATGGGGTGTCGGGAACAATTTTGCAAAATTGGGGTGGACCTTTTTTGTTTTTCGGTTTTTGTTTCAATCATGAATAATAAAGTAAGAGTATGTGCATGTTTTATATACCGGATTGACCTACTTTCTGTGTTGGCGCCCCCCCCCAAAACGTTATTTTTTCACCCAAAAAAAATTTAAGTTCGCCCTTTTACCTGAGTTTGATAGCATTGTTCTCGGCCTTGCTTTTTGGGGGGGGAAAATTTACTACTAAGGGGAAAAATTTTTCTTTTTAAATTTTTTTTTTTAATTTTTTTTTTTTTTGTTTTTTTTTTTTTTTCTTCCCCCGGGGAAATTTCCTTCGTAAGTTTTCCAAAGTTTTAAAAGGGAAGGGGGTTTTTTGGGGAAAGGAGAAAAAAGTGGGGAAATCAAGGAAGGGGTTTAAAAAAAGGAAGGGGGTTTTCCCCAAATTGTCCCGGGGTTTTTTCCCCCCTTTTTTTCCCCCCCTTTCCCGGATTTGTCGGGGTTTTTTTCCTAGCATATCCAGAACCCCAAAACGGGCCCCTTAGGGCCCTTTGGGGGTTTTTTGTATTTGAGTGAGTGTAGAAACTTTCAATAAATAAGGTCCTTTTCGGGGCCAAAATTTCAATGATGTAGGAAAGGAAAAAATAAAACTTTTTTTCTTTTTGATTTTTTTTTTTTTTTTTTTAAAAAAACAAACATGTGTAAACCCCAAAAACAATAAATTTAAAAAAAGGGTCATACGGGGAAATAAGGGGAAACCCAAAAACAATTTTTTTGTTTTTTTTTTTAAGTCAAAATTTTCCCCAAAAGTCATTTTTCGCTTCTTTCCCCGGTGGGTTTTCACCCCGAAAATTTTTTTAAAAGGGTGGGGGTCGGGGCACCCCGATCCCCTGTGTTGACGCTTTTTTTTTTTTTTGCGTTTTTTTGGGGGGTTTTCGGTAGGTTTCCCCCAACCCCCAGAAAAAAGGGGCTCAAAATTCCCCCAAAATCATGTCCGCCCCGTGGAAAATGTCTCAGCTACGCCCCCTTTTCAAAATTTACTGCCCCCCTGTGCGTTTACTGTGGGTTTTCAAAAAAAAATTATCCATTTTTTAAAGGGGCAAGGGGAAAAGAAAAAGGGGCCCCCGGGGTTTGTGCCCCAAATGTACCCCCTCTGTGGGTTTTTTGGGCAAATTTTAAAAAAAAAAAGTCCCGGTTCATGAAAACCCCTTTGGGACCCCCCCTTTTCTGTTTGAGGGGGTTTTTTTGGGGGATTTTCCGATGAAAAAATCCCCCCTTTTCCCTGACAGGGGTTTTGCATGCCCCCTTGCCCTTTTTTTTTTTTAAGGGGGATCAGCTTTTCAGTTAAAAGTTTTGTATTTTGTCCTTTCCCCCCGTTTTTAAATGAAAATTCCCCGGTCTTTCCCCGAAAAAGGGGAAAATCTGAATCGGGAAAATTTTAGATTTTATAAAGGGGAAAAAGGGGGCACACCCCTTTATAGGCCTGAGTCAGGGGGGCCCCGGTTTGCTTGGGGTGTTTTAAAAAAAACTTTTCCCCCAAATTACTTAAAATTTCCCCCAAAAAAGATGTCGAGTAGTGAAAGAAAAAAGCGTTTTAGGGGGCCCTGCAAAAAAAAACCAAGAGTGATATACGGGAATATTTTTCCATAAAGCCACGGGACAGAGAACTTTTTTTGAAAGTTTAAAAAAAAGGCCACGTGTTCGATGTTTAAAAAATTTTTTAAAAAAAATAAAAAATCAACTTTTCAATGACATGGGGAAAAAAATTTACAGAGAAGCCCCCGGGGTTTTTTGACAACGTCAAAAAATTGTATTCCATTTTAAAAAATCCTGACCCAGCATTTTTTGGGGGCCACCCTTCCCCCCGGGAAAGAAAAAAAATTTCAGGAGATACGCTTTTTTAACGAAATAGAAAAAAATTTTTACAAAGCAAACCCCCAAGGGTTTTTTAAATTTATGACGGGGGGAAAAACCAGTTAGAAATGCACAAAAACATTTTTGCCCGAGGGGGGGGGAATGGGAAAAAAAAAGAAAAAAGAACGTTTGGATCTCCCTGAGCATTTTAGAAAAATGCCCGTCAAACGAAGGGATGGTTAAAAATAGACAATGTTCACACAGTATGTGCTTGGGGGGATCAATTTTTGGGGGGGGGTATGTTTTAAAAAAAAAAAAACGGAAAAAAAACAGCCCGGAAGAAAAAAAAGGAATTTGAAAATTTTTTGGGAAATTTTTCCAAAAAATTTTTTTAAAGCCCCAAAAAACCAAGGGGAAAATTTTTGATTTTTTTTAGGCATTTTTTTTCCCAAAATTTTTCCTTTTTTGGGTTTTTGGGGAATACAAAAAAATTTAAAACCCCCTTTTTTTCCCCCCTTGTGATCAAAAGGTGGCCACCAAAAATTTTTAAAAAGGGCGTGTTTTTTAATCACCCAACCCCCTTTAAAGACAAAAGCAAAGTGATTTTTTTTTTTATCATCATGTAAACATTTTTGATTGCATTTTCTCAAAAAAATGGTTTTTTCCTTGGGGTGCCCGCCCCCCCTTTTGTGAACACTGTAAAATAAGGTTTTTAAAAAAAAGAAGCTCAATTGGGGGAAGAATTTTTTTGTCTGTGTTACGCCCCCTTTTTCCCCTTTTTCCCCAAAAGGGGAAGGAAAATTTTTTTCCCTGTGGGGGCCCGTGGTAGAAAAATTTCATAAAAAAGAAAAAGTTTTTTTATCAAAAAAAAAAGCGAAACCCGGAAAATCTTTTTAAAAAATTTTTGTGAAAGTGTATGGCAAGCCCAAAAATGTGGTCCCCAAAAGGGGTTTTGGGGGGAAAAGAAACATCTTTTTTCCTGGCACTAAAAAGGAAAATATGCAAGAAAGTTGTTGATTTTTGAACATCAGTGTTAAATCCCACGTACAAAAAAACCCCCGAACATGAAGTCCCCCCAAATTTTTCCTTTCATCTTCTTTTTACTTTGGTGTCGATTTTATTTGGGTGAACCCCTTTTCCAAAAATTTTGTGTTGCCCCCAAAGTTTTTGTGGAAAGGGGGTATGTGTCCCCAAAAAAAAAACCCCGGGGGCCCCCAAAAGCGAAGCTGTGGGGAGCCTAGAGAAAAAATATTTCGTGGGGAACAAAAATTTGTCAGAAAATTTTTTTCAATTTTGGCCCCCTTTTAACCCAGCACAAAAAGGGGGCCAAAAAATTTTTTCCCCCAAATTTTCCCCAAAGGGGGCCAATTTTTAAAATTTATTTTTTTAGGCACTTTACTGAAAACATTAACAACCAAACCAGAATTGATCATGAATGGAACCCCAAAATTTTAATGAGGGAAAAAACCCCTAAAAGTAAAAGATTCATCGTTTTACTGGGGGTTTTTTTCAACATCCCCCTTTTTCCTTTTCCCCCGGGGCACGTTTGGATTGACTGAGATGGAAAAAAGGGGGGTTTTCCCCCTTTTTTGCCAACAAGGTGAATAAAAAAACTTTTTTGGGGTTTTCTCCCCCCTACATTTTTACAGACCCGAAAAACCTTTTAAAAACCTGAAAAGGAGAAGCTTTTTCCCCCGAAAGGTACAATGAAAAAGGGGGGAAAAAAGGGCCCCTTTTTTTTCACTTTAGTTAGAAATCCCCAAAAAAATACTGCAAAAAGATGTGGACATCTTGAGACGAGGTTTGGAGAGTTTAGGAAAAAAAATGTTTTTGGCCAGTGCCCCCAAAATTGGTTCCCCTTTCCGGAAACGACCACTTTTTAGCTCAAGTGTGCAACCCCCCCTTTTTGGGGTTTTAAAAAATTTTTTGCTCCAAAAAACCCCTTTTTTTTAAACTTTTGATGCCGGGTATCCCCCCAAAACCCCCACCCCAAAAAAAAAGGGGTTCGTTGGGATAGAAACCAATGCTTCCAAAATTTGAATAAGCCCCCTTTTTTCCCTGCATTTTAAAAAAAGGTGAAGTAAAAAAATTGGGGGCCCTTACGTTGACGGATTCCCCCAAAAGGGAAAAAAACCCCCTACGAATTAAAGGGGTGCTTTAAAACCCCCGGGTGTCCCAAAAAATTACCCAAAAGGGGGGACAGTGGTTTTTTAACCCCGGGTTTTTCACTTCAAAATATTTTTAGCAGTTATACAATGCCCCCAAAACCCCTTTCCCCGGGTTGGAAAAAATTGGTTAATCTCAAAAAAAGGGTTTTCCCAAAGTTGTAATGTTTTGGGAAAAATTTTTTTTGATCAAAAAATGCAAATTGAACCCGAAAAAAGAGAACGGGGGAACCGTTCTTTTCCCTTCAAGACCTATTTACCTCCCCGGGAAAAATTTGTTTGGTGGACGAAAAACCAAATTTTTGTTCAATTATACCCTGAAAAAGGGGGCAAAAACCCCCCAAGGGGGAAAAAAACAAGTATTGCTGACATTTGCCCCCCTGTATCCAAAATTTTGGGAAAAAATACAAAAAAAAAACCCGGGGGGGAAACCCCCCAAAAACTTTAAATCAAGAGATTTTTTTTATTTTAAAAAACATTGGAAAATTTTTCAAGGGGGCTCATCAAAAAACGTGTTTTTTCCCCCCAAAAAAACCTGTGGCCCAAAACCCCCCCTTCCTTTTTTTACCTTTTTAAAAAGAAAAATGATTTTACAAAAAGGGGGCCGGGTTTTTTGTGCCCCCGGGGAAAGGGGGGTGAAAAATGCAATCACACTTGTTCAAACGCTGTTTTTGGTACCTGGACCCAAAAAGGGGGAAAAAACCCCAAACTTTTTTAGTTTGGATTTCCAATTTTGGGAGACGTTTCCCCAAAAAAGGCCCCCGGGGCACATGGAGGGGAAAAAGGGGTTTTTAAAAAGGGATTTTTTAAAAAAATACTTGAAATTGAAACCCCAAAGGGGCATTTTGGGTTTTTTAATTGGGGGTTTTTTTTAAAAAGAAGTTTATGAAGCACCCCCTTTTAAAAAAGGGAAATTTCTTTCTGATAGAGGGGGGGTTTGGGTTTTTTTTTTTAAACCCCCGTGAAAAAGAAAAAAAGGAAAAAAAACGTTTGCCAAAAAACCTTTTTTTTAATGCTTTTTTTGGGGGGAAAAAAAATTGCCCAAAAAAATGGTTTTTAACCCCAAAAACCCCCTATGTGACTAAAAGGGGGAACCCCGGGTTTTTATGACTTTTTTTTCCGGGCCGTCATGTCACTTTTTTGCAGTTTTTCCCCCGGGGGTTTTGTTCCCCAAAAAATTTTTTTTTGGGGAAAATTTTTTTGGATGAAACGAAAAACCCAAAACAAAACCCCCCATCTTCAAAAAAAAGTGGTTTTTTGCCCCCTTTGTTAAAAACCTATGCCCCCACTTTTAAAAAATTTCCCCCAGTTGGAAAAACTTGGGGGGTCGGGGGGGTGATTTTGACCAGACAGTTTTTTTTTACATCTAAAAAAACCCCGGGCCCCCTTTAAAAATTTCCCCAAAAAAAAGAGGGGGCCCGTTTGGGGAAAGGGGGGCAGGATGAAAAAGTAAAACCCCTGGAAAGGGGGTTTTCAAATTGTGGCATTAGGGCCAAAAAAAAAAAGGGGGGGGAATTATCGATGGGAAAAAAGGGAAAAAAACATCAGAAATGCAAAATAAAAGGCATCACTTTGGGGGGAAATTTTTTTGTCAGAAAGTCAATTTTTTTAAAGGGGGATGGGCGATCTGTGTACAAAAATCGCCCAAAAATTACAGGGCAGTCATCCCCCAATTTTTTCCCGAAATTTTTGAAAAAAATAGAAAAAAGGCCCCAAAATGATCAGTGGACAAAGACCCCCGGGGGGGTTCCCCCCAGTGTTTACCAAAAAAAGCTTTTGGGGTGGACCAAAAAAAAAGGAAAAACCCTACGGGGTTCCCAAAACCCTAATAAAACCCCCCGGCTTGTATCGTGTGCATTTTTTTGAACGATTTTGGTTTTGGGAAAAAAAACGGTTATTCAGTAATTTAAAACTCTACCCCCTTTTAAAAAGCCCCAAAAAAATGAAAAAACAGACATTTCGTTTTAAGTTTTTAGAAAACCTGGGGGGGATTTTTTTTAAAAAAAATTATTTTTTACTTGGGGGCCCCCCCCGGTTTGGGAAAAAGAATTAAAAATTTTTAAAAAAGATGAAGGGGTCCCTCTTTTTTTAAAAACCCAAAAATTTTGATATGTTTTTTTTTATGTACGAGGGCCCCCATCTTCCCCAAAACAGCCCCCTTTAAAAAAAAAGGGGGTTTTGGGCTTTCAAAGGGGGGTTTTTCCAAATTTTTTAAACGTACGGAACCCCCCTCTCTGAAGTGTTGGTAAAAAATACAAAATTTTTTTAACCCCCGAACATTTTTTTTAAAGGTGGAAAAAAATTTTTTAAAACCTTTTTTTATGAGGGTAGAAAACTCAGATTTGCGAAAAAAAACCCGGGGGACGCCCCCAGAGGTTTTGTTCCCAAATTTTTCTGACCCCCAAAACCCCTTTTCACTTGTGAACAAGTTTTTAAAAATTTTTGGTAAACATTTTCCCCCAAAAAATTCAAAAAAACGGGGCCCAAAAATCCAAAATAAAGTTCTTTAAGACCCAATAAAAAAACCCCTTGAAAGGTTTGGTTGGGAGACAAAATTCCTCGGGGGGAACCTAAAAAAATAAAATACTACGCGGGGTTTTTTTCAAGACAAAAATGAAAAAATCAAAACATGGGGAAATATTCAATAAGGAAAAAAAAAAAAACCCCCTTTTGGAATCCATGGCGTAGAGCTGTGTTTTTTTGGCTTTTGCGTGTATTTGGGAATTTTTAATTCAGAACAAGGCGTTAAGAAAATTTCCCGGGGAAAAATGTTTGCAAAAAGGGGGGCAGGGGGTTTAAAAAAATGCATGGGTTTTTTCCCAAAAGATATTGCCGGAACATGGATGAGGGTTTAAAAAAAGATAAAAATTTATGATGTGTTCAAAAATTTACTTTTTTTTTCCCCGAAATTGTTCAAGTGTTTTATTTCCCCAAAGATGTATAAAAAAAAATTTTTTGTCATGTAAAAGCCCCGTTTTTATTTTTTAGCCCTTTTATGGAAAGTAGTTTCCCCTTTTTCAACTCCTAAAAAAAAATTTTAAAACTCAGGGAAAAGGGGTTTTCCCCGGAAAAAAACCCCCCCCTTTTTTAAAAAAAAAATTTTTTTTAAATACAAAAAAGTTTTAAAATTTTATTTTGGTACAAAAAAACATCGTCTGGTTTTTAAAAAAAAAGGCCCCAAAAAATGCCTACGCACAGTTAAAGAAAAATGAAGCTTTTTAAATTCATTCAGGGTATTCCCCCGGATGATGAAAAAATAGGGGACGAAAAAAAAACCCCTTTTTTCCCCCCTTTTTTTTCCCTTTTTGATGATATGTTAGGAGAAAAAAAGAGGAGAAAAATTTTAAAAATGGTTCACGCGAAAAGGGGGAAACCCCCGAAATGCCCCCGTCATTTACCCAAAACCCAAAAAATTTTTTTCCCAAAAATCCAAAACTTGGGCCCCCCCTCAGCTTAAATGCCCCACTACAAAAATATTATTTTTAAAACACAAAAAAATTTAAAAAGGGAGAATTTAAAACACTTTGCGAAAAACCAAAAAAACCCAAAAACCCCCCCTTTGGGGATGGGTATTTTTAAAAATTTCCCCAAACCCCTTTTTCCCCCATGGATATTTTACCCTTTTTTTTCATCCAAGAAAAACCCGGGGAACCCGAATCGGGTTTTTAAAAAAAGGGTGGGGTTCCATCGGTGGGTTTTAAAAGGGGGGAAAATCGCGGAACCCCCCGTCTACACTTTTTGTATAAAATGAAGGGACATGACACCCCCTCATCAATTTTTTAAAAGGGTTTTTGCCCCCCCTGGGAAAAAAAACCACATTTTTGTGATCAAAGCTCCCCCCAAAACTTTTCCCAAAGGGGAAACCCCCGAAACGGAAAGAGCTGGTAGAATCAGGGTATTTTAAAAAGGGGATGGTGGGAAAAAGGGTTAAATTAGCTGCACGAATCATTTTGAAAAAAAAAATAACCGTTTCCAAAAAAGAACCCCCGGAATTTTTAAAAAAACGCAACAAAGACATTTTTAAGGGCAGTTAGTTTTTTTAAAAAATGGGGGTGACCAAAAACGACAAAATTATTTTAAAACCCCGTGGTGGGGGTTTTTTCCTTTTGGGGGGGACCCTCATTCGTTTTTCTGCTTCGATGGAAAAGGGACCAAAGCTTTTTGGGGGGAAAAAATTTTGGGCCAGTAGCAAAAAACAACCACCCAAAAAAAAAAATCACCACCAGGAAAAACGGGCACGAAACAGCCAACAAAGCCCCAAAAACCCCCCCGTAAAGGGAAAAAAAAAAGGAAGGGGAAAAAAAACATTTTTTCATGATTTTTTTTTTTATTTTTAAAAAGAAAAAAGAAAATCTGTATCAAAAGGGGGAAAAAAAAAAGGGGCCCCCCTTTCTGATTCGTGGTGTTTTAAACCCCGGGACAACCCCCCAAAACATCACCATTTTTTGGCCCCCCCTTCTCCCCCCTTTTCCTCTTTTTCTACCCTTTCCCCAAGGGGAAATTCGATGGGGGTTTTGGGTTTGGGTTTTCACCAAAAGGGCCCCCAAAAACGGTTTTCCCCAAAACCCCCCCCCACAGTTGGGGCGACAATTTTTTTTCCCCCTTTTCCCCCAAATTTTTAAAGGGGGGGGTTCATCATCATCAAAAACATCATAAAAAAACATAAAATTTTCACCAATCCCAACCCCCCAAAATTTCCCCTTTTTTAACCCCAATTTTCCGTTACTCCCGATGAGAAATTCGGGGCCGCTAAAATTTGTCCCCGGCAATATCGTTTTTTAAAAAACCCCTTCAACAGGGGTTTTAAATTTTAAAAAAAAAACCAAACATTTCTTTTAACTTTTTTCCCCTCAAAAAACCGAAAAACCCCAAAACTGGGTTTTGAAAACCCCTGGAAAAATTTTTTGTTCCCCTTTTACAAAAAGCCTCCCCAAAAAATTTGAAAAAAGTTTTTTTCAAAAAACCCCCCAAAAAAAATTTGGGGGGATTGTGGGGGTGAATGTTTTCACAACTTTTTAAAAGGGCCCCAAAGTCCATGTAGACCCCCCAAAAGCTTTCCCTTTTTCATTTAAGAGACAACAGCCCCCAAAAAGGTTAGAAACAAAAAAGTTAAAATTCGAAAAAAGAAAATCATTTAAATTTTAGAAAGGGGGTTTTTTTTCCCCTTTTTGGGGGCCTTTTGCACCACTCTTAGAAAAAACTTTATACCTCTTGCGGGGGGAAAAAATTTTATTGGAAAATATGAAGAAGAGGGCCCCCATTTTCCCCGTTGGGTTTTGTTGGAAAAAGATGCCCCCATGCGAAAAAAGAAAAAAGCCCTTTCGGTTACCCCCACCCCTCAAGTGGGGTCAGACTTCATCATTCCAGAAAAAAAATGAATCAAGTTTTTGACGCCCCAAACAATTGTTTTTAAAACAAAAAAAACACAAAATTTGGAGAAAAATATTACAGGGCCCCTTTTTTGGGGTCAAAAAAAAAAAACATTTTAAACCCCTTTTAAATTTTCCCCGCTTTTGGGGGGAAAAAAAACAAGTACAGGGGAACTCAAAAAAAAAAGGGGAAAAAACCCCTTTGGGACCTTGAAAGATCAAATTCTAGCCCCGGCCTTCCAACGACCATGGGGGGAAAAGGCTACTTTTTTTTTTAAAAATACTGAAAGACCATCCTCATTTAAAGGGTTTTGGGGAATGAAAGGGGCCGGGGTTTAAAATATAAAAGGAAAAAAACCCCTTAAAAGGGTTAAATATTTTTTTATTCTGGCCCCAAAGATGTACTTCGACAGGGGAAAAAGGGGGAAAAAAACCACGAGGTTTTGGGGAAAAATTTTTTTTGGGGAATGAAAAAAAAGGTTTTAAAATTCCACAAGAATTTTGTGGGCAATAAAGTCGATGGAATTTTCTTTTCAAAAAACAAGATGTGATGAAGAAGAAGAGGAGGAGGAAGTTTTTTTTGATATTTTTTTCCCCCCCCAAACCCCACATCAAAGAAAAAAAAAACCCTTTTAAAAAAGGGGAAAAAACCCCAAAAGTTATTAGCCTTTTTGTAAAAGGGACGCCAAAAAAAGAAGGACCGTTACTTTTTCACCTGTACAAAAGTTTCCCCGATAATAATACGATTTTTGGGGGAATTTTTGGGCCCTTTAAAAAGGCCCCGCGAAAAAAAAGTTAAAAAACTATCATTTTTGGGGGTGTACGAGACTGGGGAAGTCAAAAAACCTACACGTTGCAAAAAACCCAAATAGACAAAAAAAATTTTTGGCGTCGACAGGGCTGTGGTAGGAGGTATTTTTTCATCAATGGCAAGCTTTATCTCGAGATATGCAAAGTTATGTACAAAAGAAAAAATTTACCAATGCTACTTTTTTTTTGTGTCATTGATGGGTTTTTAAAAAATTTTTCTTTTGGGGGTTTTTCCAAAAATTTTTAAAATGGAAAGGACGCTCATCCCCAAAAATTTCAGTTTTTCTTTAAAAAAAGGGCCCCCAAACCCCTTCTTTGCAAACAGACAAAAAGGGCCCCGGGGAAATTTTTTTTAAAAAAGGGGGTTTTTTAAAATTTTTAGACAAAACATGACAAATTTTTTTCCCCTTTTTGTTGGGAAAACCCTGAAACTAAAGCGGTATTGTTTTTAAAAATTTTTAAAAAAACGTTAAATAAGAATGTGGAATATTTTTTTCTCAAAACAAGACCCCTTTTATTAAAAAGGATGTACCCTTTAAAAAAATTTGGGACAAAAACTTTTAAAAAAACGTTTTTCCGAAGCCCCCGGGCGTACCCCTGATCTGTGTTAGAGGGGAAAAAAAAACCCTGAAGTCACCCCAAAAAATTATATGGGGAACCCCCCCAAAAAAAAAAATAAGAAATCAATGATTTTTTAAATGGGGGGGAAAAAAAGGGGGCATCCCCAAAAAAAAACCCAAAAAAAAATTTTCCAAAGGCTATTACCCAAATGGACCCGTGGAATTGTTCAAAGTGGTTCGCATCCAAAAAAACACATCCAAAAAACCGTAAAAAATGGGGAAAATTTTTTGGGGAAAAAAAGGGGAAAAAAAACGCCGGTTTCCCTTTTTTAAAAGGGGGGGGAAAAAATTTTTCCTTAAAAAAAAATGATGAAACTATACGAAGTGGAAAAACAGTTCTTGCCCGGGGTACAAGGCGTGTTTGGCGGTAAAACCTTTTTTTGAAGTGAAAGCAAGTGGTTGGGTTTTCCCAAAAAAATTTTTTTAAAAAATTGGATTCCAAAATTTGGCATTTAGTAAAAAATAAAAAAGTCGTGAAAAAAAAAGTTCGGTCCGATACCGGGGAGTGTTCAGGTAGACAACAGTATACGACGGAAAAAGTGGGCCAAAAACAACAGAACACTTTCTTGAAAAAATTTTTGTGATCTCTTTACGGGGGCATTTTGGTATTAGTAAAACCGTGTTAAACCCCGTCCGATCGTGAATTTGGTTGCGGAGGGGTACTTCAAAACGGTTCATTCTTCCCCAAACCCCCAAATTTTTAAAAATTTTAAAAATCATGAATTCTTTCTAAAATCCTTATCGTGATATTTCCCCATGGCATTTCCCAAAAACCACAAGCTGTTTTAAAAACCAACACAAAAACCTTGAGCAAAAAAAAAATGGGAAGTGGCTTCGTGGAAATGTCGTTCCCACACAAGTCAAAAACATTAAGTAAAGGAAAAAATTCTACATGTGGCTAAAGATCCAGAACTGGCGGAGCCTTTTCAAAGTGAAAAACGGGTGTGAATTTAGAAGGCAAAAAATGGCATTACTTTTTGCTTCCTGCAGGCACTATGCGTCCCCCAAACATCTCATGACGAAATGGCAAGGCTATTAAACAAGCCAATAAAACAATTTAACTCAAAGAAACCTCACATTTGGACTTGATTTTTCCGGCTTGTCAAAACGTGTCAAGTTTACCGGTAATAGTGGATCAAAGATCGGCTTGGAACTTCATCCATCTCTCCTTACGAAACTTGGAGGAGAGGGAAGTACTGTGGTGTTTCCGGACAGAGACAACAGCAGATTCAAGTACGGTGTGGACCTTTCACGAAGATGAACCACTTGTTTGTATATTCCGATCTGGCAGAACACACTTTGATAGGGGATGTCGAAGCACCCATTTTACGCGTTGTGCCTTTTTGACGCAAAAACAAAAGCAGGAGCTAATCCACACATGCACTTTGAATTTCTAAATCTATACTACATACCTGTCAGCAGATCATATTTCAACGAGATCAGTATCAATATAACCGGGTGACACAGGGGAATCAGTTCATTTCACTCACGGGAAGTCGATGGTGAAGCTTCATTTTAAAAGAAAGACACGATGATTCCAGTTTACCGTGGTCAACCTCGACAAGTCGGATATGGTTTGGGTTCCATGTTCAAGAAAATGGCCAGCAACATCTTACCCATGATGAAACCCATCGTGACCTCAGGACTAAAGACTCTGAAAAGAGAGGGCTTTAAAAAGGTATAGGAGCCGTAAAAGATATTCTGTCTGGCCAAAATGTAAAGACAGTGATCAAGAAACGGGGTAAAACATTGTTGAAAGATGTGGGTCTGAAAACTCTGAGAGGTATAAAGCTTCGAGATTTCAACGTCGACATCATTTGCTTTCAGCGCGGCAAGGAGACGCAACAAAAAAAGAAAATCTCATCGCGACCGTCAGCTATTTTTGATTGAACAACATGATGCAACACGGTTCTTGTGAGTGTAGCAAAACTGAACTTGATGTGTCACATGTCCCACCTACCATGACAGCAATGCAAGACGCACAGTGGACAGAACATTATCCTGTGTCAGCACTGAGCAATTCATCTCCCATTGAATTTGTAATTCCTGCTCAATCAGAAAAGTGGGACTGATATCAACCAGAGCTACTTGTACCTGAAAGTCAAAGTAGTCCAACCTGATGGCATAATCTGGCTGCCGATGGAGAAACATCCACAGTAAATAATTTCTTCCACAGCTTGTTTAGCAGTATTGATGTGTACCTGAACAACAAACTGATCACCAATAATGCTGACACGTATGCGTACCGGGCCTACATTGAGAATTTGCTGTCTTATTCTACGGACAGTAAATCAACACAGCTCTACGCTACAGAAATGTGGAGTCCTGACACGGCGGGTCATATGCAAGCGCATACAGTTGCGGGAGGGTAATGAAGGATTTACTAAAAGAAGAACACGTATCCACCAGAGTCGTGTTCTGGAAATGTGCGGACGTCTGCATTTAGACCTGTGTTTGCAAGACAAGTACCTTCCCAATGGTGTAGAGATACGGCTGCGACTCAACAGAACCCCAGTCAGTTTTTGCCTGTTTGGAGAAGAGGCAAAAATCCAGTTAATTCAAGCTGGATTCAATGTTCGGACTGTTGACCTGTTACCCGTAGTGGCCAACAACTTAAACCAGACCATCGCTCAACATGGGCATGAAGATCCCAATTCGCCGAGCTGAGGTAAAAACTTTCACCATTCCTGCAGGCCAGCGATCAAAGATCGAAGATCATTTATTTCAAGGACAGTTACCCAAACGTATCATTCTGGGTCTGGTAAAGAATACAGACATGAACGGTGATCTGGCAACCAACCATTTGATTTTAAACATTTCAACTTGTCTAAGTTAGAAGTCAGTGTAGACGAAAGACGACACACAACTTGCCGTTCCAGCCTAACTTTCCCACAGGAGAAATTTTGAGATCATACATGTCCCTGCATCAAGCCACGGGATCACTCGGTTTAAACCGCTCCATGGGTCTGACAATGAACGATTACATGCAGGGGTACACACTGTGGGGCATTGACTTAACGCCAGATCAAGGATCAGAAGAGGGACAGCTGCATCCTATAAAAACGGGAAACTTGCGAATCGAGGTTCAGTTTCGTGCAGGTCTTGGTGACCCCATCAATGTGATTGTGTATGCCGAATACGCAGTCAGATAGAGATTAACGGGTTCAGAGAAGTCATCACAGACTATTAACCATGAGCAAATCAGGACAACAGCTGGCCAAACAACTGTACGAAGAAATCTACAACTTGAATAGGCGAAAACGATATGGTAAAGAGTTTGAACCAGCATGTGGTGCATGAACTGCAGACACACCTCTTTGATATCGTGAAAGAAAACTGTTATGGTTGCATTGTTGATCATCCCAGTCAGACCCAACATCCCATATGTTTGTTTAGCAGCAAAAGTGAGTGGGTCGAGATGTTTCTGAACAGTGCATTAAAAAAACTGGACATGTATCAAGTGATGGAAAAGATGGTACGCTGAACTACAAAACATGGATCTCACACGCGCTGAGAAAGCTGATGCTTATCAGATGTGGGCAAACATAAAGGCTAGTGTAGATACGAACAAGATCACGCCATTGGAAGCTTTTGAGTGCGAATGGGCAGGACGCATTAAACAAGATTGGGAAAATGGAAACGATTGAGTTGCAGTATATTTTGGATCATTCACCAATTCTAGCTCCCTTGAATGCCGTGGTATGTGCTAAAGATCAACTACCACAACGTAGACCAGAGACTGTAAAAGCTTACATAGTGAATACCCACAATTCGACTCAACCTGGTGAACATTGGGTGGTTGTGTTTTTCAACGATAAATCGACTTACTACTTTGATTCGTATGGACAAAAACCACTCCATTGTGACATTCAACGTTTCTTGGAAAGACATGGACCCTATACATGGAATCTCATGAGACTTCAAGGATACAACACGTTTGTGTGTGGAGCATATTGTTTGTTTGCTTTGCATTTTCTTGTTCGAGGATGTGATTTAACACAGGTGTTTAGAGCTAAATTCCGGACAGAGGATCAACCTCACTTCAATTTGAACGATTCCAATGTGGGATGTTGGTTTTACCAGAACTATTCAGAACTGTACAAACGTGCAAGAAGACAAGTGTGTAATCAGCACCAACAAACATGCACAGCTAAACATCCACCAAAGTTTGGAGATGGTCGTGCGTGTTTTGAATTACTGACGAATAGTTTGGACCCATTCTACTTTCATTAAAATGTAGTGTACTTGTTGTTCATAGTGTTTGCATTGTTCATATTGTTTGTTCATATTGTTTGTTCATATTTTGTTTGCAATGTTCATAGAGTTCAATAAAAGGCTAAAACTGATTTGATTTCTTGTTGTTTATCTTACACATTAACAATTGTGATATATTCCCTCTCGAATATAATTGATGGCCCTGAAAAGGGCCGTTTTTGGGTTTTTGTGATCCTGAATTACTCGGAGTCATCCTACTAACTCTGAATAATCAGGGTCAAACCATATGCCATAATACGCTGAGCGCACTGTAGGCCCATGTTTAGCGAAAACACAGGCAGGCCAGGCATACACTTGATAGGGTGCCCTACAAAACGGGCACTTCTGAAGCCGTGCGAAGCATCTGACGCATACAATGTCCTGACATTGACACTGGTTTATGTGATATATATCCTCCTCCCTCTCCTCTAAACACACACCACACTTTTCGAACCAGAGTTTTTGTTCGGACATTGTGATTTCATTCTTCTTCTTTTAAAAAAAAACACTTATATAGTTATGAAAAAAAGTAGGTCAGTAGGTCAATCCATCCCCAAATGTCAAGGCCGAAGACAATGCTATCTAACTCAGGTCAAGGTCGAACTTGATTCATTGGATGGAAATTACGTTCTCTGATTGGTGTACGCTAACAGTAGAAAGTAGGTCAATCCGCCTCAAGACTATAAAAGCACACTGCATCGTATCATAATCCTACTACCCAACCATGGAAAGCTACGTAACTTCTGATCTCGTTAACAACGCCATACAGGCTGCTGATTTGTATGAGCTGACGACAGCTGCTAACCAGGCATCAGTGTCGTACACTCCGACTCCGGTGTACCAACCCAGCTACCAACCAACGTATCAACCTCAGCCTCCACCACACCAGCAGCAACCAGTACAGCAACAACAACCAGTGCAACAGCAACCGGCAGCGCAGCCAGTAAATAATGTTGGACAATCTATTCTGAGGGAACTCAAAGAGGTGAACAACAACCTCATCAAATTGCAAAAGAGAATGGTAGAAGTGGAATGCCGTATCAAAATGAAAACAGACAAGCTGGTGGTGCCTATCACTTTCACTCCGGAAAATGTGGAAGCATCCAACAAACGTCCGCATGATGGTGGATCCCATTCTAAGAATGGACTTGGAGCCCATTGTAAAGACATACAAAATTGCAAAAAGAGTAAGAAGTAGAGAAAAAAAAACAACGGCCCTTTTCAGGGCCAACCCAGATGTCTCGAAAGGACATATTTTTACAATTGTCAAACCAAGTAAATAAAAGTATCAAACGAAATGAACTCATGCCATTCGTTTTCAGACTGTGCTATGGATAAGTCACATATAACTAACGACTGCATATCTGACATGGACAAAATAGAAGCCCGACACCAACGTTCGCTTAAACTACAAGCCCGATACCAACGTACGCTTAAAATAACAACAACACTCAGGAGTATCATAGACAAATTGAGTGCATGTTACTTTCATGAACTATACTACGATGATATCTTAAATATCATTGAAGCACATTTCATCACCATAGAACATGTTGAATACCTGCTGAAGAAACTCACAGACAATCATGAGTAACCACTACTCTGTGAAAAAAAAAAAAAACAACGGCCCTTATCAGGGCCAACCCAGATGTCTCGAAAGAGAATATACCTCAATTGTCACCATTATTTTCAAATTCCATTCAAATTTTCTTTCATTAAAAATATGATCCAATGTTTTATAAAAAGTTTATAAAAGTTTATAAAAAATAAAAATGTTACAAAAAAAAAAGTCATCACTACTACAAATTCGGCTTGAAATGTTTTTAATTTTACAGCAATTCTGATATGTCAATACAAAAATAGGTCAATCCACCCCAAATGTCAAGGCCGAAGACAATGCTATCTAACTCAGGTCAAGGTCGAACTTGATTTATTGGATGAAAAAATAACGTTCTCTGATTGGTGTGCGCCAACACAAGAAAGTAGGTCAATCCGCCTCAAGGCTATAAAAGCGCACCGCATCAAGCATTCGGTCATATTCTCGCTGCACAACCATGGAACAAATTCAGCAACTGAGTGAATTTGTCCACGAATTGATGGGGTTGATCGAACGACAACGCAATGAGTGGAGACAACAGCAAGACCATATTGCAGAATACCATCTGGTTTTGTCAAACATGGTACATCAGATGATATTGAGACAACAGATGATGCAACACGATGAACATGATGCCTATATGCTCATGGAACATCAGGGGGAGCACCGAAACTAAAAAAAAAACCCTTTTCAGGGCCAACCCAAATGTCTCGAAAGGACATTTTACAATTGTCAATGTTAAGATGTGGTCCTCCTTTAAGACATTTTATTACATCTGTTTTCATATATAGTACCATTCGGTACTATAGATTCTGTTTTCATATAGAGTACCATTCGGTACTATAGATTTGGTACCATAAGTACCAAAAAAAAAAAAAATTATGGTACCACGGTACCATAAGTACAAAATTTTATGGTACCGTCGGTACCATATTGCCACCCTATACTACTGTTATACATAATATGCAATGGACAGTGTAGTTAGATTTTATAAACTACCTGTGTATGACTTCATAAATTGCCAAAAACCGATTTCGCCGAAGTTGCGTTTAAGAAAATAGCGTTTTCCCGTGTAATGTGACCTACACATGCCGAATTTATTTGTAATGTAACAAAGACTTTACCAAAATTAACTAGGGAGAGTAGAACTACTGGTGTATGATTACCAAAAATGTAATCATGCTTACCTCTAATGATAGAAATCGTCATTCAAAGGCTTTTTAAAGTGTTTTCAACAATTTAAGATATACTAGTTTACGATGAATGCTTTGCATACACATGTAGATCTTCTTTATGTATTTCATTTGAATACATATTCTTAGTTGATACAAAATGTTTTTTGTTGTTTTTTTGCGATATCATCTGATGATTTGTTTCGATCAAACAAAGAATAGTACATAATTTATAGCAAAAAATATTTATTACTATACAAATTACCCATGGTGCACTTACCGGGAAGAGGGGAACATGATGATACATGTTCGTAAAGTATTGATATATACAAAACAACCATACAAACTACCTTTTGTGCACTTACCGGGAATATCGGGACAATGACATGCCTGAACGTTAAATGTATCCATAATCAAACAAATAACAATCAGATAAATTATCCTCTGATTCATTTTTTTACTTTTATTTGTCTATACTCCAGCTACTGCAGATAAAATGATTAACCTGATATCTAAATCCAAATTGTGCTTCCAGTTTTGACAAGGCGCAATAACACTATATTGAAATAGACACACAAATTCAAATTACTACACACAAAGAATGTCTCATGACGCGCATGTCGTCCAATCATAATGTAGGTTATATCCTAAGTAAATTAGAACATAAAGTAAACTCTTAATGGTTAAGAAGGCGCTCGCTCGATTCGCTCGCCCCGCCCCTTCTTAATCATTAATATTTCACTAAATACTTACCGATACGAGAAAATGACAGGGAGCGAAACAAGAATAATAGAAACATACAGTATAACTATTTTGACTTGCTTTCGTACTATTTTTACGACTTTGGTATGTTGTTGCCGAGCCGGGATCCATGCATTGATTCTGAGTCAAAGTCCATGGTTGTAATTGCAGAATAGTTTGTTTGAATGGAATACAACAGGAGTAGTAATTACAAACCCTATCAGTATCTTCTTTAGGTTAGAAGTGTAGTATCAACAAAAAAAAAAAAAAAAAAAAAAAAAAAAAAAACGCGTTATAAAAGTTACACATTAAAGTCACTATCAATTGCTCGCTCTCGCTCAGTTTCTTTCTCTTTATATATTTATGTGCGAGTGTGTGTGAATTTATCCATGTAAATATGTTGTTGTTGTATTGGGGTTTACCCTCACTGCGATAGTATTTCAATCATATAGCGACGTCCAGCTAATTACAGGTGGAGGAAGACCCTGAGTACACAGAGGTACCCAGGTAGAACCGCCGACCTACCGCAAGCCAGCTGGAAGGCTTCCTCACATGAAAAATCCGAAGTCCCTACCGGGATTCGAACCCACAGCGGTGAGGGGCTGAGAGATTTGCAGTCCATGACTGTAACCGCTCGGCCACGGCGGCCCCGATTTTATATGTAAGTATGAATATATGTATATATATGTATGTGTATATGTATGTAAAACGTTCAGTTTGTAGATTTGTGGCCGATTCTCCCGGAACGCTCTTTACTCTATTCAATAGTTATGATAGTGTTTGCCCTATTACGCGTTCAATCCTAACTTTAAGCATTTTCGGAAAAATATCTACTTTCACTTTCACCTAAGTTCAAGCATTTTCGGAAAATGTAATATGACGAACATTTATTTTTGTCGCAACTAAATGATCTTCTTCCAACCTATGTCATCCGTGCTAGCCAATTGGTCCGTTTACTACAAATGCCAAATGGAAGATTACACTTTGTGTAATTATACAGTAGACTCGACAGTAGGTACAAGCGTTATTGAATTTTAACTCACGAGGGATTTTCAAATCATTTGTTTTGGTACATAGATTACTGAAACTGGTCAAGTTAGAAGAAAGTTATATCAAATAGATTTTAGTTACTTTTCCCATATCCTGTTCATGGAAGATCAAGTCCTATCAACGAATGAGATCTAGTCCTTCTTATTCGTTTTTTTTTCTTCCTTTTCTACGCGTTAATTTCTGTATGATGCAAAGGTTCCAGGGCCATGAACATTTAATAGCAGATACTTGTAAAACTAGTAATTTATTTAGATTACTTCATTATGCTAATACCAGAAGAAAAGAAAAAAAAGTAATCAATAACACAAAAATCTTTTGTTGTTGTTGTTGCTGCTGCTGCTGCTGCTGCTGTTGTGTGAGGGTAAAATGACTAAATTAAAGACGTCATTGCTTATCATCATAGTTTCATTAATTGTTTTCATTTATCAACTTATAGTTTGTGTATGTGACCTTGTATATAATTATGTACTTTTTTTACGAGATGCTGAATGCATATGTCAATAAAGCTATATTTATCAAGTTAAAAAAAGGTAATACGAACTCAAAATGATTTTACCAAGGAAAAAGATATTGTTATACATGAGACAAAAGATTTTCAAATCAGAATATTCATTTAATATACAAACTGGGAGTCAAATGAAACTTACTTCATAACATATGCTGTCAAATATATTGCTTTATTTAACAAATAGTGCGGGGTTTTAACAAATTTTCCTGACCTACTTGACATTATGTTTATGAAATTGAACTGTTGAAAACGATCCTGTCTAGCTAAAATGTATCACTTATATCCTTGGTATATTTAGGACATACTAACAAGAATTGGTATTCCGATTTAATCTGTATTTGATTACATAATCATTAACATTGTTAAACCTACCCGACTCAATAGCTAAAACGTCTTCTTGACAAGTCTTTCTTAATGTTATATAGATAATTATGTTTCAAAATCAAGATATCTTTTTAATCTAATGTGTTTTTCCCCCAAATTCTTTCAAGCAGAGTCTTGCGTTCTCTACGTTTTATAAATTGGTCTTTAACATGCTAAAATACTATTATTTTTTATTATTTAGGGGCGGGAACGGATTTCGTACACAAGTTACATGTTGTATGTTTACGGTTTCTTTATTTTTTTTAATACTATACAATGATTAGGTAAAAAATAAAAAGGTTGTTATTTATTTATCTGGAACATTAACACATAATTTTATTGCGACAAACATAAACAACAACAAAAAAAAAACACATTATTTACATGTTCAAGAAATTCAATTTCAGTTTATTTTTAGCGATATTACAAAGCACAAAATTATTTTGTTTCTACAGTCAATCTAATTTATTCACCACTCTGATGGTAGAAGTAGCTTG
Source organism: Solen grandis (assembly GCA_021229015.1). Classification (NCBI taxonomy): domain Eukaryota; kingdom Metazoa; phylum Mollusca; class Bivalvia; order Adapedonta; family Solenidae; genus Solen; species Solen grandis. The sequence continues at coordinate 60,925,428 of CM037777.1, forward strand.
AAAACAGTTACTGTAATAAAATGTCTTGCTCTCTGACGGAAAAATATTTGAATTATTCGAGTTCACATTTCATTTCTGCAGCCACGGCATTCTGCGCAGCCGCAAACCTGCTCCCTGTAGCTACGAAAGTGGTCTGGCAAAATGTAAAAAAATATTCAATTTTTCTTGGAGTCAAAGTGCAGCAAACTGCTAATGTAACGGTAAAATAAAACTTGTTTTGTAAGTACATGCAATGGCAAAGTGATAGCATTTATCTCAGTTTGTAAAATATTTTCCCTGTAAACGATATACTCTGAGTACGAGACCTGATCGGGTTCCGTATTTCCATGACGTCATATCTCGTGATCAACATAATGATTCCTGGTATGAGCATGAGGGGATGTTTCTGTTTATTAGTATCTTTTTTTAATTTTTACATCTTATTCAAGACCGCTTAGATGAGCATTTTCTTCAGGACAATTCAAACATGGGGTCAAATTATAAATTATTTCTGATTTCCTCAATTACAATAACAAATACAATTTATCACTTTTTTAATGTAATTAATTAAATTACATTTCCAAAATTCATTTCATGTACCTGTCTTCTCCTGTCGTCTGTCAGAATATTACGATGTTTTCGCTGAAAACATCAACAACCTATTAGGCCTGATTCTTGATTTACAAAACTGATGTAATTTTTACTCTGATTTAATAAAATAATACATTGGCGCTTTCATAAACATGCAGAAAAAAAATCTGAATATCAATCTTTAAAGTGATATACACTCTCTCAGGACGAATTTATATGTACTCACCCTCATATGGGTTACAAGGTTTGATGTTGTTTTTGTACTTCCACTGATGAATGACGAACAATGTTTGCATTTTGCTCTAAAATTTCCATCTTCTGATATATTATTTGGCACTTCAAAATGTTTATGTGCTTTACTATCCATTGTTCAATCTTCAACTGATTTCCACTACACAACAAGAATTAGCAAATCAGGCTTTAAAATGACCAACCTTAAATATGCTCAGCCAGTATAATTCTATTAATAGTTAACAATGACTTTGCCAAGACATGGTTTGGTGCAAATTGGTCAATATATTGTCCAGGGGCGACAGACATATTACAACAACGTTTTCTCACCTAATCAACACAGCACATTGTATTTAATAGTTGGTTTATGTGTGTTACGATTCCTGAAATATTGTCCATAATACTAGCACAATATTTTAGTTCATGAAAATTAATGTAATTGAGGTGTAATTAAAATCAATTACAAATTACTCATAATTTTCACTGTTATTAATTACATTTCAATTACATGTAATTCAAATTGTCCTCAATCACAAATTTCATTCAATTACTTGAAAAAAAAAATGTAAAAAATTAAATTGTAAATGTAATTAATTACAATTTAAATTTAAATTACCCCATGTCTGGGACAATTGTCTCTTCCAGAAATATAAGACGTTAACTAATGACCAAATATATTTTACTTTGCAAATTCAACGATGACTCAAGAGTGGTTTTCAAGAGTTTATAAACGCAATATTTCATATACGTTTATATAACTTCCTAAAGTTTATTCTGAATACTTGGCGAGCAACAAGGTAAGCAGAGTCATAGCGTGGAAACAGTGTAAACCCTTAAGTAAAATGATCCTTTTATATTCACTGAGATATGTTAACATGTCATTTCCCCCAAAGTCGTCCTTGATGCACTACACTACCTTCTCCATTGTCATTACCTGTAACCAGGCTTCCAGAGACCATGCTACCACTCCGCCAGCTCCGAAACCAGCTGCAGCAATGGCAAATGGTGCACCAAGGGCAGCAGCAGCACCGATGCCGGCATACATCAGAGCATTGGATTTTGACGAACTGTCTTCATCTGGAGAAAAAAATGTTCTGAGTAAACTTTGATGAAAATTGTGCAGTTTCATATTAAATATAAATGTATGGTATTTTGTCTGCAGTTAGTGTAATAGCTCAACCCAATCGTGTTACAGCGCCTTTCACCGAAATTCTACGTTATAACAGGACTGTGTAATAAGAAGGGGGGCAAAAATGTAGCAACTGTAATGTGGCTGTTTAATGCGTGTGATACATGTCAACAGAACAATGGACTTTGAGTGACTTGAAATAGGAAACATAAGTGATAATCAGTACAGGTAAGGAAAACATATATGTCCAATATGTCGCCTTAATAAATCAAATGAGATTTTCGAGGAGAGTCCCTGATGACGCCAACTATTTCACTTTTTAAGATAGTTTCTATAAATAGCATATAAGAGTGGGGTTTGGTCGCGGGGTGGCTTCTCTGGTAAGGATTAAAAGGGGTCATCCCAATTTACCAGAACCGCAGCGGGAGAGGAATATATCCATAGAGATATCACAGTGTGGCCATTCCACGTGGTATATGACGTCATTTTAAGCTATCACAAGCAGCATTATTTGCCTCGATTCGGAAAAGAAAACTGCTATAAATATTTTATTTCTTCGCCAATTTTAATTGGATAAAATGCATGCGAAGCGGAAAATTGTGCACTTAACAAAAGCCCTAATGGCTCTTTCGTCAGATGTGAAGTGTTTCCAAACATTCGGGAAACCATTATTACCGATGTGCCTTACGTATTAGTAAACAAAATTTCACGACCTGGGAGGTTTTCCCGAAAGTTAGAAAAACAAAAGAATCATCGTGACATACGTGTAGGGCACACTTTTCCGCTTCGCATGCGCCATGTATCATTAAAATTGATAATAAAATAAAATACAGCAGTTTTTCTCTCTGAATCGATGCATAATATATGCTTTTCGTGTTTATAGCTTAAAATGACATCATATACCACGTGGTATGGCTATACTGTAACACTATTATAAACAATCAATCGTTTTGAAACTACTGAACCTCTCACACAATCCATTATAGCATGGTTCCATTCTCCATCTTCATTCTCTCTAAGCACATGGTATCCTGAAGGATGGAACGTAAAATGCATCTTTCGCCGTTTTTGTAATCGCGGTACCATATTTCTCCGTAGCCTGCTCCCTTGATTAATTTTCTTCTTGTGACATTTACTTCGCAACGGAATTATCATAGCACTTTTTATTTGCATTTATAAAGCGCAGCATACTAGTAATGTTTATTTGTTGGATTCAAAGTCGAAATCTTTCAGGGCCTTTGACGTTTTTTTTTTTTTTTTTTTTTTGTTGTTTTTTTTTGTTTGTTTTTGTTTGCTTTATTTATTTATTTATTTATTTATTTATTATAACGTCGCTGTTGAGAATAAATCTTTCAAGTAAAAGATCAATATGAGTACTGCTCCAGTAGGCTTGTCTACAATTAACGAACTTAATCAAAATTCCAGGAAGCATTATACGCCTAAGTACAAACCACTCATCAAAGAAGAAAATACAGTTATGCATCAGTGAAAGGGCACAAAGGGCAATAACTCCAGAACGATTAGTGAAATCCTCTATGCAAGTTTGGACGAATTCAATAGAATAGTAAACGAGGATATCCACAAGTATCTTCGGACATATATAAATACATTGATGATTCCAAAAGAAGACTTTTCAGATCAAGATAATTCCTTTTCAAAGACATTTAGTCCTATGTATATTTGAAATAGAAAAATAAGATCGGTAAAAGTTATGGAAGAAAATGTATCTTATGATATAATATCAAATAAATAAATTACATTTGGGCCGTTCCACGCGAAAACCAGCATTAGTGACATCGATTTATTGTGTTGGAAAACCCCAAGAAAAGATGACGTCAGGATTTTGTTATAATTTACGTCACATTGTGTAAGATGATTTCGGCTTTGTGTTGATATTTTTCGGATATTTACAAGAAGATGACATCGGAAATAGATGTAAGTTTACCTATGTTGTTGTTTATACCAAAAAATTTTAAAATGTAAAAATAGAAAATGGCGCCATTTTTAGAATTTATGCAAGATTAACTCCGTTTAAGGGTAAATCGTTAATAAATTATAACCTTGATAACAAGTGTAAAACCAATGTCTAGTTGGCTTATTATCATTTTTCTCTACTCATATTCTTTAAAAAAAAAGTTAAAATCTTCATTTATTGATGTACATATACTGGAGTAGGCCTATCGATAATGATATTTCGATAAGATCTAGATATTATATATATGAATGAAACCGATGTATAACTGTGGTTAATTTATCTATCAAGTTGATATAAACTGATAAAAGTAGCTGTTTGAAATGTTTATAGACCTAGATGATATCTTTACATATTTTTCTGAAGTCGATTTTGTTTTACATTTTGGCCCTATATACAAAAAGTTTACACAACTTTAACGTATTCCATATGGGAGGGTAATCTTATCTAGGAGTTTGACGGGCCGACTTGGATTCTGGCAAGGTTCATTTTTTTTTTTTTTTTTTTTTTTTTTTTAAATTTGGTACTAATTGGTTATTTATCCATAAATGATATTAAAGATCTAATATATACTCACAACAAACAAATGTTTGAATTTACTTTGTTGTTCTTATAAAACACTTTTTTTTATTGTACCATTTGTGGAATATTATTACATGTATAAAATGTATTTTAAATAACGCATAATGTCGGTTGTAAAACGAGACAATGTCATTATCTGTTTACAATGAAAAATATAATACTATAATTATATTTGTCTTCTGCAGATACATTACACATACGTACTATATGCATGTATGTAGTCTATATATGTATTATCTTGTAACCAAGTAAAATCCTACTGCCCCGAGCTGGATTCGAACTCGATACCTTAGGTATGCAAAACGGACACTCTACCACGTCGTCACAAGATAGTTCTTTGGTAAGATGGTACAAGTGCCATTTTACACCTCTAACACATTATCTTCTTTAAATTTTGCAGGAATTGGAACGCATATTTTCTGAACATTTTGGGAGAACACCATTGACTACCCCGGCAACTTCTCAACATGACGTGCCAAGCAGTTCTTCGGCCGCAGAATCATGCGACTCAGTAGAGGATATGGAAGGAAAAGTCCGGGATTTTATGGGAGCAGAATCACTGTCCTGCTATAATAGTGAGTCAGATTAGAGTCAGGAGAGCGATGAAGAGTGCAATGGGAATGCGTATGATGATGTTACACTTGACATTGAGGATTCTGCGAAGGTAGCTAAATTCTTTGAAACTGGTTGTTGATGTATCCGAAAGTGTCATATGTTAATTGGTAAGTCAGATTTACAGACACATTCTTACTATTAGGGAAATGTCAAAGGACGAAAAGGATTTGTACATATCAGGGTCCATTAATACAGGGTCAAACAGTGATCAGACTAAACGGGGTAAAAAAAAAGGAAGCGAACTCATGGGACAAACAGGTTCAACGGCAGAGTAGTGTGTTTCAGAACATTTTCAATTGCAAACTGTATTGGTAGGACGGCGTTGGATTCCTTGAAAAAGTTTATGAAATTAAATGGACCAGGTACGCGGCAACATGGCAACAAAGGTAAACGACCTATTAGTGCTCTGTCATTTACAGATGTAAAACGAATCGTGAGCTTCATCACCAACTATGCCGATGAGTTTGGACTCCAACAGCCCGCTGCTCCAAGAGGCCGTGACGACACAGCACTTATATATTTACATAGCAGCACAACAAAACTGCAAGTTCACAAACTTTACAAAGACAGTTGATTGGAGGAAAATGCACGGTTTGCAAAGAAGAGTTCCTTTTGTGCCACATGGAATGCGTGTCTTCCTCACATAAAGATTGCAACTCCAAGGGATGATGTTTGTGCATTTTGTGAGAAACTTAGAAAAAGTGTAGCTGACTCTGTTTCTGAAGAGGAAAATTTGGAAAATTCACGGAGGCTCTGTGAACATGTTTTAATTGCCCAGAAAGAGCGAGAGGTTTACAGGAACTGTCTCCAGAGAGCTACCACAACTAGGTACATGGAACCAGATGATCGCTTTGCCTCACCATTCAAGATAAATGGGATCCCTTTATTTCGTCTCGCTGCGAAAAATTCAAAATTTTTGGTGTCCGAATAGACGGCCAGTCCAAACAGCTTAACTTCCTTGTGGATGAAAACGAAACTTTGGGAAGAGATGGAACCAATACTCATGGACCTAACGCAGTCATATCAATGATAGACCACGTGTTGGAGGTGTATGGAGGCACGGAGAGAACCTGTTCCATTCACGCCGATAATTACCCAGTAATGATGGAATTTGGTTTGAAGAACGCGATGATTCATAGTACACAATGCATTGACTTTTATATGAATCGCTGTAAAATCATCGCACACTTAATTATTAAATGGTATCATTTTAAATTTTTACCTAATGTTTAAAAAAAAAGAGATAAAATCAAAACGAATGTATGAATATATACATCTGTATTTTGTTACGAAAAACAACTGCAATTTCTACATCCTGTATTCTTTTCTTCAGGCCAAAACAAGAATCAGTATGTGATAGGCTATTTCATGTGGGAATATTAAGCAGACATCATGCTATCATCGAATACCATATGCAGATACCTGGCCATGCACGATGTCTGGTTGACAGCGGAATTGCTAATATAAAGAAACTGTACAGGTAACAAATATTTCTTTGTATCTTCTGCTGTAAAAAGAGGTGACACATAGGGATCACTTCTCCATCGTCTGTCTGTCTGTTTGTCTGTCAAACTCTTTCTTTCGCACTTCTTTCAGCAGATGGCAAATGTGTTTAAAGAAACACTTATGTTTGTTCTAGAACTCAAACTGAAGAAATATACGAGTATACCGGTCTACTTCTGATTTTCAAACAAAATATTTAAGCATTTCAAATTTGTATTTTGAAAATACTGTAATCCATAATCGATCAGTTTAACATTTTTATTTGTTACTTAGATAAAATAATTATAATTGCAGACGGACAGACTGTGACTCCATGCAGCAGCTAGAACAAGAGGTACAGATGTCGTCTGCTACCAATGAGGCCATCCGCTACCCATCTTGGGGATGGAGGAACTGGAAATCGTTCCTGACACGTTATTTTAGGGTCATTCCCAGTGTTAGGTACTTGTTTGTATTTGTTGTGTCGTTGTTTTCACTGATATATACCATCAAAAAGAGAAATGCACAACAATAGATATTATTCCTGTTACATTTCCGGTTTATCTGATAATGATTTGGATGAAATGTAAATTTTGAAGAAAAAAATCCGTTTTACATGTACAGGTAAAAAATCAAATTGAGTTACACAATTATACATGGATTTCAGGAAGTACCAATACTTCAAGTTCAGTGATAATGCACCTGGGATTGTAACTGTGCGGACTGCGGCGGACCAACCAGAGACCGCATTTGACATAATGAAGCAGCCAGCTACGGAGGTTCCACTGGAAATGCCGGCCATAGTGCATGCCCCTGGATTATCCCAGCAACGCAAGCAGTATCTCTATAGCCACGTTAGGCAATACGTTAGACCGGAATTCCAGGACATTACGTGTCCACATCCTAACCAATAGAAGATTGCGGACTACGGATTGCAGATATAGTGACTTGAATAATACACAATGTGTATGTCTTTATGTCTGTGTGTTATAAAAACAGCGATTTATCACAGTCATTATCATCGTTATTACGCCTGCAGTAGTTGCAGATGTAGAAATCTTTAAAAGTTGTACAAGAGTAATCATTATCACAATCGCAATCATCAGTATCATCTAGATAATATTCTTTCTTACGGTTAAATGAAAGACAGAAGAGTTAAATAAATACTGTCGATGAATTAATATTATTCTCTCCTCTTAAACCCAACCTTAAAGATCATGTTGCTTTACCAGAAATTAGATAAAAGTTATTAATGACGTTCAAGACGTTATGTAAGACGTCATGAACGCGTGTACATACCAGGATCCTTCAAAATGCTGTATCTTTTTTTATACATGTCAGAAGTGCATCAAATAACTTTTTTACACTTAGAAAAGATTAAATTATCTGAAAAAGTTAAAAACCAAAAATCACAAAATTTTTCACTAATGATGGTTTTCGCGTGGAACGGACCATTTATAAATATGATTATTTTTTCTCGGTGATCATATGTGTTCAGATCTTTTTAGAGCACCAGCTTCCTGTCTGAATTATTGCATTTTCTTCCATTACATTTACTGTTAATCAGATACATGAGTACTGGTGATCCATCGATTTTGTCAATAATGATAAATGTTTCGTCCCTCCCTTTATTTATAGGATAAAATAGCCAAATTCTACGATCGCCTTTTACTAACAATATTTTTCTTTGCTGCCCTGGAAAATACATAAGAGAAAATGGGTGTAAGCAGCGAGTGCTCACGAGAAAGTTAGTTGACATTGAATGCCTATGAAAAATATGTATTGTCTGTGATTATGAATTTGATTTATGAGAAAAACTCATGATAGAAAGATGCATTTTGTGACTTTGTATCAACTTTCGTGAAAAAATCTAAGCTTTACCATAGGAAAATGGAGAAAATCACTTTTTTTTAGTTTTCAGGGGAGATAATTCATGAAACAACATAATCAAGGGGAGGTAATAAAAGAACTTTTGTCACATGTCATAACAAGTCAATTTGGCTATAAGATTACCATTGTTTGACACTTCAAAAGCTTATATACATGTGTATTGATAAGTTGTATGCATGGCTTTGATGGAATTGATCGCTATTAGGATTAGGATTGGAAGACTTAAAACAAATGACCGTAAAATCTCCCCTACTGTAAATTAGGCTTAATTGTAATAGTATTGTTTTAAACACTGTAATCTTTCTCATATTAATATGGATGAAACAAAGCAAATATCGGTCAAAATATGATTTGGTTGAGATATCAGACAAAATATAAGCCGATCAAGATATATTCATTTATAAATGGACCGGATGTGTATAACTTCAGTTGAATTATAAAAGATATGTATATGTATAGATGCACAGATATAATAATAGACTAGACTATTTGAGTTTACCGTCGCTTTGACAGTATTTCAGCCATATATCGACGTCCAACTAATTACTAGTGGAGGAAGATCCCAAATGCACGGAGGCACCCTGGTAGAACCACCGACCTACCGCAAGCCAGCTGGAAGGCTTCCTCACATGAAAATTCGAATAACCCTGCCGGGATTCGAACCCACGCGGTGAGGGGCTGAGTGAGTGATTTTCTTTTGAAATGAATATTTTGAAGCTGAACTGTGGTATGCTGAGAGCGCAGTGTGATCGAATTCGTACCAGCAAGAGGTAAAGTCACATGCAGAAAGACTTGACTTGACTATTTGAGTATACCGTCGCTTCGACAGTATTTCAGTCATATAGCGACGTCCAGCTAATTACAGGTGGAGGAAGACCCCGAATGCACGGAGGCATCCGGGCAGAATCACCGACCTACCGCAAGTCAGCTGGAAGGCATCCTCAAATGAAAATCCGAATGACCCTGCCGGGATTCGAACCCACGCGGTGAGGGGCTGAGTGAGTGATAAAGTCAGCGACTTTACCCTTTCGGCCACAGAGGCCCCCCACATGCCGAAAGAGCAGTAAATTCCGTATTATAGGTAAATCGGGTGTTCTTACCGCCAGCATGAGCTAGAGTTTAGTTTAGGTAGCAGTACGCAATACCATACTTGGAAACGTACTATTGTGTGTAAAGGGGGGAAATAAACAGCAAATCAAGACAGATATTTAACTACTACACGATTTTCAATACAACTTATATTTCGGCGATTAAATCTAACTTTTGCCATCTTTTAGAGCACGCAAAAAAAACATACACATTCTCTGTCTCTCTCTCCCTCACTAATTCACACTTCATAGTAGTTGTAACTTTAAATAAACAGTCTTTTTAGCTACCTTTCACAAGTATTACTCCGGTAAATTCAACTGTAAGTTTGTTTGTTTTTTTTTTTTTTTTTTTTTTTTTTTTTTTTTTTTTTTTTTTTTTTTTTTAAATGATTTGGGGAGATGTTTGCCTCATTAAAATCATTATTGAGCAAGAAATCCAGATTGCCGACCTGAAATGGTGTCTCCATTTTGATAACGTGCGAAAACAGGATATAGACACACACAAATTCAAATTACTGATACATGCATTTACACGTGAAGAATGTCACATGACGCGCGTGTCGTCTAATCAAAATCATTCAGATTCCACTTAATATGTTCTATTAGTTGATTCCCCCTCCCTCTATTGGTCTCTTACACTTTGTTTCTCTTTACTTCTTTGTTCCTTATTTTGAATTAAAGAAACAAAAAAAAAAGTATTGGATAGAGTATATTAAGACATTTCTACAGACAATAGGAGACCGAAGCGAGCGTAGCAAGCGTAGGCTTCTATTGTCTGGAGAAATGTCTTAATATATTCCATCCTACTTAGAAGTTTCCCGGCTGTAATAGAAAGTCAACGAATAAGGAGCTTCCGAACGTTTAAATAAACAATACTTAATCGACATTCTGGTGGTGTGTGTGGTGGTGGGCGGGGGTAGTATATCAATAATTTAAATAAAACAGACATGTTCATCATTTTCGAAATAACAATCGTTTTAATAAGAAACGGAAACACAAGAACAAAATAAAACATGACCTTTATTGTCCCATAAAGTGAAATAAGTACAAAATTAAAATTACTGATAAATTAAAAAAAAAAAAGACTTAAAAATTTTGCACCAAGATCGTGTAACTGTCAAAACGATGCTAGTTCTATCACTATAGAAATTTTATTAAGTTCATATTTCTCTACTTCACACTCGTTATTTTCACCACCTTAAACAAATGCTACACAACCGAATTATCAGTCGAAACATTTGACTGGATTTGGCTTGCTCAAAATAGCGACACCGACTCTGAATCGTATTAAACCATCACGCGAAACAGTTACTATCAATCAGACGGAAGGCGGGTCCGTAATGCGAAGTCAAAGGCAAAGCTGTATCGTATGGTGGCATATTTCTGCCAGCCACTTATCCACTTAGCTATGTCGAAACTTTTCTGAAAAATTGTCACATAGTCAGTTAGTATCTGGCAAGTAGAAAACTTTCGTATTATCCTCTTAGGTATCTTAACAGAATAAAGCTGCCTGTTAGTGCCCACTACTGCCAGCCATATATTCCCTTAAGATAACTGGATATCTCGCCTTTTTTCAAGTTAGTCAGTTAAATTATGTGGATAACAAGCATTTTTTCACATGATTATCTGGAAAAAGGCATGATATCCAGTTAAAATAAGTGAATATGTGATTGGCAGTAGTGGGCACTAACAGACAGTTGTTATGTAATACATATGGTTACTGTCAGGACCGTTGCATTAGTTATGCAACGTCTGTCTCAGTTGTGACTGTCGTTGACACTTATTATATAATACATATGTTTACTGTCTGGCTGGCTGGTAACCAGCCAATATATAAGCTGACCGGTCAAGGGTCTTGCAAGCAGAGCTAGTTAGATACCTAGGGAGAGCTGGCTAGATACCTAGTAGAGAGAGATGGGGTTAGATACCTAGAGAGATCTTGTTAGAGCCTCGAGACCCGACCATGGGCTAAGTACGTTACATGGCAGCGCTCAGTCTGAGTGGGCCATGACCTGTCATGCTAAATAAAGTGTATAAAGACCAAGAAGGCTACTTGTCTTGAATACGGACATTATACGACACAGTTTAGTCTTGTTAAGATACCTAAGTAGATAACTTGAAAATTTGCTACTTGCCAGATACTAACTGGATATGTGACAATTTTTCAGAAAAGTTTCAACATAGCTAAGTGGATAAGTGGCTGGCAGAAATATGCCACCATAGTATGCGCTTACATGACAAACTGTTAATATGTTATCGTTTATATTTTTAAATTTTATGGTTTTATCGTAGCCCTCCGCTTCGCGTCGCTTGCGATGAATTCCATAATATTTGAAATATAAACGATAACTAATACGTATTGTTGTGACGACCATTCTTTGGTAGAAAACAACTCATATTCAAGCAAATACCTACGTCACCTCTTTTTTGGAATAGTCTATTTTGAAATGCAGGGCCCGTTTATTTATGGCGGACTACTTTGGAATACATGTAGGCTAGATCCTACACCAAGCCAAAGTTGTATACGGACCTTAGTTCGCCTATCAAATTATGAATAGAAACGTCTTACTTTGTAGTCGAAACACGACACGCGAGGGTTGACATAATTGGCAGTATATGGCATGCTTCCCATCACGTTATAAGTACTTCACAATTTGGTTGAGCATTTTAATAATGCATGTATACAGTGTGTATTGACTAAACTTATTCATTCTGTCGTTTCGGAAACTTCTTTCAATAATTATCTTTATAAAAGTTTCAAAATACTTGAACTGCACACGGCAAAGTTTTACACTACCATGAACTACCATGAGTTAAATTGATTGACAAAAGGATTTGTTATGTGTCTTTTTTTTTTGGGTCAAAATATTATGTACTTAAGCAAGTATTTAATACATCTGTATTGTAATGTAGGGAAAGGGCCGATTCTGAGTTGGGTGAACTTGTGGTCCAACTCCATTTCTTGTTACACACGAAATGAAATATATTAATGCTGAGATTGGGAAACCTTTTTTACTACATTTCGACGGTTCCTGTGCGATGAAAACACGATTCTAATACGCAGTCATGTACGAGTAGCGTTAGGGCTGGGCCGATGGATCGGACTATTGATTAATTGCAATGGTAATGAGGACGATAGTACTGCATCGATAGTGGTTTCTGACCATCGATAATATCGCCGATAGTGTTCCTGACTATCGATAGTTCAGTAATATATACACCTGACCACAAAGTCTATCTGTTAAGCAAAAGAAAAACACCAACAAACATTCCCTAACGTTGCAGTTAAAAGAGTAATTCATATCGTGTCGGTTTTTAGGATTTGTTGCCAGTCTAATGTACATGTAAGGGATGGATATGGCTAAATCACTGACGAATGACGATAAAACTGACTCATAATTATAGCTTTTGAGTTCGAACAACAAATCAAAACAATCTCAATTTACAAGTCAATAACGTTTTCTTGAACTGTCTATAAAGTAGAACACATTTTATTTTCGTATGTTTATATAACATGATTAACATTATAGCTGAAAATAAACGTTTATCGCTGACGTGAGCATGCTATGGTTCTGGAATTATACCTTACCTGAAATAAACATGGCGACTCGCTCGCGTGACATTCAGTTTCAAATAGTTTATATGTTATTAGTCAGAATTTGTTGGATATTTTTGTTTTTACTTTTGAATAAGTTTATTTTTTCTTTACTTGAGATTATATATATATATATTTGACAAAGCTGTCAGTTGTAGATTTGAAAATAAAAACAAAGATAAAAAATGTTTATAGTTAACTGATACATTTATTTCCCTTTTATAAGACATGAGTCAAAGGGTCACTGGTAAAGCAATAGTATCGCAATGCATTGCAATATTAATCCTGCAATAGTTGAACTATTGCAATAGCAACATACTGACTATCGATAGTATCGCAATAGTCATTTTTGGGGTCAATGGTCAGCCCTAAGCGTTACCAATAGACCATTGAAAATGAAGACTTCAAAATTTCAACAGATGAACATGTTTTATATAATGCTGTTATGTTTTAGCGTAGCGATAGAAAAACATGTTATTATCTCGCAACTAGTGTATGGTGGCGTGGGGGTCTGGCGCAAAAGGAAACCAACAAATAAATATAACAATTGAAGAAAATCTATTTATAGTTATATACAGATTATCCATGTGGTTTACCTTAAACTTGTATTTTTTTCAACATAATAATAATAAATACAGACGCATGAGTTAGATTGTACAAAGAGCTATACAAGGAGTATAATTGATTTTTATCGTTTCAAGGCTAGTTATGTTGAGCACCGGAAACCTGATATTCGTATTTACTTAATTACACCTGTGCACAGCGATAATCGTGGGGATAAAACAATCTTCATAATGAACAAAGGATTTATGGATCGGTAGTCAAAACCTGTAGTTTTATGATACTTCAGGTTAAAATTCAGTTCGTATAAATACTAGAGTACAAGGGTGCCTGGACATACGCACGTACGCACGTGCGTATTTTTCTTTTGGGAATTTTGGATTAAAAAAATGCACTAGATACTAATGCATTGTCCTGGGTATAGGCGCAATTAGTTCGCAAAAAGATAATTTCCAATCTGAAATTTGCTTAGGTAAAATTTATGTATTAAGACTTAAATCTGCGCTCTTTTTACGGCCGTTGTCAGTAATATCAATACATAGTTTGTACTAAAGTCCGTTTTACCTGTATTACGATTATTTTCCTTCTACGATACTTGAGTTCTGCATCGAATGGGGTCGTTGAACGACGGAGATAAGCAGTTGTGTAGATGTTGTCTCATAAGTTTTACGATTATCTCAAGCAATTTTGACATGGCTTTGAAAATTGTATTTCCTATTTTTTATACAATACGGTAAAATCATTAATTTTCGTTGACATTAAATTTCGTTGATTATGTACTTGAAGGAATTTCTTGGGTACATTTATTCGTGGATCTTTATTCTATTAAATTTTTAGCTCTGTTTAAGAGACAAGTTTTCGTGAGGATTAATATACGTGGATAAAACCCACCATGAAATCGACGGAAATTTGTGTCACGAAAATTAAAGATTTCACAGTATTTTTCACATCGCACGATTTTCTTACGAAGCTTGATTGTTGTACGATGCTCGTGCGTTTGTTTCACGACGATCGCACACTCAGACTATGATAGTACGAGTACGATGCTTTCGGACAACCGCACACAAAAGACATCAAAAGTAGGGCAAGTGAACGAGTGTCGTATTATTGGCATAAGTCAATATTTGGACATTTGTTCTAATCGTATATCTATCGTATGAAGTTGCTTGACAGACGTTCGATATGAGCCTTAGGTAGAGATAAATCGTACGCAACAAATTAAAATCAATGTAGAAAAATATGTATAACAACTCTAGGTCAACGATACGTTTTCTTCTTTTTATTCTTCGCTTCTTCGCAAGATATCTGCAAACAACTGAACTTCGCACGATGATTGTACGATTCTCGCAATATTTTCATAATTTTCTATTATAATCCTGTTATAAATCCACCGACCAACGAAAGTGAATAACCAAAGTCGTAAAAAATGGTACTGTTATAGCTCCCTTGCTTGGTGCTCAGCATATAAGGGTAGTTTC
Organism: Solen grandis; assembly: GCA_021229015.1. Taxonomy (NCBI): domain Eukaryota; kingdom Metazoa; phylum Mollusca; class Bivalvia; order Adapedonta; family Solenidae; genus Solen; species Solen grandis. The sequence goes on from CM037777.1 coordinate 60,940,621, forward strand.
AGGACTGGTTAGCCCGGTGGCAGGATAATGTGACTGGGTGTGGTATCCTGCCACAAGTCTACGGCTTGATACTGCAGTATGGCAGCACTATATCTGTCTCAAGTAATGATTGAAATATTGTCGGTTGGACGTTAAACCCAACAGACAAACAAACGAAATTGAATATGCTTTAATAATAGAAATACAAGTCGTTTCATTGGTAAATCACTGGGGCTGTTATTTGTTCTGCGCTTCTTTGCACCGGTTGATCGGTACCGATAGATATTCTATATTTTGTCAATATTCTTAATACCTGTTTTAAAAGGCTGAGAGGGTATTCTAAATCACGGAAGAACTTTGAAAACATGAAAATAAAGTTAATAAGGTTCAACCTGCGGGTCAATAATGGGAAGAAATAGAGAGTTGATCGGACACATAATAATTCTATTTGAGCATTACGTTTAGTAATGTAGACATAGAAATAGAAGAAGTAAATGAATCAAACGTACCATATAATGTTTTTAAGTCATAGCAGAAACGGATTCTTCAGATTTATCAGTACTTAAATTCGCTGGTTCAATGTACTGGCAGTACGGGATCTCTGTACTGCCAACACGTGCAAAACATTCATGGTTCGATCCTCATATTGTAACAACTCAACCTGTATTTGCGACCACCTGCTTTAAGCGGTTAGCCTTCATTTAGCGATCGATTTTGATATGACCAAACTTGCACTTTGTTATATGTTTAACCTTCATTTAACGGCAACCTCTGTTATGCGGTCACATTCTCTTGTTCCTATGACTGACCGCTTAAGACAGGTTTGACTGTATATGTATTTTCTGTCCTTGTTTATAGAGCGTTCATATTATAATGTGTATCGTGGATACTAGAGTAAGATAAATATGATAAAGTTGCGGTTATGCTTACGTCCTCATTTCTTACAAAAAAAGAAATTCGACGGAAGTTTTACCCAACTGCGAGTGACACTTATAATAAGTCGCCCCGTAGTCAAAAACAGATGTCTCACACATACTAAAATACGCATTACACAATATTTCGATTGAAAACCACGTCCATTTATAAGCAGCGGTTTCCAATTCTGATCCTTTTATTATCGTATAGATAATAAATACACGCTCACATCTTCCAAATATTTGTTTTAAACCTGGCGAAAATAATTATGTTGTATCGGTGAGTTAAAGGTTCTAGCGACACGGATCATCAATGATTTTATATTAGGCTATGTTTTCGTAAAACACAATTTTTGTGTCACCTGCTGTATGCAGAGGTGACACATAGGATTACATTTTCCGTTGTCTGTCTGTCCGTCCGTATGTTCGTCACAGTTTTTCCGTCACGCATGTGTTCCAAAACAGTCTTTGAATTCTAAAGAGGATTTAGAAGAAACGTTAGGGCACTTAAATATTCAAAATAATACATGGCATTTTCATAATTCGAGGGGCCGCCGTGGCCGAGCGGTTACAGTCGTGGACTACAAATCTCTCAGCCCCTAACCGCTGTGGGTTAGAATCCCGGTAGGGACTTTGGATTTTTCATGTGAGGAAGCCTTCCAGCTGGCTTGCGGTAGGCCGGTGGTTCTACCCGGGTACCTATGTGTCCTCGGGGTCTTCCTCCACCTGTAATTAACTGGACGTCGCTATAATATACTATGAAATACTATCGCAGCGACGGTAATCTCCAATAAAACAACAACAACAACATAATTCGTTGTGGGGTAACCGGGGTTAGACTATATTACCGGTTTCGATACAGTTTCACCCGGTGGCAGCAGTTCTCAAACTTTAAAAAAAAATAAATCGTGATTTTTGAACATAAGCTTCTTTGAAACTTCTTAACTTTAATGATACACAAACAGGCAGATTTCATACCACCGCTCTACCATCTCCAACACACACACACACACACGCACGCACACACACACACAACAACAACAACAACAACAACAAACTTTAATATATCGCAAACGCCGGTATAAACATTTAATATGTCACATACACAGGTTTTTTGGGGGTTATTTTGAAAGGGTAAAGTGTGTTTATATTTGTCAACATAATTTACATTTAATTTAAACTTATTTCTTTAACGTCGATTGGGGGGATTTATACTAATCCCTTTCGACGGTTTGTGGGTTGGACCAGTACTTTGCGCCTGGGAAGGTCATGAAGAATTCTTGCTTCCAACGGGCTTCGAATCCTCGACCTTCGGATCCGTAATCAGGAACGTTACCACTGGACAACGACGTCATCTTAATATAGTTTGGAAAATATGTGGAATACCTCGTGGTTTATGGAAGTATTTAAAAAGGGTTTGTTAATAAATTATTGATGGTTATGATGAATTACGTTACCTTCTAAAAAAATGTTAACATGTATACACATGTATACCTCTCTCTCTGTTGATATATTATCTGACATACGTTAATATTTCAAAATTCTGTTTTGTGTAGTCATCGCTGTGTATATAACTCTGGCTTTGTCAATATTTGCTATCTCGGTAGATTCGACGGTATGTCGATGCTAGACGAATTCGCAGTGCGGTTTGGGCTGTAGGTCGAAAATATATACACTGTATACACAAGACCGTGATATAATTTCATCTATAAATTTTAGGTAATCCAGTTACAATATTTTAACCAGTAAATCTTATCTTCATTTGACTTTGGTCCCTTTTATTGATATTTAGAGAATCAATTTAGAGTCCGAACAAATGTCAGATCATTTTATTGTATGCTTTCAAAACTAAATTAAACCATTTTGGGACATTTTGCTTTCTTTTTTCTTTTTTTTTTGAACGTGACATACTAAGGTAATCTACCGCTCTCTTTAACGCAAAATTCCATTATGAACCCTTTGTAATCCCTATCCAATATTTTTTCTTTCCATTTTCAGAAAAGCAAAATAGATGCAGACAATATTGTTTGACTCAGATATGTTTATGTGTATGAATCTTCGGTTTGAATCACATTAATACATTGATAAATGTCCCTAAACAATTCATATACATGACAAAAAAGCAACCATAGACACTTAATTATATATAAATTACCTATATATAGACACGTGTGCAGAGATAAGATAAGAAACCGATTTCAAGAAAATCTCATATTTCAATTTTTAGAAAACCGAGGGAGTTCGTATTGTTAGTGGTCATGAAAAGATTACATAAAAGAATAAACTAAAGTAGTGGATTCATGTAGGCCTTTATACAATTGCATTTGGTACTGTTTACACACTTGATGTGGTATTTGGGTCAAAAGAATGAGACATTTTTTTTTTGAAAATAGATTTTCCTGAACGTAAAATATTGCCCTACCTAATATGACTTTCAAAGCATTTTCTATTACCTTGATTTATCGTTTATTTATGAACCGACCTAGGTAAGTTAGCTAATAGCGGTTTCAATTTCCTACAATGTACTAGTTTGTTTGATTGTTGGGTTTAACGTCCCACCGACAGTATTTCAGTCATTTGGAGAAGATGTCTACTTGAGATAGATATAGTGCTGCCAGACTGCAGTAAAACGCCGCAGACATGTGGCATGATACCACACCAAGTCACATTATCCCGACACCGGGCCAACCATTCCTGAAACTATTATATGCGGAGTGCCAAGCAAGGGAACTATAACAATACCATTTTTACGACTTTGGTATGTTGCGGCCGAGGATCGAACCCACGACCTCCCGCTCCCGAGGCGGACGCTCTAACCACTCGGTCACCGAGGACGGTCACAATGTTCTAGTAAAAGAATACGAAAAGCTATTTACTATTTGAATAATATTACGTCGCCTATGAAGTTTTAAAATCTTCCGTGTAAAATAATATGAACTGCACATTATCATCGACATAGTTAAGTAATAAAGGGCATTTTATAGTCTGTTTATATTATTCTTAATAAAGTATATTGAAATCGTAGGAACATAGCAAAAACGGTTTTAAAGATTGGGCCTATGTTAAATCATTGCTTGATGGGTATGTGATGGGCATGGATTAAACCAGACAGATATAATAAAAATGTGTGTCTTGTCCCCATTTGAAAACTGCAAGTTATTGACTGCTTTATTCAAAATTGGCGTGCTAATATAAACAACAGTTGTGTTCTCAGAACATTTTATTCAAATTAACATACCGGTTTCTTGTTGATATTTTTTTCCGAATAGCTCAGAAAAGAGAAACATTTTTATTTCTTTAAATGTCCCTATATGGCAATTCCCATATTTCCCCGTAAAAGGTCAATAGGAACTACATGTATTTAACTAAAGTCTGTTTTGAGAGTTCAAACGGGAATTAATTGCAGCATATATAGTTATTGGAAGTAGAAATTTAAGAACCGGTACCTCAGTGATCTTAGTAAAGCTATTGTGCATAGAAAGATAGCCTTCTTATTGCGTCTTAAAGCGTTTGTGGCCCAAACTAAAGGAGATTCGAGCTAATGAACCCCACTCTAGACCTAAAATTGTTTATCCAGCAAAACTCATCCTGAATGGCAGGGTAATACATGATGAATTCCCAGACTGGTCGACAATGATGAGCAAAAGCAGAATAGATGTCTTCGATCGCATTAAAAGACCATTTCTGACCCCCATACAGCCTAGGCCTGGCTCTTTAGTTGGTGATTTTGAAAAATCTTCTCCTTGTAAACAACCACTGTCATCGCCCTCGGTCATCATGGAAACCTCCTCCCAGATACCTTTATCAGGTAATATTCGCAGTACTCATCAAGAGGAAGCTGCAGCGATGGATCTGTCTCAGCCTCATATGAATGGGCAAAGTGTGTATCACGAAAACGAAGTGCCTACTGATGAAACTGAGACAAGGGTGCAGACGGAGTGCCAGGTGCCGGTTGAATTGACTAACCCCACGACATCCCAGTCACTGTCTGAATTGTTGTGTCCTGAAAATGTGACAACAAACAATCCAATACACAATCCAGTCATCAATACATTACTTTCGGAGGATGTGGGTCATGACATAATGAAAACCAGTGTTGCTCGTGCGTCACGTTCTGTGTCACGCAGTAGTCGTCGTGCCTCAAGTAGTGTACCCTACAGACGAGAGAGTGACTCACGGAGTCGGTGTAGGCAGACAGAGTCGAATCGAACAGACGCACGAAATGACGTCAGAGGTCCGTTGCTGTAGGCTGGAACGGAGAAGGCACGGCTGCGAATTTGTTCGTTGAACATTCAGTGTCTGTCTAGCAGAAGAGTAAACAAGTTAAAATGTCCTGAACTCTTATCAATTTTTCAAAATCATGATGTTATCTGTCTTACCGAAACATGGACTGACAATTTTTCAGAGCTATTTATGAATGATTTCACTTATTATGTCCTTAACAGAAAACAGTTAAACCCGAATGCAAAAAGGCAGTCAGGTGGTATTGTTATATATGTAAGAAACTCGTTAGTAACACAAAATACATTTTACTGTTCGAGTGAGGATGATTTTCAATGTATTAAATTAGATGCAGAAAAGGTTGGATTAGATAGAGATTTGTTCTTGATAGCATGTTATGTAATTCCTGAAAGCAGTAGTAGACAGGCTATGGCAGAAAGTGATACTTTTGACAGGTTGACTGATTGTATAGCCAGTATAGATTGCAAGTATAACGGTAACTGCTATTTTTTGTGCTGTGGTGATTTTAACAGTAGAACACGATCCTTACCTGATTATGTAGTTGGTGATAATGTAGACATTGTTTCTTTGTTGCCAGACGATTAATTCCGGACATTGAGTTAAACAGGTATACACAAGACACAGGTGTGTTAAATAATAATGGTACCCAATTACTGGACATGTGTAAACAAACAGGGTTAAGAATTATGAATGGCAGAGTAGGTCAAGATAAAGGCGTGGGTAAATATACCTGTGTCACTAGTAGAGGGTCAAGCGTAGTCGATTATATTTTGATTTCTCCTGCTCTGTTCCCGTTTACATATCATTTTGAAATTGGTGACCCAAATATATTGTCAGATCATTGTATGATCAGTTGCTCTTTTAATTTCAATTTGTCGAGAAATTTATACATAAATGAAAATAAGTCTAGTCACGACTTCATAGAGTACAGTTATCAATGGAATGAAGATGAAAGGACCGAATATGTTAATAACTTAAAGGAAAATGATCGATTGGCTGGTATAAATGAGGAAATTAGTAGTTGCTCAGATCAAAACAGTATTGATAACTGTGTAAAAAAGTTCAGTGATATATTGTGTAATGCCGCAGTTGGTATGATGAAAAGAAATAAATTGAAAAGAAAAAAGGGTATAAGTTCGCCCGTTTCTTGTACAGAGCATCGTCCGTGGTTTAATGAATTATGTTACGAAAAGAAGTGTTATTTTTATTCAATGTTAAATACATATAGGAGTTGTAAAAGTGCTGAAATAGGGTAAGTATGGTGAAAGCTAGAAATGAATACAAGACAGTTTTAAGAAAAGCAAGGTTTTTATATGATAAAGATAGAACAGATGAGTTAATTAATGCTAGATATAAAAATGCAAAACTGTACTGGAGAATGTTAAAAGATGTTTCAAATAATAATTCAGGTGACATCGGACTAGATGAATTTTCACGTTATTTTCAAGCCGTAAATAATCCTGATGATGCTTTTTTTACCCCAGATGAAGATGTTTTATATTTTAATGATGTTATGTTACAGAACGAACTTGAAACAATGTTTGCTGAGTTAAATGCTGAAATATCGAATAGTGAAATCTTATTTGCCATTAAGCAGCTAAAGACGAATAGATCAGCCGGTCCAGACTTTCTAATTAATGAATTTTTTATTCACGGTAAAGATGTTTTATTACCTGTTCTCTCTAGTTTATTTAATAAGATATTTGAATCTGGTCATTTTCCTACGGCATGGTCACAAGGTTATGTTATACCGTTACATAAAAAAGGTAGTTTGTTAGACGTAGAAAACTACAGAGGTATTACATTGTTAAGTACACTCGGTAAACTGTTTACAAGGATCTTAAACAATAGATTAACCAAATGGGCTGAAGAATATAATGTTTATATTGAGGCCCAGGTCTGGGTTTAGAGCAAAACTATGGGAACCACTGATGATATTTATGTATTACATAATTTAATAACGCCTGTTATCAATTCAGGTAAACAATTATTTTGTGCATTTGTTGATTTTACTAAGGGTTTGATATATTTAGAAAAATTTATGGTACAAATTGTTGAAACTTGGAAGTAATGGTAAGGTTATAAATATTATTAAATCCATGTATGAAGATATTAAAAATAGAGCAAAATATTGTAACGAATTAAGCTGCGAATATCCATATCCATGCTTGGTGCGAGAAAGGGAGAGTGCTTATCGCCATTTTTGTTTGCAATGTACATTAATGATTTAGAAAGTTATATCATTGATAAAGGAATTCAGGGTATAGACATTGGAATGTGTAAATTGTTAATGCTTTGTATGCGGATGATATTGTTCTTTTTAATGCAGAAGAGTTACAAACATTATTAGACATATTAAGTGACTATTGCAATCGTTGGAAATTAAAGATAAATGTTAAAAAGACAAAAATAATGATATTTAGAAAAGGGGGTACTTTATCTAGAAATCTTTCTTTCATGTATGATGGTATTCCTATTGATATTGTTAGTAGATTTACATACATAGGAATTGTTTTCACTACTGGTGGTTCTTTCGCAGAGGCACATGAAGCTTTATCAGGACAGGGTATGAAAGCTATTTTAAATTAAACAGATATCTCTATAAGTTTACTTATGTTTCAGTGAAACATAGATTAGAACTATTTGATAAACTGGTCACACCAATAATAAGTTATGCAAGCCAGGTATGGGGTTTTGCACGTGCAAATACTATAGAACGCTTACATTACGTTACTGTAAAAAGATTTTGAATGTTAAACGGTCCTCGCAAAATGATTTTATATATGGTGAACTTGGAAGAGTTTCATGTGTAACTAATAGATATTATAATATCATTAAATACTGGATCAAGATACTTAGTTTAAATGAGAATAAATATGTGAAGAATATTTACAAAATGATGATAAGGGATATGGAAATTCATAGTAATACTGTTAATTGGGCATCTTTATTGAAACACTTGTTGTGTTCATTGGGGTTTTATGAAGCCTGGTTGTCTCAGAGTGTAGAAATTGTGTATTTTTCTTGAGTTTAGTAAGGCAGAGATTGAATGATCAATTTATTCAAAATTGGTATAGCAGACTACAAAATTCATCACGTGCTTTGTTTTATGTTAATATAGCAAACTTTGGTTTTAAGACATACCTTAATGTTTTCAATTCATCGAAGAGTTGTAAATCACTTACACGATTAAGGGTATCATCCCATAGATTAATGATAGAAGCTGGAAGATGGAATAAACCTGTTGCTTTGCCTATTGTTGACAGGAAATGTATATTTTGTAATATATTAGAAGATGAGTTTCATTTTGTTTTAGAATGTCCAATTTATTCAGATTTAAGAGAAAAATATATAGATAAGTTCTACTGGCAAAGACCAAATATGTTTAAGTTGATTAGTCTTTTTACTTCTGAAGACGCAGTTTTGATTAAAAAACTAGGCCTATTTGTGCATTATGCGTTTGATGTAAGGAATAAAAGAATTTATAGTGCTTGATTCTCTCAATATCTGTATAATGTTGTTAAATGCAGTTTTAAATGTCCTCCTGATATTGTATGTTTTTGTGTGAGTGTGTATTTATGTGTGTTTACTTTCTCCAATTTGCTCCGCTCTTTCGCAATGTTTTCATATATGAGTTGAACAAAATTACTTATAAGCCTTCTCCGTCGAATGTTTATATACATTTTATAGTAATGTATCCAGAGCTGACTGCCATGTTACAAGCCTCTATATATATTTATGATTTACTTCTAATATGTAATAACTTGTGTGTACATGCATATTGTATCCTCATGTGCTTAAAGCACAATGGAAATGAAATAAAATAAACTAAACTTATTTCCTCGACACTGCATTATTAAATGTCTTTTTTACGGGCCCCTTATACATGTTTAAAAAAATAAGTTGTAGTCTATCAACATCAACATAGTTTTAAAGACCCTATACCGCAGTCTCGTATAGTAAAATAGGTGTATTTAGTTTATTACATTTCAATTTCATATTTATAACACACATTTTAAATAGCAAGAATAAATTATTCAAGGCTTTTGTTGCTAGGTTCGACGATGCCTTTACTGCAAAACTAATATATCCTGAATTCGATGCCAAGATAACAGAAATACGAAGCCTGCGCTGTACAGGATGTAACAAAAGCGTCGAGTTTGACACGGATCTAATTTGTTTAATCCGTTGCTTGGCGCTCAGCATTTAAGGGTAGTTCCAGGACTGGTTGGCCCGGTGTCAGGATAATGTGACTGGGTATGGTATTATGCTACATATCTACGGCGTGATACTGCAGTGCGGCAGCACTATATCTGTCTCAAGTAGACATCGTCTCCAAATGACTGAAATACTGTCGGTGGGACGTTAAATCCAATAAACAAACAAACAACAAACAAACCTTGCTGTATATGTTAGGAGCTCAAAAATGTTATCGGTCAGGTAGATGACCTACATGCATTTACATGCATGTGTATAATTTAAATGTGTTAACAAGACAGTCCAAAGGACAGCTATATCCCCCGCTGCTGACAGAGGAGACATGTTTTCCTCTAATGAAAATTGCCCTCCTTCTGCCAACATTTTGATGTAGTTGACTTATGAAAAACTTTCCGTTGTTCAGAAAATATAGCATGGAAACAAAAATATCCAGGAATGAAAACTGAGCCATCATGACTGTCACATGTGTTCTGCACATCGTCTCAATTTGGTTTATAATTAAGGCAAGTTTCTTTAAAATCCTTTGAGGTGTATAGGAGTTATGGAGCGGACACAAAATTGTAAATTGAAATTGAAGGTTCAAACACATAACCTTCTAGTGTGACCTTGACCTTGAGCCTACATGGCTGCCACCTGTGTTCTGCACATCATCTCAACTAGGTTTACATTTGAGTCAAGTTTCACGAAAATCCTTCAAGGGGTATAGGAGATACGGAGCAGACATGAAATTGTAAGGAAATAGAAGGTTCAAACACATGACCCTCAAATGTGACCTTGACCTTGAGCCAACATGACTGCAACCTATGTTCTGCACATTGTCTCAATTAGATATATATTTGAGGCAAGATTCATGAAAAAACTAAAAGGAGTATAGAAGATATGGAGCGGAAACGAAATTGAAGGTTCAAACACATAACCTTCTAGTGTGACCTTGACCTTGAGCCTACATGACTGCCACCTGTGTTCTGCACATCGTCTCATTTAGGTTAACATTTGAGGCAAGTTTCATTAAAATCCTTCAAACGGTATAGGAGATATGGAGCGGACACGAAATTGAAATGGAAATAGAAGGTTGAAACACATGACCCTCAAGTGTGACCTTGAACCTACATGGCTGCCACCTGTGTTCTGCACATCGTCTCAAATAGGTTTACATTTGAGGCAAGTTTCACGAAAATCCTTCAAGGGGTATAGGAGATATGGAGCGGACATGAAAACGTTACGGACGGACAAACAGACAGACAGACGAAGGCCATTCCTATAACCCCCCACCCCCCCCGCGAAGCCAAAAAATTGTGGGAAAAAGCGAATATCGACATTGCAAAGATGAAACCGAAGTGTCATCGTTTATCTCGCGGTTTTGATTTTGGCGAAGAAATGGGACTATTTTTTATAAGGGACGGGAACGGGTACATGACAGGGGGTATCTTGCTTAGACAAAAGTTGTACGGTTTCTTTGTGGTCTAAAACTATACATTGGCTTCAAAGATGTTTTCAAAATGGCGTCTAACGCAGACGTTATTAAGAGTTAACTTCACTGAAAGAAATGTTCTGCAAAGTTTAGCAGTTGAGTCGTGCATTTATCTGACACATGGAAAGCCTATAAATCCAAGCTGAAACGACAAATAAAACATTTTGTTTTTCCACATGTTCAAGAATCTTATTTCTCTTCGCTATAAACAGTTTAACATAGTTGATATTACAAAGCACAAAATTATTTTGTTTCTAATGTCAATCCAAGTTATTCACAACTCTGAATTTAGAATTAGTTGGAATAGTGTAATAAAGAATCTTGCTCTCTATCGGAAAAGTATTTGAATTATTCATGTTCACATTTCAGACGATTGTAGGTATCCTTTGCAACTTTAGTTGCTCCGGCAGCGGCAGCGCCTATCCCCGCTTGTGTTGTTACAGCCATTCCAGCAGCCCCGGCACTCTGCGCAGCTGCAAACCAGCCCCCAGCTGCTGTGAAAGGGGCCTGGCAAAATGTAAATAATATATATATATATATATATATATATATATATATATATATATATATATTTTAGAGGCAAAGTTTAGCAAACTGCCAATGTAACGGTAAAATACTTGTTTTGCAAGTAATGGCAAAAATGACATGTAAAACATTCTTCCCCCTCCCCCAAGAGAGACGCGCTGGGTACGTGTCAGGTTCAATATTTCCATGCATCTTCTTAACCGTTATCAACATAATGGTTCTTGATACGAGCATGCGGGGTTATTTTTATTTACTAGTACATATGTATCTAATTTGTTCCAGCTTCTTATTCAAGACTTATTTAAGACGGCACTGTTGACATTTTGAGGCTCTTGTTTCTTCCAGAAATATAAAACGTTAACAACCAATGACAAAAAATGTTAAATCTTCAAATTCAACGATTACTTGTGGGGCTTTTATGAGTAAAGAAAAGCAATATTTCACATATGTTTATATAACTGCCATTTAATTTCGTTACATATCCTTTGGGCACCTGTAGCGTATTGAAACGGGTAAAAAAATCGTTGCGTCAGAAACCGGCCAATCTTTACAATGAATGCCTGTAACGTATTTAAACGGGTAAATTTTTTCTCTCCTCAAAACCTGACCCAATTTTAGCGTAGGAACCCTGAAAATAACTAATTTTAGAAAAATTATCGCCAAATTGATGTATTTAATTAAAAAAATTTCATTAAAATAACTTAAAATATAATTTGATATTCGGGTTATATAAGCATTTCCATTTGTTTATATAAAGTTTCAGTTTTCTGAAGATATAGGATATAATGATTTTAACCAGAAAAAAAAATCAATAAAAACGTAAATTTGAAAATTTTAATCAAAACAAAAATTCAAATTACCTGAAATTTTTTAATTGAATTAAATTACTTTTAGCGAATTTGTATGTTTAATTTTATGACTGCTGTGGATTACCAAATAATAGATAATTAAAATAAACTTTTTAAACTTATTGATTATATTGATTATCTTTGAATTATTGATCATTATTGATTGTCTCATTTTACGCATTTTTACGCTACAGGTGTTTTGATATTTAACAAAAACTGATTTACTGAACTACACACCTGTAACGTTGAAAAACGTATTTTTAACCATGTCCAACGTTAGTTTTATTTTGTGCTATACCAAAATATTAAACATTCCTAAGCGTCCTGTATGTTGCAACATAGCCTTTACATACGTTTTCATACGCTTCAGTAGTTCAATTGTGTCCACAAATGAAGTTTAGTATATTCAGTGCTGAAAAGCAGCGACAACCGGGAAAAACGTTTTTGGGTTAATTTTAACGTTGTCAAACGTATTTTTTTTTCTAAAAATACGTCGAATCTCGTGTCCGGTTTTAAACCTGCAAAAAAAGGCACCCATCTCATAACGTTGCAGGGAATCGCTGTAAAGATTGCCCCGTTTCTGAGGCAACGATTTTTTTACCCGTTTTCAATACGCTAAAGGCATTCGCTATAAATATTGACCGGGCAAAAAAACATGTTTCGCATAGTCTTTACGTGGAAACAATATGTCGTGTACTGCATTGTTATTACCTGTAACCAAGCCGCCAGAGATCCTGCTACCACTCCGGCAGCTCCGAAACCAGCTGCAGCAATGGCAATTGGTGCACCAAGGGCAGCAGCAGCACCGATGCCGGCATACATCAGAGCATTGGATTTCGAACTGTGTTCATCTGAAGAAAATGTTTTAATATGCACAAAAAATATGTTGTTTAATTTCATAATATGTATGGCACTTTGCCTGTACTCATTGTTATATTTCCAAATCGCGTTACAACGCCTATTTCGAAATCCTCAATATTAAAGGGACTCGATATAAATTACAAAGAATACACATGGTGTTATACATAGAGGATAATTTGTTGTTTTGGTGTAAGATCGATTAGATCTAGGAATTACACTGAGTGAATATAAAAAGTGATATTTTCACGAGTGGCGAAGCCACGAGTAAAAATGCATCTTTTTATGTTCAAGAATGAAATCATACTTCGCTTTTTCCCAAGACATTTCTTTCTTTTTCTTTTATTCTTTAAAGGCCAGAAATAAGCTGTGTTACTCACAAAATACGTAGAAAATTGGCGGGATTACCTCGCGTGCGTGACGTTTTTTTAAATGTCTTTATTTCTTGCGAAACACCAGGCACAAATGACGCTCCGATCATTTATAACGTAGGGTCGGGTTCAAGTTCCAGAGTAAAAATTATGAAAATGGTAATATTCATTGGTTCAAACAGTGAAATTACCATTTTCAATTCACTGATATTTCCCTTAGATCCACCGAAAAGCATTAGATAAAATATATTATTTTTAATATTTTGTAAAACCAGTCTGCTACCCTATCTCGAAAAAGGCCATAGAAAATCAAAATAAAGAATCAGAAACTTTATAAAAATCTCTTATTTGAC
>CM037777.1:60954499-61004499 GCA_021229015.1 Solen grandis
AAAGTAACAAAGGGCAATAACTCTGTAATTCCTATAGATAGAGTTATGGTTCTTGTGCACTGCACTTCCTCTCATTGTGCTTGACCATTGTATGAAATTGTTTTGAAATCCAATCAGTACTTTACAAGTTATACTCCGGACAAGGAAAAAATACAAAGGGCAATAACTCTGTAATTCCTATAGATAGAGTTATGGTTCTTGTGCACTGCACTTCCTCATATTGTGGTTGACCATTGTATGAAATTGTTTTGAAATCAAACTTGTACTTTTCAAGTTATGCTCCGGACAAGGAAAAGTAACAAAGGGCAATAACTCTGTAATAAGTCAAGATGGAGTTATGGTTCTTGTGCACTGCACTTCCTCATGTGTTGACATTGATGAATTGTTTGAATCAACTTGTTTTTCAAGTTATGCTCCGGACAAGGAAAAAACCCAAATTTGGGGGTACGGACCGCTGGACCGACCGACCGACCGACCGACTGACCAACCGACCGACCGACCGACCACCGGGTGACTCCTATATACCCCCCCAAACTTTGTTTCGGGGGTATAAAAAGTTGAAGAAACATTTCAATATACGCAGGCCAGCAACAGGTTTGTCGAGGGTCAGGTTGCTGCATGACAACGCATCTAGCCACAAAGCGGTTATTGTACGCAATTTTTTAAGGCAGGAAAAGGTTGTAGAGCTTCTGCACCCGCCGTATTCCCCAGACCTTGCCCCGAAAGACTACTTCCTGTTCCCGCAGCTCAAAAAGTACCTCACTGGACGAAAATACAAAGCACGAAAAGATCTTGGTTAAGCCATCTTCCAGTGTCTCAAGGGTATACACAGAAACAACTATGAATCTGCCTTTAAAAACTGGATCAAAAGGTTGAAACTGTGCATAGCTCAAAGAGGTGAATACTTTGAAAGAATCCGATAGTTGGTTTGTGAAAATTAACAAATCCTTTCTAGATATGCTAGGAATTGCACTTCAATTTGAACATCCCTCGTATTTATGCATTGTAGTAACGTTTTCATAAATGTGTGTGTACTGATCATGCTCATGATTTCGAGTTGGTACCTAGATTACATTCATTACAGTGATAAAACAAGAGTCAAACCTCTCACATTAGCTCCCGTGAGGTTGACTGAATGCACGGCAGATTGCACCTCTGCACACACACACACTTTGCTTTTGGAAAAATAATGGGCCTTTAATGAACTACACAAAAAATGTAAGAGGAATCACAACCAAACACATGACATTATAAAAACATTCAAAGTGTGCCTTAGTGTGTTCATTTGTTATACACTTTTTATTGTATTTTAGGTTTGAGTGGTAAGAAAGTCTAAAGTTTGCAGTTATATTGGAAAATCAGTTGTCCTGATGCATACTAAATTTTATGGTAACTACATTCTTTTTTTTTTTATCTTGTCCTATTACTTTCCGGACCAACCTGGACCAACCTCGTAACTTGATTAAAATATATTGAGACATGTAACTGGTCACAAATATTAAGCCATACAACTCATCACTAGAACTATCCCTGAAGGTGATTAATACCCCCACAAAATGCTTTGATACAAGATAAGCTGTATACATAGTATATTGGTTATGATAGTAATAAGTAAATAGTCTTTATTTAAAGTGGATAGAGAGTCAGTTATGGTTGTTTGGCATAATAGTTTAAAAGTGTAGTTACAGTTCTTGGACACTGCACTTCTCCTAGTCGCCATCTGTTTACATTTTAAGTTTCAAGTCAATACCATGTATAATTTTCGATTAATGTTCCAGACAAGAAAAACAGAATAAAGCAAAGGGAGATCATGAAAAACAGAACCAGGGCAATAACTCTGCCATCCTTGAAACAACTCAAGTGAAATTTATGACATGCACCTCTCCTGAGGATCGATGCACACACAAAATTTGAACCGAGTCCATTAAGAAATGTAGAAGTTTGTGTCACAAGATATTTTGAGTCGAATCAGGGGCAATAACTCTGTAATCTTTGGGACAACTTGAGTGAAATTAATGACACACACCTCCCCACCTGATTATCAATGCACACACAAAATTTGAACCAAACCTATTAAGAAATATAGAAAAAATTTGCGTCACAAGTTTTTGGGATGGACGGACAGACCCACAAACCAACAGACTGACCGCTATATACCCCCTCTCAAACTTTGTTTGGGTATAAAAATATATACTGACATATCACTTGACTCAAATGTAGAGACACATAACTGGACACAAAAAATACAGACAACTGGACAAAAAGAAATACGGGCATGTTACTGAACACAAATATATAGACATGTTACTGACACAAAAATATAGACATGTAACTGGACACAAATATACAGACATGTTACTGGAAACAAAAATATAGACATGTTACTGGACACAAATATATAGACATGTTACTGGACACAAATTTATTGAGACAAAACGCAGAAAAACTATTTAGTATGTATAACATTTTGTTTAAAGAGGTATTTTCCTCCACTAAGAAATATATATAAATAAATAAATTATATATATATTCTTTTTTGTGTATATGATCTCAGAAAATGGATATACTGAAAGCTAATGTCAATACGATAATATGCCACAAAGTCTATACAAAACCATGATAAACAATACCAAATTATTGCTTTTATTCTTATTAGTTATCCTACTGGTATATTTCATGATAAAATGATCATGAGAAACTGAAACAACTTGATGGAAGCCATTTTCAGTATAAACAAATAAGTTTATTTTACGGGACCTCATGATGTATAGGAGAAACTTGACAGGTGGCAATGGTCCCCAGTATTTAGAATGCGGGGACACGGTTGAGTAATGTCATGTTATGACAAGGCTTAAAGCGACAGGGACTGTCACAAAACCAGGTTTTCAACATGGAAAATCCAATTCGAAATGAAGATTTTATTTAAAAAATGATCCCCAAAGAACATTAATACTTTATGTTACATGGATGAAGAGTAAATAAGGGTCATAACTCTAAGAAATATGGTTAAATTGACAATATAGGTCAAGTCACTATGTACTGGCCATACTGTGTAGATTTGGGCAGAATG
Source organism: Solen grandis (assembly GCA_021229015.1). Lineage (NCBI taxonomy): Eukaryota > Metazoa > Mollusca > Bivalvia > Adapedonta > Solenidae > Solen > Solen grandis. The sequence continues at coordinate 60,957,570 of CM037777.1, forward strand.
CATTCAGAAATGAAGAAGGAGAATTTAAGCAAATAAAAGAATGTGTCACTATATGTTACATGAAAACAAGCTCAAAGGTGTGAATTCAGATTGTCAAAGGGTAATTGTCTCTGACCTGCAATATCAATGCAAGGTAAAATACAAGATTCAAAATTAAATGTTAGTTCAAGGAAATTATGGATATTTTAAAACATGAAAAGCAGCCTACAGGAATTATCCAAAGACTGATACAAATGCATTTATTTTATTTCTTATTGAAGGTTTATTAAGCAATTCTAGCAATCAGACATTTGTATAATATTTGTCAAAATAACAAGGGCACCGCAACTATGTAAATGAAAACAAAAGCATTCATAGCAAGCCGCTATCAAACAGAAAAGAAAAAAAAAAAAAATATATATATATATATATTTAGTCATATTGACCTTGACCTTGATCCATTTTCTAATATATTTTAGTCATAGTTATCTTGACCTTGATCCATTTTCCAATATATTTTAGTCATAGTGATCTTGACCTTGATTCATTTTCCCTGAAAAGCAATTCCAACCTTCCTCTTCCCTAAAGCTATCTACCTATTAAATATGAATGTTATACCTTCGTTTTTACTCAAGTTATCGAGCAGAAACAAAAAATCTATTTTTAACCATTGTGACCTTGACCTTGACCCGATTAACCTGAAAAGCAATCCCAACCTTCCTCTTCTCATAAGGTATCTACCCATCAAATATAATTGCTATATCTAAATTCTAACTTAAGTTATTGAGCGGAAACGAAAGTTTGACGCCCGCCCGCCCGCCCAACGACGTTCGGCATTCTAATAACCAGGTTTCAACTAGTTGAAAACCTGGTTAAAAATGTGTCACCTTTATCCTACCTGTCGTTAATGTAATGGTCTAATGGTAATCTTATGCCATGTGTAAATAGAACGGTTCACCGTATGATTAGCCCGTTGACGTACAGATAGCTTTCAGTCTGTCAAAATGTATGACGGTACAAATTTCAAAACAAGATTTCGCCACATACGATATGATTAGTGATTTTTTTTTTCAAGTAAGTTACCCTGAAAGTTAGGATGCGCCTTATATGTAGCTGCGCCTAATCTGACCGTGTGTACGGTATTTTCAACTGGGAATTGGGCCAATATTTGAGCCCTACAAATAGGCAAAAGAATAAACTGTGATTGCAGATGGGCACTAGCAGCAGGTTTATCCTAAAATGTGTGTGGACATAAAGTGTACAAAAACTATAAATTGTTAGTAAACAAACAAACAGTAAATTACTGCTGCGATAAAGGTGGTTTATTAAGTTTGTTAACACTAATATCTAGTGGCTGAAAAAAGCTTACTTTCAATCGAAGGTTTTTAATAGCTGTTTGGGTTTTAGCAAGTGCCCTCTTTTTCTTTTTTAAACAGCTTTTGCCTATGTCAGTTTGTTTTGCCTTCAACTCCTCCAACTGTAATCAGAAAGAATGTCTCTCTTTAAAAAATAGCCAGTTTGCTTCCTTGCATGGCTAAACATCACAATTATTGCTTAATTTTCACCTTTGAAGGTATTGAAACAAGATGGCCAAGATGGCACTAAAGACACTCACCTGAGAAATAATTGCCTTCATTGCCTGTACAAGTTACTGAATTAAAGCATAGTTGTACTGAATACATAATCCATTTGAATTTGGGATTATGGTTATAAACACTGTCAGCGAAACCTCAAAATGATTGCTTGAGAAATGAAGATGCTAGAGTGCAAATAAAGAGAAATCTGGCATTTTATATATTATAAGGGGCATAACTCCTGTTCTTATTGCCCATTATCAGCCTAAAACTAATTGTGGACGACGGATGGATTACGGCAGATGGCAGACATTCATTGATCCTAATAGCTCATCATGAGCACATGGCTCAGGTGAGCTAAAAAGTTATCAACTGGTTTAAACAATACAAAGAAAGACTATGGCGACAACTTAAAAGGATACAAAAGCATAAGATTATCTGAAAGATGCCGGCTAATGGTTATTATTTATTGTTATACTCGACACATCCACAAAACTGTACCAGTAGTCAAAATTGAAGACCATAGCTTGAAATATACAAAAGTGAGTTGATAGGTCATGGTCAAGGTCATTAGAGGGTCAAAGTTTCATTCTACGCACCAAAAAATGTAATGGGTTGTCCAAATTTGAAAGTCTAAGCTTAACAAGAGGGCCATAAAGGCCCTGGATCACTCACCTGAGTATAGGGTTACCCAAGGAACATCTGTACAAAAACATTTTGAATTCTGGCCAAAGATCATCCCTGACAAGTTTGATCAAATTCTGTCCTGCAGTTTCAGAGATGTTGTTTAAAGCAAATCGTTGACAATGGACAACACACGATGAAAGACACAGGGTGATCACAAAATCTCACCTTGAGCTCAGTGAAAGAAGGTCACTTGGTCATGATCAAGGTCATCCAACGTTTAATTTCAATTCTATACCCAAATGAACAAAAAACAGAAAGATACATATAAAATCATATGGAGCTGGACCATTTTAATCTAAGCCAGGCCAAGCTTTGAACAAACTTGGTAGATGTTGCTAACTACATATTGTGTATCAAATATCATAACACTAGGCATTGTGATATCTGATAAGATTTTTTAATAAGAAGATTTTTAATGTATTTCCTGTATAAGTCTATGTAAATCAAGTGCCCCTAGGGAAGGGGCCAATGTTGACCGCAGGGCCACGATTTGAACTAACTTGGTAGATGTGCACTTGGCAATGTTACATATAAAATATCAAAACTACAGGCCTTGTGGTTTCTGACAAGAAGATTTTTCTAGTTTACTGTATACAAGTCCATGTAAAATAAAGTGACCCTGGGGCGGGGGCCAATTTTGCCCCTGGGGTCGATTTGAAAAAACTTGGTTAGAGGTCCACTAGACAATACCATAAACCAAATATCTTAAGCTCCAGGTCTGTGGTTTCTGTCAAGAAGATTTTTTAAATTTCAATTTAAAAAAGAATATATTTTTAGCTCCTGAGTGACCCATTTATAAATGCAATGGACCGGAACCATTTGAACAGCCATTGATTCTAGCCATTGATACTAAAAGCTCAGTCTTGAGCCCTACCAGCTCAGGTGAGCTAAAATGTATAGGAAACTCTGTTTTTAACAGTATTCATTAAACCTTGATATCAATATTGTTATATATGAATACCTTAACAAGCATCCTTATACTCAATAAGAAACTGTCCAATTACTATTCATGTCCAAAATCATTGTCTCTAAGCAAAGCAAGCAGATTCATTGAAATACCCCCACATACTGCTTTGTCAAAGTATGAAGTTTATTCTAAATGTTTAAAGCAGCAACTATAGATTTAAGTAAATGGAGAAATTACCTGAACAAGTCTCATGAAAGACCAGTAAAAAAATGAACCTTGAAATGATTTACCTTTCATACAGAAGATAAGTATGTCCAAAACATGAATGAAATATCCTATTGATTACATTTAATTCCTGACAAAATATCTTAAGAACAAATAACTGCTGTTGCATGCAACATGAGTCCCCTACCAGTGGGGTGGATATTTACATTACCATAGCAACCAGAATTTTGGTCCGAGAAAAAAAAACAATAAAGTGACATGCTGAATCTCCATACTGCCATCAATTTATATACCAAGTTTCATAATATTATCTTAAACAGTTGTTAAGTAATCATGGTGTAAACACTGGTAAGGGATTAAAAATACATTTTGGGGACAGACAGTGAGCAATAACAAGTTTATTTTTAAATAATAATGACCTTGACCTTTACCCATCACAGCCCAAACAGCTTATCAATGCATATCTTAAAACAAGATACAGTGGTCACGCAATTCCTCAATGTGGCGATTCATTGAATACCGGCGATGACTCACTACAAGCCTGGTCCCTTGTTTTAGCCCTTCTTATTCTATATAAATTTATGGGCGATTCTTCAAACATGCGATTTTGGATTCCTCGAGCTCCGTCCCCGGTCCCTAAATAGCATATTCTATATAATTTCTATGCAATTCCTGAAGTCAATAACAAAACCTATCTGTATCTCCTTGACAAGCAAACTCCAGCCCTATGACCACCTATCCCTGTAATTCACACCTTTTCACACATCGTCAAACTTCCGAGAGTACATAGGTGAATCGTTATATCAACACGAACATGTAAAACATATTTTCTCATCTACTGATCATGTAACAAACTGTGACGGGTCTGCATAATTAATCATTTGTCATTAAAGAAGCCCATTTTGTTTGTTTGTGTGTTGCTGTTTTTTCTCTGTAATCATTAAATTGGAGAACCACGGAAAAATGTTAATTATTATTGTTTATTACAAGAATGTAAAAAATACACGACGCCGCAAATTACACAAATTAAAACAAAGGGTTTTAATCAAATTATCGGTAATGAAGAACTTATTTCTGACTTTTGCAATGAAAGCTATAATCGAGTTATTTTTGTAATGGTTAAATATATTCTATGTTTAAAAGGTACTATTGAAGTCTAAACATAACAAAATAATTAATGAAAAGATAAAGTTGAGGTATCAACAAATATAAATATATTGAATTTTGACATATAAATGATTCCTTGAATATGGCAATTCTTCGAGTTTTTTTGCAGATCCCGTCCGACTTCGAGGATTCGAGTGACCACTGTATATAAGTTCCATACTCGATTACATTATCTCATATCTAATACAAGAGTGTTCTCTAGAACACGTGTCACAAGCTGAAGCATGACGGAGAAAGTGACGGACAGACAAACAGATGGACAGACAGACGATGGAAAAATGAACCCTATGTGTTTCCTCTGCTTACAGCAGGTGACACAAAAAAAGCTAATACATAAATTCAATGTTAGGGACAATCTATTTATATTAGCATGCAATGACCCTGACCTATAAGACACACCAAGCACATTGAAGCTTTTTCCCTACACATGGTCTGCAAGTACTAAATGTGTTTAAAAAATCATTCCCAACCAAAGTTATTAAAAAAAATTCCTTTTTGAAAACATTAAGCAGTAACAAAAATATATTTTAAGTAATGGTGTCCTTGACCTTGACTCACCTGTGTGGTCAACATGTCATCATTAGGGGTGTGTCTCACTTTGTCAGGCTGTGTGGAGAGGATCTCACGGAGATTGTAGATGGCATGAATCTGCTGAAGACTGTTTGTTCTCAAAAACCTCTTGTTTTCCTCCTTTAACTGTAGAACCTTGCGGTAACATTCAGCAGCCTCTTCATACTGCAGGGGAAATGGACAGATAAAGTAGAGGGAATGAGTATGAGACTGGAACTTTAGAAATGTGAAGAATATGGCAGCGATTTGTGAAATTTATTCAAAAATATCTTTAGCCTTTACTTCATATTGACAAAATGGCAAAAAGAACAGGCTCTGATCAGACAGCTCCTTTCTAGAGATGCCTGCTCATACAAAATTGTAGCTCAGATTCTACACTGACCGAGTCTGCATGGCAAGGAATAATTGATTGTTTCATATTAGTACATGAATATTCATGAGGTAATTTAAGGGTTAAGCACTATATGGATACATTATTTTGACACAAACATATACAATATTAATATATTATACTCTGTCCTCACACTTACTAACCACCCTAAGATTATGATCAGTTAATTCTTTATCTCATTTAAATATTTTTTCAGCCTTGGCAAACAGAGTGGACCCAAATCAGACTGGAAGAGTCTCATCTAGGTCTCCTCTGTTTGCTTATACAATACAATCACAGATCTGCGGGTAGGCAAAGGAAAACCTGAGGTTTGACCTAGTTGGTGGGATAAAAAAATGATTGGTTGCAAGGAGAATTCTACTGTGGCTTTATCTGCCTTTCTGCCTACCTTTTTTTGTATGATGTGAATCCCAGCCTGTTCGTTCATATCAGACATCATATAAAAAAGCCTTTTCTTTGTCTCCTGAGTCCGATATTCTAATAATTCCTCCATTGATATTGGCCTAAAGTAAAAAGTTGTATCTCAAAATATAAGTATAAAAGGAGAATTATTCAATTTTAACTTATTTATATGTAACAAATGGAAAACTTGTTTAAATTCTCCTTGATGTTCACTACATTGGAAAAGAACTTTGCATCTTAGAAATTCATATAGATTCTTTGTTCCAAATGGTATATGGGCCCACAAGTTCAGCATTAACCAAAATCTATGGTGCTACTGGATCATGGTATTAAAGCCCTACTTCAGCCCTTATAGTGTTTTGGTTTTTATTTTATGATTATTTAAGAAAATTTTAAAATGACTCTTGGCTCTATTAGGCTTTGAACCTTCATGCTGTCTCCAGTTCTTATAGAAGCATGGGGATTTTCTGATATTTGAGTTGAGGAAAACCTAAGCTCAAGATGTTTAACAGCCCAATTCTCTTGACCTTAATCAGCATTATTTTTCAACTTAAATGCCGTCTCTCATCTTCAACATGTGCTGCATCAGCTGATTTATACAGGCAGAGGAAGACCTAAAGGCACAGAGACATGTGGGTAGAACCACCAACCCACCACAAGCCAGCTAGGAGTCTCCTCCACATAACAAAAATTCAATCAGTGAAACAGAGATAAAGTATGCACAATTACATGTAGTACATGGATACTTATATATTTAGAGTAATCATATTGCAATATATTACTGCAGGATAAAGGCCAGAATCAGGTTTATAAATTCCGACAATAGTTAAAAATTCAATGTTTCATTTGATTTTGGATAGTTCATAGCTGAAAAACATTTTTTTTTTCATTTAATCCTTCAAATACACAAGAGTAAAATCTAAATCAAATCCTAAAGCAATCACTGAAGTTGATACCTAATACCCAAACTTCACTGCCCTGACTCATTTGTGTGGGATGATATTTACTTTTTAAAAAAAATTGGATGGGATGTGACATGACATGAGTGAACAGGACAGACAAGACAGACTGCAGGATTCCTATATCGCGCTAGCTTTACTTTGTTAAGGATGCAGGGGCACCATAAAGACAAGGAGAACAAGATGGCTGAGAAGACCCTACAGTTAATCTCTTAAGCACTTGTTTAAAACATTAAATCAGTTTAACACCTGATCTGCCTGCAAGTTACCGACATGTTAGTTTTATTCCATATGGGCCATCTCATGTGAAAGCTTTTGTTAGATTAGATGAATGATTCAAAGATGCTTCAAAAGTGAAAAGACGTCATAAATATGGTTTGTTTGTAAGATTTAATGACCCACCGACAGTACTTAAGTCATTTGGAGATGTGCCTAATTTAGATAGATATAGTGCTGCCACACTGCAGTATCACAATCGTCACTTTATCCTGACACTGAGCCAACCAGTCCTGGAACTACCCTTTTATGATGAGCAACAAGCACAGGAGCTATACTTGTACCACTTTTTACGACTTTCGTATGTCAAACTGGGTTTCAACCAATGACCTCAATGATTTCTAGACAAACATTTAAACCACACTGTCATTGAAAAATAAAAACATACAAGAAAACATTGTTGGAAGTTCTTTTGTGGTCATAGAGTGCATATGTGCAAGAAAATCAAGTTTAAGAGGTATCTACTTATTTACCTTTTTTCCTCTATGGACTGAAGGTCTCCCAATTCTACCCTGGAATTACAAGTTTCCCTAAGGCTCAATACTGGATCTAATAGCTGTAGGCAAACAAACATACAGATGGCTTAATTTATGAATGATCAGACCTATAAATGAAAAGACAAACAGATAAAAAGACATTTCAGTATAATGGATTTTAAAACATAATTTTTTTTAATATAGATGGATAAATATTGGTACTAGATTCTAATATCTATAAACAAGCTGTCCATAAGACAGCACCTCCACTATTCCATTGCTTATTACTTTTAAGCTTTATGACAAAAAAGGGAAATAATTTGTATTAAATTTGGTAAAATGTTACCTTACTTGTTTGTTTAAAGCCACTGAAGACCTTTGTATTAAACTAGAGATTTGTTTTCATAGAAAACTGATATCTCCCCCAACCCACTTCCCCTTATACACACATAAACACTAAGGCATGAAGTGACATGTGCAAATAGTTATGTTAAAGGACTGACTATATTGATAATGCTCCGCCCAGAGTTATGAACCTTGTGTTTGTGACATTCTCTCATCAATTTCTTTCCATAACTGAAATTTTGTTTCAATAGCATAAAATTTTTTTGGAAAATTTTTTTTTCCATAAATGAAATTTAATTTCAATAGCATGAGTCGAAAGTTATCTGTTCTGAAGGACACGAAATTGTATAAAAGCAAAAACTCCAACAAGAAACCTTTCAAATGGATTATGCTCTTGTGTTCTACAATTCTTGTCTATAACATCTACCCACCTATGAAGCTTCAAGGTTATATATCTCATAGTGCACGAGTTAAGCTTTGTACAAATCTTAATTGTATATGTAAATAAACAACAGGCAATAACTCCAAAAATATGATTTGCAGAATTAAGGTTCTTGTGCACAGCAAATCTCCTTTGTGAGATTTATCCACCTTTCAAGGTGATTTGTCTCATTGTGCATAAGAAATGCTTAAAAAACAAACAAGTATTAAATTGAACAAAGGGCAGTAACTCCAAACAATATGTGCAGGGTAATGGTTCCTGTGCACTACACTTCTCCTCCATGTGATCTATCCATCTATGAAGTTTCAAGGTTATATGTCTCATAGTGTTTGAGAAATGCTCTTGACAAAAACTAAGTATGAAATTTAACAAAGGGCAATAACTCCAAACATAGGTTGTACAGAGATACAGTTCTTTGCACAGCACTTCCCATCCATGTGATCTATCCATCTATGAAGTTTCAAGTTATTAGCTTTGGTACTTTGTGAGTTGTGATCCGGAAAAAAAAGTGTGACCGACATCTCCGACAAAAACAATATGTCTCCTCCATATAAATATGGGGGGAGACATAATCAATAAGCTTAACTGGATACTAGAAAGATGTACGCATCTTAGTATATTTCATGCAAAACTTTAATCAAACACAGTTGTATACAAACCTTGACCAAAATTTCTAAATTCAAAAGGGGCCATAATTTACAATGAATTCAATTAAAGTTATCTTATTTTATGGACTTATGTCCATGAATTCCTATATGAAGTTTCGAGTCAATTCCAGAACTGATTGCTGAGATTATATAGGCATGACATTATGTCACAACAAATCTTAAACCTAGGGATAAAATCTCAATATGCTTTAACTCCTTCTCATAACACTATCCACAGAAAACCTTACCAAATTTAATTACATAATCCTCATTTCAAGGCCACTGAGGAGCAGCGAACAGCATAAAACCTGATCAGCCTGCGAGTTACTCGCAGGCTGATCTGGTTTTATGCTGTTCGCATAGGTCTTTTCATGGTGTCCTCTATGAGGGAAAGGGTTAAGCTTTTTATTTAATCCTTTAGATATATTTACATCGCTAACTATGCATAATGAGTATTGATATGATATAATTTTATATTACATGTACTTTTGTATAATTTGCATTTCTATTATATATGAATATGTTTAAACCAAAACTTAAACCTAATTATTTTTAAGTTCAAGAGCATAAATTATCACAAAATATGCCCATTTTGCAATTTTATCAATCAAAGGGACTTAACTCTGGAGTGTCTTGAACAATCTGGCTGTTCATCAAACTTAAGGTAGAGATATTGTGCCAATACAAATTGTGATAGAATTTGGTAAAGACTAGTTCACATTTATCAGTGTCAGAGAGCAGACACTGATAATTTTGTATTTCATCAATTCAAGGGTCCTTACTTTAAAGTGTCTGGGATATTCGGGCTGGTAATCGAACTTGCTAAGATACTGTGCCAATACACATTGTGACCAAGTTTGGTTAGGATTGGATTAAGTGAGGGTGGAAACTAATTTCAAATCATTGGTAATATATATGTGGAGTATAAGGCATTCTTACTGTTATCAAACTGGGTCAAGATATTGTGCCTATAAACATTGTGACCAAATTTTGATAAGATGGGTTCATGTTTGTTAGAGAGGGAACACTGTTAATTTTAAATTTTCATCAAATCAGGGGCCATTACTCAATTGTCTTGGATATTCTGGCTTGTTATGAAACTTGGCTGAGATACTGTGTCCATACACATTGTGACCAAGATTGGTTAAGATTGGATCAAATGTCTAAGAGTAGAGAGTAGAATAAGAGTAGAAAATTTTTGATGGTTTTAGAAGAATGGACCTGAATAAGACCTTTAAGCAATGTACACGTCACCGATAAGAGGTTCATAACATAAGCTCCACTTCTTTAAAAAGTAGAGGCAAGAAACAAAATAGACTGGGCATACATTAGAAAACAAAGTGGATGGGACTAAATACAACAGAAATCAGAAGGGTAAAAGTAACAGATAATATAGTGGTTTAGGGCTACATACGTTTTCTGATGTGTATCTGTCCAGCTTGATGAGTCTTGCATTACTGTCAGTATGCTTACCAAGCCTCTATAGCAACAAAAATATGAAAATATTCACAAACTGTGACAATATTCTTCAAGAAGTTGACCTTTTCAATATTAACATATTTATTCAAACTGATAACCAGTTTATCCAGACAAGAGATCTTGGTTTGATGCACTTGGAATTACATCCCTACACCAGGATTTCAGTCAAATATGATAATTGTTTGATCTCTGTTTTGTTAATGATAATGTTCCAAAGTATCTTAAGTCATGAACAATAAAAAACAACATTGACATTGGAATGCCTGTTATAAATCAATTTGAATGATCTATAAACGGGTAGAAGGGTCCCTACCCTTTGACAACTTTTAAAACTAATCATTTCACTTTGTTTTATTTGATTAAATGTAGCTTATCAAGATTAGTGGACAACTGATTGTGTTATTCGTATACATGAGTTTCTGAGGTTGAAATGACCATCATCAAAAATTAAATAGCCAATCATAAAAGTAAAAGTAGATAGAATTATCACATCTATGCAAAATGGTGAAGAGAATTTTACAGCAAGTACTTATAATAATTCCTTGAAATGAGTTCAAAGGACACAGATGCCAATGCCATTTTGTTCATTAGATTGGTATTTTTGTCACTGAATATGTTAAACTGGAAATATTAAAGAAGATGATTTTAAGATAAAATGAGCACTGTGACCCTCAGACCATCACCAAAGGATGTGTCAACCTTAATGCTAGCAACTTGGTTCTTGTTCACTACACAGCGTTTTGTATTAAGAACCCCTTGTGCCAAGTTATTTCAAATTCAAACTATACATAACTAAGTAACAGCTGACACAATTGCCTGCAAAGACTAACATACACACACAGACAGGTGTAATATATGCCCATCGCAATATCATGGAAGGGGCATTAAAAAGCTCATGGTGTCTTATCCTAATGATTAATTGTGCAAAGTTATTTTAAAACAAACGTGTTCTCTGGAACACATGTGTCACCTGCTGAAGCTTGACAGAAAAAGTGTGATGGGCAGACAGACGGATGGACAGACTGATAATGGAAAAGTGAGACAACAAAACCATACACAACAAAATAACAGCCAGGATATGATTGCTTGCATATTTTAATGTCAAGCAAGTGCTGTGGCAATGACCCCCCCAAGCTAGCAATCTGGATCTTGCTCACAAACGACATATTGTCTTGTCCTAGGGATTATTTATTCTTATCACTTAAATTTTTTTTTTCTAAAAAAGACCAAACACTAAAAGGTTATAACCCAGACACAATTTCTTACACAGATATTAAGGTCAACTGAGTGCTGTTGCCCAGAAGTTGAAGCTAACAACTTTGTTTTTATATGTGACATATTGCCTTGTCCTAGGGATCATTTATGCCAAGTTATTTCAAGACTTGACTATACACAGCAAAGTCACAGCCCTGACATAATTTTAAGGACAACCGACAACCTTCCTTAAATTAAACTTTTAAAATTTGTGCAAGATATTTCAGAACACAACCATATACACCAAAGTAACAGCCTGAACACAACATTAAGATCAACTGCTTGCCGTGACCTTGACCTTCAAATTAGCAAACCCTGGTTCTTGTTTGCTACACAATGTCTTGCCCTAGAGACCATTTATGCCAAGTAATTTCAAAATATGACCATACAAAACAAAGATACAGCCCAGACAAGACTTCTTGTATAAATTTTAAACTCTAACTATGAAGCTAGCAACTTGGTTCTTATTTGCAATACATCCTCTTGTCCTAGGAATCATTTATGCTAAGTTATTCCAAAGCATATTCATTCACAACAAGTTACAGCTGGGTCATGATTATGACTTGATCTTAAGATTATGGTCATTTCATGATGATTGCTTAAAAAAAATGAAGACACAAGAGTGTAATTAAACAAGAGGTCCATAGAGGCCCTAAGTCGCTCACCTGAGTAAAGGGTTACCCAAGGAACACCTGACTAAAACATTTTGAAATCTGGCCAGTAGTTTTGAAGGAGATGATTTTTAAAGTTTTCATAATTTTTTTCTTTCCGTTGCCATGGCAACCAGAGTTCTACATGACTCAGGTTTATTTTATGGATCGGAATAATTTTCCCAATCTTGGTAGATTGTTACCCAAGGAACATCTGTATTAATACATCTTTAAATCTGGCTAGAAGTTTTGAAGATGATTTTTAAACTTTTTCATTTTTTTTTTCTTTCTGTTGCCATGGCAACCAGAGTTCTACATGGATCAAGTTTATTTTAGCAACATTTGTGAAGGTTCACCCAAGGATCATCCCTGTCAAGTTTATTCAAATTCTGTCCAGCAGTTTCAGAGAAGATGACTTTAAGGTTTCACTATTTAAATAAAGGCAAATTAGCAATCTTGGTAGATGGTTCCCCAAGGAATATCTGTACCAAAACATTTTGAAATCTGGCCAGTATTTTTTAAGAAGATGATTCTTAAAGTTTTCATATTTTTTTCTTTCTGTTGCCATGGCAACCAGAGTTCTACATGGATCAAGTTTATTTTAGCATCTTTTGTGAAGGTTCACCCAAGGATTAATCAAAGTTTAATCAAATTCTGCAGTTTCAGAAAAGTTGTTAAAAGCAAACTGTTGACAACACATGACGGACGACGATGGAGGACGGGTGATCCTAATAGCTCACCACGAGCAGGTTGTGCTCAGGTGAGCTAAAAATGAAGATATTAGAGTGTAAACAAAGTGAAATCTGGCATTACTTTATATCAAAAGGGGCATAACTCCTGACCTAGTTGGCTGATTTCAGCCATAAAGGAACTCGATCGAGAGATTATTTTCAAAAACATTGTTAAAACAAGAGCTGTCAGAGGACAGCACGCTCGACTATTCAAAATGCTTGTTGGTAAATCAAATGAAATCTATTTAAATTCTTGCCCTTTATAGTAATAGTAAAAAATTATATACCTTGATAGTCTGATACCCATTAATATATTTATGATGTCTAAAATCAATCCCATGCCTAGTTACTGAGACATAAGCACAATAACACTGTGCATGCAAAACTTTAACCAAAAATCCAAGTTAGAAAAGGGCCATAATTTGCATCAGTCCAAAAGTTATCCTCCTGTTTTCTGATGCCCTTGAAGACAAACCTTAACTTTCTAGTCAATTCCACAAGCAATTTCTGAGATATAAGCTGGATAGTAGCTTGAATGCAAAACTTTAACCATAATTCTAAGTTAAAAGGGGGTCATAATTTTTAATTTATTCCATTAAGTGTTATCTTCCCTTATAGTATGATACTCCTAAACATATTAAAGATGTTTCAAATCAATTCCATGCCTGGACTCTGAGATATTAGCATGAAAGTACCTTGCATGCAAAACTAAAAATTTACCAAAATTTCTAAGTTAAAAAAGGGGCCATAACTTGTAATATATTCCATCAAAAGTTATCTACCATGAAAGTATGATACCCCTAAACGTATTAAAGATGTTTCAAATCAATCCCATGCCTGGATACTGAGATATTAGCATGAAAGTACCTTGCATGCAAAACTTTAACCAAAATTTCTAAGTTAAAAAGGGGCAATAATTTGTAACAAATTCTATCAAGAGTTATCTACCACGAAAGTATGATACCCCTAAACATATTAAAGATGTTTCAAATCAATCGCATGCTTGATGCTGAGATATAAGCATGATAGTAGCTTGCACGCAAAACTTTAACCAAATTTTCTATTGCATGCAAAACTTTAACCAAAATTTCTAAGTTAAAAAGGGGCCATAATTCATATTAAATTCAGTCAAGAGTTATCTACCTTGGTTGTCTGATGCCCCTGAACATATTTATTAACTTTCAAGTCAATACCATAAATGGTTATTGAGATATAAGGTTGATAGTAACTTGCACGCAAAACTTTAACCAAAAGCTGCAACGCCAACGCCGACGCCGACGCCAGGGTAACTACAATAGCTCTCATATTCTACGAATAGTCGAGCTAAAAATGAAGATGTTAGAGTATAAACAAAGTGAAATCTGGCATTTTTTATATTAAAAGGGGCCTAACTCCTGACCTAATTGGCCGATCTCAACCATAATATAACTCGATCGAGATATTATGGTCATTAACATTGTCATAAAGTTTTAAAATGATTGCTTAAGAAATGAAGATGCCAAAGTGTAAACACACTAGACACACACTGCAAAACGGACACTCAACGAATCACAAAAGCTCACCCTGAGCAATGCACATAGCATTTATATTCAAAGAGATATGCTTTCTGACTGATAACACAGTACAGTAAAGAAAGGTTTTAACATTATGCAAAGGACCATGATGAAATTAACTTAATAACCAAGCTAACGTTATTAATAAGCTTGCCTTTTGCAAATATTTGCAAGACACCCAGTCATTTTCGAGTACACTGTATTTTGTAAATTTCATTTCAAAGTCAAAAATTGTATAGTACCTCCCTAGCGTTTTCAGTTTCAAATATGTACCATGACCAGTAGTTGTCTTCCTCAACTGAGGTAAGGGAGAGCCACTGTACATCTTCTGTCTGCCGTGGAAGGTCCATCTACACAGAGACAAACTGAATCGGTTAGATAATGTAGAAGTAATTCACGTCACAAGATATTTAGAGCTGAATCAGGGGCAATGACTCTGTAATCCTTACTTAAGATAACTCCAGAGAAATTTATGTCACACACCTCTTCACCTGATGATCATTGCACACACAAAATGTGAACCGAATCGGTTCAGAAATATAGAAGTATAGAATATAGAAGTCACAAGTTTTTGGGATGGATGGACAGACCAACAAACCAACAGACGGACTCCTATATACCCCCTCTCAAACTTCGTTATAACTATGTCATTCATGCACAGAAAATATATATTTTGTTTGTATTGTTAAATACAACTTTTTATTTCTTTTGAAAAATCTGTGCGTTACATTATCTGTCTGGGTGGTTGGGGGATGGAATCACTATACAATTCATCAATCAGAAGACAACAAAGCTCTTTGGGCATAGCATATGACCAACTATATATATCTCTAGAGATATATCCCCCCACAGAGCACTCTGACACTGCATATTAATCCTTATTGATCAGACATTGTATTTTGAGGAAATTCTATGTCCAAAAGGGGCCATAAATGCATCAAAATTTTACGAATTTTGCCCTCAGTTAACAGACAGCCTTAATATTATTGTGATTAACAAGTCTAACATTAACATTATCTGACCTGTTGAGTATATAATGATATTTTTGGCAAATTCTAGTCAAAATGGTGCCATAACTGTGTCAAAAATTTATGAATTTTGTCTCTAATCATACTTAGCCTTTTTTAATTGCAATATACAAGTGTAAAAAAACACTGAAAATGATGAATACCCCCAGATACCGCTTTGTCACAGCAAATGTCAGTCTTGATAAAGTTGAAGGTTAAAAATGAAAAAACACCAAAACCAGAAAAAGAAATATGAAAAGGGGGGTGGATAACTAAAAGAAAATTGAAGCAAATATAACATGCCGACAATATGAGCAAGCAGACTTGGTATTTATAATTGTTGTGAAGTTAAATGAAAAGTAGCTGAGAAACAGTGTGGCCAAAATATATTCAATAAATATAACTTATATAAAATCAAGCTGGTCATGATGTGCCAATGATATGCTCAACTACACTTGGTACTTATTAATTATGTGAAGTTAAATCAAAATCAGACCATTGGTAGCCAAGATATAGTGTGGAAAAAATATATTCAACAAATATAATGAAGAGCCCTAACTCATTTGAAATCAAGCTGATGTAGACGTGCAAACAATATGCACAATTTAACTTGGTACTTATTAATGCTGTGAAGTTAAATCAAAATCTGACTAAAGGTACAGTGGGGCTTGCGTTCATGTTGGCATATTTTTCGTGTATCGTGTGTGTATCGTGCGTTCCGTTTCCGTGTATCGTGTTCGTGTTTCGTGTATCGAATTTCCTGTAACGTGTATCGGTTTCGTTTATCGCATCGTTCCTTCCGTGTGAATCGTTCCGCACGATATATTTTGAGTTCAACGCTTCCTTAAAAGCCAGCATTAGAATTTCAGCTTTTCAAAATCAGTTAAGTGGTTACTCACCGCATGGCAACATTTAACTGTAGATTACTTACGTTGTCTGTTACAATTTAAGTCTTATATCGATTCATGTTTAATAAAAATAATGAGTTAACTACGTAGAGTGGTCTCCCCTGTATTGTGTACGAAGGGAGATCACTTCACCTGCTGTAAGATAGCCAATTAAATCGTATTATGCGGTTACCAATGACGCTTGGCGCGAATAAATAATTGTTCAAAGCATAGGATCGTTATAGATCTAATAAATTCAATGTGTAACAACAATTATTTGTAATTTCGACACGATTTAGAACATGTGACTTCCTATTATAGAACATTCGTTGTTTTTTTTCGTGTGTGTGTGTATGTGTTAGTTTTAATGATGGTTTTATTTATAAATTGATTAATTGCCTTGTTCACTTGGGCGAAAAAAACCGAGTAAATCGATTAACCTCGCTACCGTGCCTATCTGCAATCGTTCGTTTCGTGCGGTCCGTGTATCGTGCATCGTGTATCGTGCATCAAACGTGTATATGCATCGTTCGTTTATCGTTCGTTCGTTCGTTTATCGTGTAACGTGCGTGTATCGTGCGGTTCGTTTGCGTTTATCGTGCGTGTATCGTGCGGTTCGTTTGCCAACATGAACGAAAGCCCCACTGTAGCTGAGAAATAGTGCAGATAAAATTCATTTAAGAACAAGTAATAATTGTAACAGTGAACTGTTACTAAGTCTCCCAAACAAAGTTTAAGAAATAACCCAGTCATAAGTAAAGCCTGACCCCTTGGTGATCCATGTTAACATAAAACATATACTATTCAATCCATCTGATCATGAGGAACAAGAGTGGAGATCTCAATGTTGTTTTTTTTTAAATAAAGGTCTGAAGTAAAACTGATAGGGTGGGGCCAGACCCCTTTGTGACCCCCTGGGGACACTAAAAATGTACCATTCAATCCGTTTCGTCAAGAACAAGAATATAAATGGTTTAGGGGTGGAGATCTGAACAGTTTTTGAGATGTAGGGTCAAAAGTAAATTTGAGGGGGCAGGGCCTGCCCCTGGGTGACCTTGGGTTACACCAAAGTAGTGCCATCCAATCTGTCTCGTCATGAGGAACAAGAATATATATGGTTAAGGGGTGGGGATCAGTAAGTTCTTACTTTTCCACACCTTATTTCTCTACTGTTAAACAATGCTGTTTGTGCCCAGACTTGGAAGACTCAAAATTAGGCAAACCGTTTTGAAAAATGTCACCAGGCTAGGGAAATTTGAATGTACTTAATACATAGATTTTTAAGATAAAGTAAGAAATAAGTTAATAAGTAAATATAAGTTTCAGAAGGATGTCATTAAGAATTAGTGGTCGCTATTATGTAAGACAAAACTAGCTTTAACCCTTTCCCTCATATAGACTCATTTTGACGCACTCAATAGGTACCACATAAAGCCTGATCTGCAGAAAACCACAGTTAAACCTTACCAAATTTAATTATAAAATCCTCATTTCCATACCACTGAGGAGCAGCGAACAGCATAAAACCTGATCAGCCTGTGAGTTACTCGCAGGTTGATCTGGTTTTATTTGTTCGCATAGGTCTTTTCATGGTTTCCTCTATGAGGGAAAGGGTTAAAGATCAAAAGATTGAGAGTATGTGTTTGAGAAAATAAAGCAGTTGTTTCAGAAAAACTGCTTTAAGTATGTGGTCACTAAAGCAAGTTTGACAAATCTGCACAAACCTGATCCAGTACATCTTTCTTGTCAGTCCTCCATAATACAGAGGTCATGAGGTCAAACATTGGCTCCATGTTACCATAGCAACAGGGACGATAAATCAGGTTGTTCCACCATGTCTCCTTATTGAAGGGGTCAACTCCAAGGAACAGCATCAACCCATACAGATCTGGATATCAACAATATCTTCTAGAGATGAATCAATGGGCAGAATAGAACAGTCATTTATTAAACACTTTTTAGTTACATGCCAGTTAAGTGATCATCAACAACAGTTCTTGAGGCGGAGTTAAATAAAATATATCATTTGTTTGGGCCAGTACTACGAGCCTGGAATGTCCGTTAAAGTCCTTGCCCGTAAATGGGATTTAAACTCACAACTTAGAGATCCTGAGTCAAATAAGTAACAATTGAACCTCGCCGCTTATATTGGAAATATATCTTAGACAAATAATTTAAGTATAAATACTCACCATCAAAGCTGGTCTGCACTGGAGTCCCTGTGACACACCATTTGTTGACAGCAGTCAGGCGCAGGGCCATGTCTATTGTCTATATCAGATTAGTAAGGTATCTAAATAAGGTAGGATTACAAGGCCTTGATTTATGACAGATCTCAGATTCTACAAAGTCTGCATGGCAATGCGAAAATTCATTGTTTTCATAAACCAAGTAAAGTTCCATTAATTAATCATCAAGTCATAAATTTGTACTTGAACATTCAGGAGGTAATGTATTACTGAAAAATTCATTGGTTTTAAAGAGTTTCAAAAGATTTAACTTAACTTTACATGAATTTACAAAACGCAATGTTCTGCATCTTATATGCACAAAAAATTATCTGTACTATCAAATATCAAACCTGCATCCCATGGGAGCAAGGTTCCTAGGGATTTTTTTCTTTTTTATCTAAACTGTTGAGGCTAAAATTCAAAAATACTTTTCACTGGCATTTCTTATTTAAAGCATGCATGTGTTTACAGATAAAAACAAAGACATCAAATCCATATGATAATGAAGATGTGACTCCCATCATTAATCATTGGACCCTTAATCAAATCAAAGTCATGGACCCTAAAATTTTGATCATGATGTAAAACCCTGCTTTATCTAGAATTTGTTTTAGATAAATATGTCTTACCTTTTCTTTGGGAAAATTTAAGTATTCCACTTCTTGCGCTTCATCCAAGCAGATCTGAAGAAAGTCGTGGCATGCATGTTGTGTTGGCATATAACTAAGAATCTAAGAACAGTCTAGCTCAAATATATCTAGGTATCGAAATGGCCTAAAAACAAATATTGATCAATGGAACCTAATAAACCCTTCACTGACAAACATAAATATTCCAACTTCATCACAATGGCTCAATAATTCGAAATCATACTTGAATTTTTTGTCAATTAATCTGACATATTCTTTCTATATATCCTCCACTTACCTTAGATATAAAAAAAATTTTTTTCCAATTTAGCCTCAGCATTTACAAAAAGATGTATCCAAATTACATATGAGAAATGAGAAGAAAACAACTATGACCTAGCAATCATATCAGCTTGACTTTCCTTCAAAACAACAAGCTAAAAATGATGGCACAGCAAGTAGTAATAAATTCAAGAAATTTTGAAAAGTGCATAATTTATGATGTGCACTGGGAGAGTGTATATCAAAATCCCCTAGACTCAAAATCCCCTAGGCCAAAAATTGATAAAGTGTTCAAAATCCCCTAGATGAAAATGAAGGGGTAGTCAAAATCCCCAAGATGAAAAATGAAGGGGTTGTCAAAATCCCCTAGATTCAAAATCCCCTAAGTGTTATAATGGTATTTGGGTAGTCAAAATCACCTTAAGATTCAAATTTCAAAATTCTCCATTGTTTATTAATAAATTTAATATTGTTTCTATCACAAGAAAATAATACTTGATAGTTTCAGTTTGTATACATGGACTTTTGGTTTATGCTGTATAAATAATTTCACAGTTTTATTATCTTACAGAGGTGCTGATTTGACAATTAGAGATGGTTACTGATTGTTATTATTAATCAAATTAGAATGCCTAATGGAGTTTATTCCTAGTAATAAGCAAAGGGGTTTGAAGCACCCGTTGTCTGTTATCCATTTCACGAATGTAGTATCAAAATAATAGAAAGGGCAGCAAGTCGATAAAGCTTACTTTTGACAGTGACCTGAATTATTCTCCGATTTTTTCGCAAATACTTAGAATAAATCGATTCCGTAGGTCTCGATCGAATCAGAAATAATTTATCTTTACGAAAATATATACTTTTGCCACTCTGGAAACTCTTCCAACCTCTTAGTTGTCTTTCATTCATAAAAAATACCCGCTTTTTGTTTAGTCGGACAAGAAGTCGTAAAACCTAAACACCCGTTCCTCCCAAAGTAAACCGCATAAAATAGCCAATCACTCGATAAAATCGGACAACACATCATTAAAATTTAATAAATCTAATCGATTGCGTTTAAAATACAAGCCCGGGCGTTCCATACCGTGCAACAATCGGCGAAAGTTTTTACTGTCGGCATTTATATGTAAATCACTTTCCATTATTGTGTCACGAGATGTATATGTAAGACAAAATCCGATTGGCTTACACCTATTGTCACGCCCCAACTTTGTTCAGCCAGCCAATCAGAAAGCTCGTTTCATGGATGTCGATATTCCTGTCATGACGGACGAGTAGTGAAAGGAGTGTTTACAGCAAAACTTTCGCCGATTGTTGCACGGTGTGGGACGTTAGTGCTAGTTTTTTTAAACGCAATCGGTTAGTTTTATTATATGATATTGATATATTGTCCTGTTTAAGCAAGCTGTTGCGTAATTTTTGTAGTTTACTTTGGGGAGAACGAGTGATTTGGTTTTACGACTTCTTGTCCGACTAAACAAAAAACGGGTATTTTTTATGGAAAAAAGACATCTATGAGGTCTAGACAATTCCCAGAGTAGCAAAAGTATATATTTTCGTAAAGATAAATTATTTCTGAATCTACTGAGATTAACGGCTCCATGTTATTCCTTGTCTTTGCAAAAATATCGGAGAGTAATTAAGGTCACCATCAAAAGTATGCTTGAGGGACTTACTGCCCTTTCTATAATTTTAAGACTTCAATCATGATAGTGAAATAAAACAGTGGAAGTTGACAAAGGGTGCTACAAACCCGTGGTAATAAGGGTTCCCGTAAGCTTCTTTATGAGGGTTATGCCTACACCAAGAAATATTCTACTAAGTCCTCAACACAGTGGGAATGTTCCCAGAGAATCAGTCAACAATGCAAAGGATCTGTAAACACAGACATACAAGCTACACTCGTCAAGTCGAATCAGTCAGCAATGCAAAGGATCTGTAAACACAGACATACAAGCTACACTCGTCAAGTCGACTACCGAGCATAGCCATGCACCGGACTCCTTCTTCACAGAGGCTTTGAAGGTCAGGTCTGAGATCAAGTCCTCTGCCTCTTCCAACCGTGGTCAACCTGGATTTTGAAATTTGAATCTATGGGATTTTGACAACCCAAATACCATTATAACACTTGGGGGATTTTGAATCTAGGGGATTTAAATTGACAACCCCTTCATTTTTCATCTAGGGGATTTTGACTACACCTTCATTTTCATCTAGGGGATTTTGAACACTTTATCAATTTTTGGCCTATGAGATTTTGAGTCTAGGGGATTTTGAGTGTCTCCCGCACTGGGAATGCCGATACACTTTGTTATAGACACTGATAATTCACCATATAATACAAAATGAATTTGTATTCAACTGCATGCTAATTTGAAGATGTTAAAGTTTATTTTAAGTGTCATAGTAATGTAAGGAATAATAAGAGTCTTCAAAACTTCCAGATCAACTCTTATTATTTGAACACACAGTTATTTATTACTAATTCTTCTGCATGTAAAAGTTCACACTTACCTTGATAAACACTTGACCACTCATCCATAAATAACACTGCAGTGGGTGAGTGAAATTTTTACAACAGTTGTTTACTCATCCATTTATTAACACTGCAGTGGGTGAGTGAAAATTTTCACAACAGTTGTCCAACAGACTGAGATATTTTTTATTCAAATAAATCATTTCTCTACTCTAAGTATTAAATTATATAATTACAGTAACAGAATATGCATGATTATAATAAGAATAATGCATAACAAATATTTAATGGGAGGATGAATGAAAAATAAATTGCCAAACATCGTGAAGGACGAGTGATCAGCTTCAAATAAAAATTATCATATCTTCACCCCAAGCAAATAAAATGGCCGACATGGGCAAATGACAAGAGCCAATCACATACCCTCCACCATTCCACCGATACTAATGGACTAGGAACTGCCGTGAACTTTTTCGGCCGCCTCAGTTTTCTTCTAGTCTCACCTAACAACACAATTGTTGATTAAAATAATACATCCCTTATTCTGTGCTGTCTACAAAACTCTACAGAAAATGCAATTATTCATAGAGTATACATAATTATATATAATTATATAACATGCAAAGTCAGGAAGTCCATTTCTCATTTGTAGTTAGTAGTTCAAAAGTAGTTCAAAAGTAATATGTAAGTTGAATACTTGATACCTGAATAATGGCAGCACAAACAAGGGCACCGCATAGCGTGGCATTATACACTAGGGATGTGTGGTATCGTGAATCTGCCCCAGAACAATATGTATCGCTATGTTAATAGGGCCTAATCAATATTTTTACTTCTTCTTTTCTATACAGAACATTATTCATATTTTTCTACTTGTCATTAATCTTAACTTTTCAAAAAACAAACTCTCATTTAGTTGGAAGCAATACTTAGGACTTCATCTTCATAGGCTTGACAGTATTCCAAATGGCCTATTTAACCCTTTCCCCCATAGAGGATACCATGAAAAGACCTATGCGAACAGCATAAAACCAGATCAGCCTGCGAGTAACTCGCAGGCTGATCAGGTTTTATGCTGTTCGCTGCTCCTCAGTGGTCTGGAAATGAGGATTTTATAATTAAATTTGATAAGGTTTAACTGTGTTTTTCTGCAGATCAGGCTTTATGTGGTACCTATTGAGTGCGTCAAAATGAGTCTATATGAGGTAAAGGGTTTAAGCACCAAATTCTATGCCATGATCTGGGTGCATTTCAAGATACAGGAGAGTAGGAGGATACAAGTAATGAAAGATACTTGGAGGGATTATTTCATTACATTTATGATAATAATTACATAATACATGTATGCATTTGGTGATCACAATACTTAAATTGTCATTCATAAGTGTAGAAGACTGTACCATCCGGTTTATTTATAAAACTGCATTTTGTGAAAGAGGATATAGCAGTCACTCTAAGTATTGAAACTTCCCTTATTAAGTTATGAGAACAAAACAAAACAATAACAAAATGTGTTCGAAAAAACACTATGCCCCATCTGAGCAGGTCAGATGTCGAATAATTGATGTCAAATGAATGCCATTCATGAGTGGGGAAAGTATGTCATATATATAGACTTTACTCCATATAGTAATGGAGTAATGCTCAAGACAAAAAATCATTAAAAATAGAGAAAGCTGATTTTAAAATATAAAACCTGACAGAGTTTTGTTATAATCATTACACTTCTGCTATTCAATATCTATTTAAATCAATACCTTGAATAGTTCAGGATTTATGTGCTTGACAAAATTGATATATAAATTGGAAGGGAGATAATCAGAAAATCAGAAAAGGCAGAGTTATGGTTCTTAGTTACTGCACTGCTCCTACTTGCTATCATGTTTCAGGTTTTAAGTCCTGTCTTTTGTTTATGAATTTTGCTAAAAAAATCATAAAAAATAAAGGGATATAATTAAAAACTAGACTTGGTAGAGTTATGGTTCTCAGTCAGTGCACTCTTCCTAGCTGTCTACTTATATATGAAGTTTCAAATCAATACCTTGTATAGTTTTCAAGTTTATAGTAAATGAGTTATTCTCTGGACAGAAATTCATTGTAAAATTAAAGTAAGGGAGATAATTCAACAAGAACTGTCAGAGGAAAGCACCCTCGACTATTCAAAATGCTTGCTGGTAAATCAAATGAAATCTATTTCAATTCTTGCCCTTCACATACCCTGTACATAATAATAATGACATACCTTGATAGTCTGATACCCCTTAATATTTTTATGATGTCTAAAATCAATCCCATGCCTAGTTACTGAGACATAAGCACAATAACACTGTGCATGCAAAACTTTAACCAAAAATCCAAGTTAGAGAAGGGCCATAATTTGTATAAAATTCAGTCCAAAAGTTATCCTCCTTAGTTTTCTGATGCCCCTGAAGACACTCCTTAACTTTCTAGTCAATTCCACAAGCAATTTCTGAGATATAAGCTAGATAGTAGCTTGAATGCAAAAAATTAACCAAAATTCTAAGTTAAAAGGGGGTCATAATTTCTATTATATTCCATCAAGAGTTATCTACCTTGATAGTATGATACTCCTAAACATATTAAAGATGTTTCAAATCAATCCCATGCCTGGATACTGAGATATTAGCATGAAAGTACCTTGCTTGCAATTATTACCAAAATTTTAAGTTAAAAAGTGGCCATAATTTGTAATATATTCCATCAAGAGTTATCTACTTTAGTTGTCTGATGCACCTAAAAATATTCATAAACTTTCAAGTCAATACCATGAATGGTTATTGAGATACAAACTAGATAGTTAATATATATAGCTTGCATGCAAAACTTTAACCAAAATTTCTAAGTTAAAAAGGGGCCATAATTCATATTAAATTCAGTCAAGAGTTATGTATCTTGGTTGTCTGAGGCCCCTGAACGTATTTATAAACTTTTAAGTCAATACCATAAATGGTTATTGAGATATTAGGTTGATAGTAACTTGCACGCAAAACTTTTAACCAAAAGCTGCAACGCCAACGCTGACGCCAGGGTGACTACAATAGCTCTCATATTCTTCGAATAGTCGAGCTAAAAAATGGTCTATATAGAGTTATAGTTATTTGTTACTGCACTTCCCAATTTCACCATC
The DNA here is from genome assembly GCA_021229015.1 of Solen grandis. Classification (NCBI taxonomy): domain Eukaryota; kingdom Metazoa; phylum Mollusca; class Bivalvia; order Adapedonta; family Solenidae; genus Solen; species Solen grandis. The sequence continues at coordinate 60,982,944 of CM037777.1, forward strand.
TATATATATTTTGAGTTTCAAGTCCATTCCTTGAGTAGTTTATGAGTTGTGCTCCCGACAAAAAATTAAAGAAAAAAAAGTTAAAATGGGGAGATAATTCCAAACTTGAGCCAGACAAAGTTATGGTCCTTAGTCACTGTTCTTCTCCTAGTCACATTCTATACGTATATGAAGTTTCAAGTCAATACCTTGTATAGTTTTTCAAGTAATGGCCAATGTTAAAGTTGCTGACAATCCAACAAACGAACGACCATATGCCCAAGATCACCAAAATTTGACACATAAAAATGGACATTAACAAGCATACCCTATCAGAATACCCTACTTCATGACATTTCACATTCCCTCTACAAAATCAAATTGATTGCCAGAATGATAATATGTCAACTACATTAACATTATTATCTAATTTCATCAATGCATGATTCAAGGAAATTAAACCTTATTGAGCTACTTTTATATTATTCGTCAACCTTATTTTCACAAAATACATGCACTTTGGTTTAAAAAAATTCAAAAACTTAATATATTTATAGCCATAAAATATTGTGATACCTAACGCAAAATGCTTGGAGAAAATCAGGGGTAAGAAAATTATTGCAATACCAAACCCTTATATACACATGAAGGTTGCAAAATGGAGATCCCTTGTATACTGTATCATATAATACTATTGTCAATCACCACAAAGGGAGCATAACGTGATGATGCTGGTGTACTTGTGGTCCGAGTAGAGCTTATTTTATCAAGAACTGAATCATACTAACTCTATATAAAGGTAAAAGTGACAAAGGGCCTTAACTCCTGAAAGAAATGTGTGAGCACAACTACATAAAATGTATACTGCGTAAATTCGAAACAAATCTCTGCAGTAAAGAGGAGGTGGATGCACATGATCCTGCATAAGAAAAGTGATCGAGGGCCAAACTCTAGAAACAATGTGTGAGCATAAATATGCTGCTTCTATGTAAAGCCAAAGACGAATAACTGGATAATTTGAACCAAATCCCACTTGCAATGTAAGAGGAGTTGTGTTCAAAAGGTTCTGCTAATAGTAACAAGAGCTGTCAGCAGCACGCTCAACTATTCAAAATGCTTGTTAGTAAATCAAATAAAATCAATTTCAATTTTTGCCCTTCATATACTCTGTATATAATAATAGTCCAAAATGATATACCTTGACAGTATGATACCCCTTAATATTTTTATGAAGTCTAAAATCAATCCCAGGCCTAGTTACTGAGACATGCACATCTACATATAAACAAAGGTATTCTGGGTAAGTTTAACTTAAATCCCTCTTGTGGTGTGAGAAGAGTTTGCAATACAAGATAATGATTCTATTAATGGATTGACAGTTGAATGCACACATGGACGGACGACTTGGGGTTCAACACATTACAACCCTTCCAGCGTATAAAAATGAATTTTCAGACTGATATAATATATTAAACTAATATAATTATGGAGTCAAAGATTTAGTTTATTTGTTTGGTCATAGCTTATTGGTATGGTTGCGTCTTACAAATTTCAATAGTTAGGGATTCATCTACTTAGTCATATAGGAAGTTCTGTAAGTGATTTGTAAAATTTTTGTTGGGTTTAACATCCCACTGACAGTATTTCAGTCATTTGAAGAATATGTCACTTGGGACAGATATAGTGCTGCCACACTTCAGTATCTGTAACAGGGAACAAGAGCTTTCACAATTTTGAATATAATCAACAATAGTCGAGGTTAATGAATCTGCAAATGCACATTAAATTGTGGAGCATGCTGAAGAAAGTTATGTGCCTTGTATAGGTAGGGCATTTTACTGATGAGAACTCATGATCTGGCTTTCTACTGTTATACAGGTCACAATGTTGAGATAGGTCTCATGTATGTAATGTGTTAAGCCTCATACACACTCATTTCAACACATTGGCAAACAAAGCAGACCCAGATCAGAGAGCTTCTTTTAAAAGCCTCCACTTGTTGTTCATACAATATGGCAGCTCAAATTCTATACAGTCTGCATGGCATAGAAAAATTCTGTACACGAATATTCATCAATTCATAAATTTGCTACATGAATATTCATTTAAGAACTGACAGCAGTACTTACTGCTGATTTGAGGCAGATACAGATGGTCTGCCTCCAATGTCTTGTAAGTGGTAATGACAATATCCTGGTTAGCAAGAACTTGAGGCTGGATGTAACCCTGCTTCTGAACACCTGTGTATACCTGGCAACAAATAACACCTCACAGTTATAAATCTTGGCCAATTATTGCTCACCTGAATACAATAACGGCATGCACTTCCTAAATTTGGGATAGTAAAATCAGGGAAATACCAAGAATGTTCTGGTTTTTCACTTGCCCTGCATTGAAGTTCACTCACATGGTAAGCTGCTGACCTGACAATAGTTCCTTTCTTTTCTGTAAGAGTGTTCACTGGAACACATGTATCACCTGCAGAAGCGCGACAGAAAAAGTGTGACGGACAGACAGATACACAGGCAAACGATGGAAAAGTGATCCTTATGTGTCACCTCTGCTTGCCATGGTAAAAAAACAATGATATTATGCATTTCCATTACATATATTTAATGAGACTTACAAGCACTTTAAGTGATTTTTTCCTGATGTGTTTTTGAATTTCATGTTCCCACTGGGTTGCCATGTAGGAAGGGCAGACAATTAGTGTGGTTCCTGATGGAATTGGGTCCTACAAAATAACAGCAGTACTGTAAGTTAAATTGGCACCCCAACAGTGCATTGTAGGTTCCAGTTATTACTGAGTCTATAGTTAACTAATTATAGCCACATCTCTTTATGTAACTGTATTTTCACTTATCCAATTAAAACAAATTATCAGCAAGTTTGCAGTATATTTTAAAATGAATCTTCATCATTTTTTCTTCATATACTCAAATTAACATAACCTTAATTTTTTCCCCAATTTCTCCATACAGTAATAAAAATTGTATTTAATTACCTGATCTGTATTTCCCTATTTCATTACCTGAATCCCCCCACCCCGAATTTTATTGCCTGTATTATCACAAGAGAAGGTATACAAGCCACTCACTGAGTCCACAGAGCAGTTTGGACACTTGAACTCTCCTCTGTATGGGTCAGCCAGGTCATAGTTTACACACTCTGCATGCAGCCACCTCCACACTGGACACACTGTACCATGTGCTTCTTCTTCTTCCTTTACCAGCTCCCTTCAGACTGGTCCCCCTACACAGGCATTCCAAATACCCATTCCAATCTCTGAAACCTTCCCTCAACATCTCTTTGGTGTCACCTAACTCATCAACCTCAATGTCCTCCAAATCCCTTGCTATATCTGTATTTGTAGGTTGTGCTTTGCCAGTTCCAGAACTACTAAGTGTTCGAGATGTCTTAAGACCTGAAGTTCCAGATTCCTCTTGAGCCTCTTTATAAGAACCTTTCCTGGACTTCATATTACTATTTTTGACTGCTCTTTTCTTATTTATTATTGCATTTTTGTTATTTGAATGCACTAAGTCAGAAACAAGTTTGCTGTTTTCCCCTTTTTTCCTTCCTTTTTGTTTCCTTGTTTTAGCTGCTGGCTCATCTAAGATAGAATTTAATGAGGAAGAATGAGCATTTATAAATAAAATGAACACAGACTTACTATGATCACTTTCCCAATTTTCTGAACCTTTACTGTTTATTCACATCCATTTCAGCAATTTGGCGACTTTGTTTATACTTTTGGTGACTTTGTATGCATGAAACTGATACACTGTATAGTGTTTAGTCATTAAGATATGAAAAATAGCGAACAAAAAATGTTTTAAATAATGCACTACTAATTCTTGGTTAATCCAATATGATTTTTAACATTTTCTGACATTATTTGTTATTTCCATGCATGTCTCTTTCAGAAATAATGGACAGTTAAAGATATACTTTCCCCATACATTTTTTTTCAATTTTTAAGACCTTATATACTGCTACATTATCTTCAGGAAACTTTTTCTAAAGAAGAATCTTGATAACAAAGAAACAATGTATTCCTTACCCACAATGACTGGTAAAGGTGTGAGTGGTTGGATCCCAGCTCTAGGTGACATTAATATGCAGCAAAGAACTTCTACTGTCTTGCCAAGTCCCATCTCATCTGCAAGGATGCCGCCACGAGGAAGACTTTCCATTACTGGCCGCTCCTTCATCAGTCTAGGAAGTTTCAATATACAGTTTACCATAAGTCCCATGTATGGTGCACATTTCACTTTTATTTCTATTTAGAGGGTGTGTGCACCATCTAATACATGATAAATCAATTTTTTATATTTTCCAAAACTTTATCTGACCCACTAGGGAAGCCGTGTCAGTGAAGTCTATGAGGATATGAGTCTATGCTTCCCAGATGCTAAATTGACCAAAAAAAAATAAAACATCTACTTTCAAGAAAATCAATTGTATGTGAGGCATTTAAATTTGATCACTGATATTGCTATTTTCACATTTTTTTTCCCAAATGCAAATTTTTACAAACATTTTTATGCGTTGCAAATGCATTACTTTTTAAAAACAGATTTCTGAAAAATCATGTGACATCGCAAGTGCCCGTTTGCACATGCCCATATAAATTTCTGACGATAACATCTTAATACTTTATGTAACTTAAAAGGGGCCATAATTTATATTGAATTCAGTCTACAAAGTACTGCAACTCTGCTTCCTGGATAGCATGAAAATCAGCAGTTGTATCTGCCTGAGCCATATTTACTCAAAGTGACATGAACACACACTCAAAGAAATTCAAGAGTGAAATTCAAAACAAAATCAGAATGTATTTTTTTTAAAACATGAATCTGGCAAACATGGTACTCCATACACACAATACATTCATTTGAGTAAAATATGCTAAGTGTTTAAAAGAATAAGCACCTATGGAAACAGACACAAATGTAAAATTAAAGGGAGCACCACCTTATCACTTCAAACTTATAAAGCAAATTCCCAACCTTACTCAATTGAAATAAAGGTCACACAATATGTCCTTATTTACACTATCTGAAATCAATCACTGAATGCTGAATAAGTAAATAGTAACTTCTTCAAGATGTAAACGGTTTCTGGTAAACAGACTTAAGACTGGACAATGACCTGGTTTGACTATTAGGAAATATTCTATATGTTTGAATTTATATGTAATAAAGTTCACCAAAGTATATCACCACCTCAGTGATGCTGCTTTGATAATACAACTTTCTTGGTACAATACAAGAATTCAAATAAATACCAAATTCTGTGATTGCAAATATACTCTTCTAAATGATTTAGAAAAGCTTCAAATTTAGAACACTTTGAAGCTGTCGTTTGGATTAATGAACTAAATTTCAATCTCAAATCCTATTTGGCAAAATCAATACACTATTTCAGTAAAATTATTTCACACACAAGATATTTCCGGTGACAAAAACAGTTTAACAGTTAAATTCAGCAGATGATACCTCTAAACAACCTAAAGATTACCACCAAAATCACTGACTATCACTTTTTTGGTGTTCAATCCACAACTTACCAACAAATAGCTTATTACTAAATAAAATGACTTGAAATGGTTATGTTATTTAGTAATGTTTGATTACTGGTAACTGTGTAATTTAAAAAAAACCATAAATAAAATTTAAAACAAGGGGCAATTACTGTTGATAGTAACTTGCAAAACTTTAACCAAAAGCTGCAACGCCAACGCCGATGACAACACAAGGGCGACTACAATAGCTCTCATATTCTTCGAATAGTTGAACTAAAAATTGTTATGTCACAGCTTTGAACAGACTTTTGCACTAGGTAGTTCACTTGACTCATTTGTTTCATCAGATGCATTATATAATAGGAGGTATGTATACTTAGATATTTGAAAGTCATTTATATTTTAACCTTGGCTGGTAAATGTCCAGCTGGACTCCTCAACAGTAGTGAATTCCACAAACTTCTTGAACTTTAAATACCTGGGTAGCATAGTAGTAATGCACTTTGCTTCTCAGCAATGGGTTCGATTTATTATCATATACATGAGTGGATACAGTGTTCACCTGTCCAGACACAAGGGTTTTCTCTTGGTTCTCTTGGGACCTCCCACAATAATGACCACAAATGCCATCACCAGAGCAATCAAGAGCGATTCATATAAGTAGCTAGCTTAATAATCATTGTTGTAAAATAAAGTTAAAAATTTAAAACTTCAAGAAGCTAGTGTAAATGACAGGAAAGTCATGAAAAAGCTTTATCCCTAGCAGGATTATAAGTTAATTATAAATCCTCCGAGTCAATGCATTCTACCACAGAATGCAGCCTTCTACAGTTTGTCTGTTGGGTTTAACATCCAACCAACAGTATTTCATTCATTTGAAGACTGTCTTACTTAAGACAAATACAGAGCTGCCGCAAAGCAGTGTCACCTGGTAGACATTTGGTATGAAAACTCACCCAGTCACATTATTCTGATACTTGGCCAACCAGTCCTAGAACTAACCTTATAAGCTGAGCGCCAAGCCAGAGAGCTATATCAGTACCATTTTTTATTACTTCTGTCAACTTCTATATCATTTTGCATTGTAACTGAGTAACTTACACGCCATTGTAAGGGTTGAAGTAGAGCAGTTTCTGGTCTAGGGTCCTCACCTCCTTGTATAGCATGTGGAGCTCATCTGCAAAAAAATACTGACTTAAAAACCACCCTGGAAAAAACTTCATTTACTTTTTTTTTAATAACACTTTGGAACTTTGGAAATACCATTTGATGGTAATACAATTTTCACAATCCTTTTCCATCTGTTTCACAATATGGACATTATGACTTACACAAAGTAGACATTAATGAAAATGAAACTAACAAACAGGACTTTTTTTCCCATTACTAAACAGGCAATGTTGAATAGGAGTGTAAAAGTATGGTTATACGAGTGTTGAAATATAAATAGATTTTTTTCTTTGGTATAAAAATCTAATTTTGTCATAGCATAAAATTAATAAAACTTGTATAGTAAACTGTTGTAATGATTTATAGTGGACACAAATATTTAAATAAATATGCTTCTATATATATATATCACTAATGGTAACTTTAATACAGACTATGTTGCCTTTGAAACTCTGGAGAAGACAGCTCGTGCCTTCAAATGTTGTTTTTTTGTATATTATTGTTCTGTATACCCTTTGATTACTTGGTTTTAACTTCTTGTTTATGGTACTTCAGTCCCTTTGAAGACTTAAGCCTACTCATGGGCGTAAAATCCATTTTTACTGGCCAGAACAAGTGATAAATCAAGACATTTTTTTTTTTTCTATATAGCGCCATATCTGAAATTTCAATGGTCAAAACCCTTAATTACTCCCAATTCAAAGGAGAGCTCTATATAATGAATCAAATACAAAGGTAACAAAAAACATGGCAATATAGGCCTGAAGAAAGATATTGAAAGTGAACTTCATTTGATGAAAGGATAAGCACTTTATAAAATTAAACAAGATACAGAGATACAGAACGGACACAAAATTGATAACGGACGACCTGAGTGGCATAACATTAAATCACGCCATTCGGGCATATCAGAAGCAGAGAAATGACTCCATATTATGAAGACAATATCTGGAAATGGTATTGATATTTCAGAGAAAAACAAACTTTTTTTCCTATCAGGTCTCTCCTGTTCCATCATCCAGACGATGGCCTCTTTCTGGTAAGGTTGTAACCTTGACAACAGATCTGGGTGCTGCACATCAGGGTGTACTGGCCAATTAATCTTCTCTTTGGCATGCCTCTGTTTGATGATGTCATACATATGATCAATATCAATCTGCTTTACATATTCCTCTTCCCTGTAATCTGAAATACATCAGACATGAAATACAAGGGTTGATTGATAATCAAATTCGAAGACACATCTAATAACTAACCCATTTTAACATAGGAGTATAACACTTGTACATGCTGGAATTTCATTTAAATGCAATTAACCATTGAACAATAACTTACATTTAAATTCACTTAACCCTTTCCCTCATAGAGGACACCATGAAAAGACCTATGCGAACAGCATTAAACCAGATCAGCCTGCGAGTAACTCGCAGGCTGATCAGGTTTTATGCTGTTCGCTGCTCCTCAGTGGTCTGGAAATGAGGATTTTGTAATTAAATTTGGTAAGGTTTAACTGTGGTTTTTCTGCAGATCAGGCTTTATGTGATACCTATTGAGGGCGTCAAAATGAGTCTATATATGAGGAAAAGGGTTAAGTAAAGTACTTCGCTGCAGCTCATATAACATCACCAGACGTTAATGTAAAAATCTACATGTCTCCTTCTCTGTCATGGATAGAAGACTCAACACCCATCTGGTATGTATCCTTTACCTGCACCGATTATTAGTCAATATTTTTTTAATTGTCCCAAAACTCATGTCAACTAAGTCATTAAGCTCTAATAAGATCAGCATTCGAAAAATATTAATGTCCTTTTTGACGGCCTGCACTCATGACGTTGTGTGTTGAATAGTAGGCCTACCGTACGACTGTAACTTTCTTTAATGCTTATACTCTGTCATCTCAAAAATGTTTATGACATTTGTATATCAGATTTACATACACATATTCCATTCGCTACTCAAACCAGCAATATTTTTTTGTTTTTATCGGTGACTTCTTAATGTGTACGCAATTTCTTATAACTACCATACTCTTTGCTCTAAGGTGACATCTTTTGACATTTTCTTTGGTGAAACCGTCTCAAATGGCATAAACGACAAATATTTGGATTAATTTTCACTAAACAAAGCCCTTAATGGAAATGACTTTAAGCTAAATGTGAATGATATCATCTGATTAAGGTGACTTTTTTCTGCCAATTTATATGCCAAATTTTCAAGAACAATCCAAGAAACATCTAAAAGATTCAACCAGCGGTGGAGAAATAGAACAGGGTTGCTATAGCAGCTGGTTTCTAGTTAACCATATGACCTAACTTTCTGTAATGATACATGAATAGTGTTGGTGATTATATCAAACACAAACAAGAACTATCAATGGAAATGATGAATACCCCCAGATACTGCTTTGTCACAGTTACTGTTACCATGTCAGACAGTCATGAAAAAGTTAGGGTAAAAATAACAAGAGCTGTCCACAAGACAGAGTACTTGACTATTCTAATGTTAGTCAATATAGAACAAGAGCACCATGATGGCCCTTAATCACTCACATGACTGACCATGCTTTACCCATGATCAAACTTGATCAAGATATCATCAAGACAGATCTAGTTAAAAGGCGTTCGAACAGGCTTTTTCTAACAGACAGATTTTCCTAAAAAATTGCATATTAGTACTTTAGTCTTTTACTATAGAATATAGGATTTAAGAATAGGGGGCCATCATGCTTGTTTTAGAGATTAAGCTTACGATAGATCATCACTATTTGCTAAAATTTGTTGAAAAAACATGGCATAAAAAATAAAGATTTCATTTCTAAATACTGTAACAGCATACCTGTAACAGCATACTAAAATGATATTTTGAAAATATTTTTATCACCGTTTGTAATTTATAATGTATTCTATAAGTTACTGATGAAAATACTGTCAAATATGCATTGAAAATACAAAACGGGCATAAAATCTTATTTGTGCCTGGATTAAAATGTATACAAAAACTCCCATAACTGTGAATTTTTATATATTTTTCTAAATTAAAACAAATTCAATAGACAGAATTCCTTTATTTTTTCAGATTCAATCCTCTGATAAATGCTTTCTGATAATGTAAATAAAAATTCATACCTCACTAGATTTTTTTTTTTTACTAAAACTGCTTTTTTATTGAAATTTTAGCCAAATTTGCAAAAAAAATAACATTAAAATGTGACTTTTTTTACCTTCAAAATTTGGCAAATATACTTTTTATTCTACTTAAAATAAATTCAAATCTTTTTTTTTATCAAAATCAGCTGTAACCCACTGAAATGTCCTTAAGATTTGGCTAATGATATGGCCAGGATATACTAGGATTTCACCTTGTGGCCTATTTTTTTTACCATGCCTTACCCAGAATTGAACTTGACTGAGATATCATCAACGCAAACAGTTCTAACAAGTTTGACAAATATTTGGCTAAAAATGTGACCCCCTGTGGAGTAAAGAAGATTTTACTAACATTTGACAAAATCTTAAAGAGGGGGAAAAACTGACTGGGGTGAAAATCTGGGCTGTTAACACCGGTGCAGAAAATGTTTTACTTTCATAAACAGATGGTGGGGAAGGGGGGGGGAGAGAGAGATTATTAAGCTTAAGAGGACAAAATTTTCCCATCTGTACTCTAAATTGTCCCAATTGGCCTTGGAATTTTCCCCAATGGTCCTCTATACTTTCCCCATTAGTACTTTGAATTTTCCCCCATTTTTCCTTGAAATTTTCCCCATTGGTCCTCTAAATTCTACCCTCATTAGTCCTCTGTATTTTTCCCATTGGCCCTTTGTCAACAATGCATCTCTTAAATTGTCCCCATTGGGCTTTGGAATTGTCCTTTCCCTCCATTGGTCCTTGGAATATTCCCCATTGGTCCTTTAAATGCCCCAATTAGTCCTTAGAATTGTCCCCATTGGTACTTGAATATCACAATTTTACTGTACTTAAATTGGTCAACAATCTAAAGACACTATGACCCACTCATTGAGGCAAAGCTTAATACCAAAGTAATATGAGATCCTTTGGTCTAGAGATAAGTACATGTAAGTACAGTCTTGACAAGCAAATCAAGCATGATGACCTTTGACTTTTAAAGTGTGACCTTGACCTTGCTAGGGACCAAACTCTTGTGTGCAACACTTTATTCCACAGAGGTTAATATTACTGTCAAGTCATTTGAAAATTCTGCAATCCACTAAGTAACAGCCCCAAGGCTTTTTTCAGGCTTTTTGGGATAAAGGTCCTTGCCAAATTTGGGAATTTTTTTATCAGTAAAATTGGAAAATTGGGAAAAAATAATTGTCAAATCGATAAAATTTGACCCATTGGAATTCATATAATAGTTCACTTTATACATCATAAAAACAAACTTTTTCATCAAGAACCTAAACTATACTATACCGTGACCCCAGGCAGTGCGTGCAATAATTTTACCTACAAGAATTGTTAATGTAAACAAAACCAATTTACTTTTTCGTAAAAAAATATATATTTCTTGGCTTTAGGATTTTTTTTCTTGATTGGGAAAAATGTACCTAGATAGCATTGAGAATGGGGCTGATATTCAGCCCTGTGGGATACCTGAAAAAAGCCCTGAGCCCAGACAAGAAAATCTGGATGACCTCAAGTTTTTTAAAGTTTTTTCTATTAAGTCTGTGTAAAACAAAGTGACCCCTAAAGGGCAAATTCTGACACCAGGGCCATGATGTGAACAACTTTGTAGAGATCTACTTGGCCATACATAGGCTGTGCTCAGTTGAGCTAAAAATGGTCATTTCACGTTAAAATGAGAGACACAGTCAAATATCTACAGGAGTAAGGATGTATTGTCAATGCAAATGTAATAGCAAAGGGACTAGGTGAGTGACACCTACCTGAACAAATAAAGACAGACATCCAAAAACCAATAAAACCAAAATCTCTTTGCTACCAGGTAGAGATACCTTTTAAACCCTTACCTCATAAATATATGCATTAATCTAGTCAATGACTTAATGAATATTCATTTACTGAACTTTTTAATGGTATATCAAACATTGGATTTTTCTTTGCCCTGCAGACTGTATAGAATTGTAGGAATAAATTAAGTTGACCTTGACTGACCATACAACTCCTGGAAGGTGTGGTCTGGTCTAAGGTCTGCACTGTTTGACAAGGCGTTACAACGAGTCTATATGAGGTAAAGGGCTGAACTACAGATAAGGATGTTTCTGCTGACTTACCAGGACATGTGATATTGTAGAAGTCTTTCATGAGAAGCATCAGAGCCTTATTCTCTCTCACATCAGCACTTGGACTGTCAAGTTGTGTCAGAGCAGATTCCAGTCCAATTACTTTCAAGTTGACACATTGCTCATAAGGGTCAATATTCTCAAGCACAACTTTAAACTCTTCACAATTCATGGCCTGCAAACATTCTTTTGACAGATTTTTCTCCATTAACCAATAGTTAACATGTTTTGTTACGTCCTTCACCTCGTCTTGAGTAGGATTATTTTTGTAACATTCAAAGTATAAGATGTCTTTATAACCAGGTTTACCAATATACAACACACATGTATCAGAGGTCTGGAAGCAGAATTTTGGCAGTGGAGAAGAGAAAAGCTCTTTTGAGAAAAAAATGGAAAGATGTTCAAGTTGCTCTTTTGCGATGTACATGGAAAATTCTGCAAGCACGAAAAACCAATCATTAGTTATCAAATCAAAAGATGCAAGCAACGGTATCTTGAATAGACTGTCCTCATTCAAAACCCTCAAAATATTTAATGGGTCATCTATTCCTTGATCTGAAGAAGTTGAAGGCCCACTAGCACCATCTGCATTTCCATGAGTATCACCTTTGACTTCAGCAGTGAGTACTGGAACATCTTCAGGAGCAACATTTGGTTCTGGGCCCTGTGTCTCGGCAGCAAGTAAGCTAAACCCTGATGATCTGCGTAGACGTTTATAATGACTATTAACATCTTTTAAATCACTCTCTTGGTCAGACTCTGCTTTCTTTCTTTTACCCATAGCTGCTGATACCTGAAAGAAAGCAAGAAAAATTGTAAAACCTGGATTCTCACTAGAAACCTTGACAAAAATATCGAACAATATTAAACGTAATGTCCATCCAGAGCTTCGAAATCTTGAATATATTTATAATAACAACCTTTACGAGCGTTTACTACTGACTTGTGTACTCTGATTAAGGTTTTCTAGCAAGAGCTTGCCAAATCCTTTTATTGTAATACTTATGGAATCACATGATAAATATGTTTTATTAATATTCATTTAACTTTAATAATGATGCAATAATCGCATTATCTAGTAAAACTATGCAAGTTTATGCACAAAGGCTACCTTTACAAAACATTAGGGGTGTAACGATACGGCCAGACCGTATTGCGATATATTGCGATATGCCAACGCTGTATTGCAATACGTATTGCAATATACTGCGGTTTTGTTAATACAAGGCTAAAGGCTAGACTCAGCTAGTAGAAGATTAAAATAAAATATTTAATATTTCATACTGTAGTGCTACATGTATAACAGATACCTCTGTTATTAAACATAGTCAAAATTAATTTCAAAAACAAGTAAAAATATAACTAAGGCAACAAGGCTTCTTGAAAATCTGTCTTTGTTACTATTTATTAGGACTTAACATCCTCTTACTGCATTTTTTTTCAAGAAAATAAGTTAATCCACATTATCAGGATCAATTGCTGCTCGTTGTGATGTTACAATGTCACCAGCTGTTGAAAAAACCCTCTCACTCGATGTCATCACGTTTTTGTGATGCCGTTCCAAGTGCGTGGCTAGATTCGTCGTACCCCGCTGTATTTAACTTCAGTTCTACATTTTTTGCAAAAAGCTATGTTTGTTTCAATGTCGCCGTTTTTTCGATGCCTTTTGAGACTGAAATTCTCCCATACCTTGCTTTTGGCTTTCGGATTCGCCACATATTCGTAGGCATCATCTTCTGACATTTTTGCGGGAAAATCGTTGGTAGACGCTTTAGACGCTTAGATACAGCGTGGTTTATTTACCGGCGCCTATGAATTTTCGATAGGTTTTTTTTTTTTTTTTTTTATCAAGGCGAAGAAATAAAATAATCTTACTGTATGTTTTATGCTTGTCTGTTTAAATCAAATTCGTTTGATTATAAGAATAGTATAATATAAACTTAAAGGCAGGATTTTATGCATAAAAGTTCTATCCTGAACTTTGCAAATAGGAACCGGAATTTAAACGTCAACACAGAGTGCTCTCTAACTATGTATCGGAGCCAAGCCACTGCGAAGGAGTTTTTGGTAAACAACAAGGAGCCGTGCCGCACGACTTAGTGGTGTTTATTTTCACGTTAACATTCAAATTTTTATCTAAAATGAAGTATGGTTCTGCAGATTTCTGGCGATACAATAAAAAACCGGTACGCTCTTTCCGTATCGCGATACGATACGCTTTCAAGGCATATTGCAAGATACCGGTATACCGGTATATAGTTACACCCCTACAAAACATACATCTTGGGATCCCAAGTAATTTACAACAACTGACCATTTTATGGATACCATTTTACGGCTTAACATAATCGCATTTTGTGAAGGCTTCAAGCCAACCAGCCACTCTTTTCAGATTTCTTTTTTGAAATAGTTGTTTGGTGGATTTAACGTCCCACCGACAGTATTTCAGACATTTGCAGACGATGTCTACTCGAGACAGATATAGTACTGCCACACTGCAGTATCACGCCGTAGACATGTGGCCTGATTCCACACCCAGTTAAATTATCCTGATACCAGGCCAACCAGTCCTGGAACTTATTTTTTAGAGCTGTGTCAATTCATCGATGCATTGATATATCCACAGTTTTGGCTGACAATACACAATCACAATTCAAGAATCAATTTTTAAGCGATACTTCAATGGACAAAAAATTTTGATGTAAACCAGCAAAATAGTATATGCTGCTTGGCCTGCCTCTTATATCTCAAGCATAAAGTATCTATTTCCGTAAGTCGTTGTTGCCTTTTGTTGACTAGATTGACTAGTAGACTAGATTTCAAAATAAATAAGATTTTTTAAAATAAAAATTAAAATAAGTTGTTGTTTTTTTTAAATAAAAATTAACTTAAAAAAAAATTTTTTTCTATTATTTTTCCATGTGCCTAATCATCATAGAAACATGGATGGGGAAGATTTTTTAAAATAAAAATTAAAATAAGATTTTTTAAAATAAAAATTAACTTAAAAATGCATTTTTTCTATTATTTTTCCATGTGTCTAATCATCATAGAAACATGGATGCGGAAATCTAATTTACAGCAGGAATCTATTAGTTGGCCATGTCAGAACTACATTATTTATTAAGTATCGTGATCGTATCTAGCCTACATTATCGTGATACTTTTTTGCTGGTGATACCCAGCTCTACCTGGAACTACCCTTATATGCTAAGTGCCAAGCAACAGGGCTCAAAATTAACACTCGCATTTCGGCAAAATGCGAGTAAAAAATGAAGTTTGCGAGTTACTGTTTTAAACCACTAGCATTTTTTGGCAAGTGAAAATTTTGGCTTGAACATTTTCTTGAACATGTCTTAATAAGATAGTTTCAATAAAAGAATCAATGACATCATCAAACCTATAAACAATCCTGGCTTGTTTTTATCACATGTGAAATTTACACAGGTAAATTATTGTATGACTATTATAAAACACAGGTTCAGTCTGTCAACTACGGTACACAACACATGGACACATATATACATGTATGTTAAGGTAGTGGCACCCTAATGCATGAATTTTTAAATTCTGGTTTCTTCGGTGTTTTTCTGTTCTATACATTTAAAGAAAGTATTTTGTGCTGTGTAAGAAATTTCTAACCACAAGTACTAAAAATTATGAGTTTTAGATTATTCAACCCAGTATTGAAATGCTTTCGCAAATGGTGTTGTGGTATAGGTATAAAAACTCTCATGAATTGATTTTTCATATACCGAAGGCATATATCAAATGGAAAATATATCAAAAACATAATAGCAAACTTGATAAAATGTATATTTATACATTTATATAGAAAATCTTCATAATACAGTTTGATATTTTTTCTCCATTTTGAAATTAAGCAACACTACAATTCCTGATAAAGTACATAATTTTTGTACAAATTTCTCAAGACAAGCTGTTCAAAAAAAATTCATATACTATAACAAACATAACAAGAAGGCCAAGATGGCCCTCTGTTGCTCACCTGAGTTGAAGATTGCTGTGTTAGACATGATGACAAAAAATGTGGCATCTAAAGTGTTTTTCTAACATTTGACCAAGTAACCTAGATTTTGATCCTACCTGAATTTGCACTCAACTTGGAATTCATGCAGTCATCATTCTTATCAAGTTTAATGAAGACTGGAACAAAAATGTAGGCACCTAGAGTGTTCACAAGATTTTTCAAAAATTTGCCCTGGTGACCTTCTTTTTGACCCTATGTGGCCCAGTTTTGCATTCATCCAAAATTTGATGTAAACTAACATTCTGACCAAGTTACATTTAGGTAAAGCTAAAACTGTGGCCTCTAGTGTTCACAAGGTTTTTCTAAGATTTGACCTGGTGACCTAGTTTTTGACCCCATGTGACCCATTTTCAAACTCATCCAAGAAATCATGTAGACAAACATCCTGACCAAATCTAATGAAGCTTGGGCTAAAACTGTGGCCTCTAGAATGTTCACAATGTTTTTCTAAGATTTGACCTGGTGACCTAGTTTTTGACCCCACATAACCCAATTTTGAACTCATCTGAGATATCATATAGACAAACATTCTGACCAAGTTTCATAAAGATCGGGCCAAAACTGTGGCCTCTAGAGTGTTCACAAGCAATTATTGTTGACGATGGACGACGGACAAAAAGCGGTCACAAAAGCTCACCCTGAGCACAAAAATGATCTGATGAGCTATATATGAAAACTATTTGACCAAGTACGTTCAATCTTAGTACGAAAGAATCGCTGTTTACATGAATTTCAAACATACGTACTTGTGTTACTGTAGTTATGGTTGATTAAGATGTCCTTTGCTTTAAAATTTGCTTCTTTTTTTTTTTGACACATCAAAGGGAATTCCAAAAATGACATCACCGGAAGTAATTAGGGAAAGTGTTTTTCTTATTAATTATGATATTAATTTTTCTATCAATAAAAGTTACCCACACCCTCATATTGACCGTGAAAGCCAGTCTTTACACTAGTTCTCACTGGTTTCCAATGGCAATGTGTCTAATGCTGATTTCAATCATCAATTGAAAAATGTCAAAACAAAAGATATCCATTTTTTTTTTTTTTATTAAATCTTGTGATATCAAGGAACTTAGCACAGCATCTGAAATCAACAAACCAAAGAAAGCATATAGATCTAACGCACCGGCGATAAAAACAGTGAAGAAATGGGATAAGGAGTTGGTTGACCAGGTTGCCTAACTTAAAATTGAATCTGGACTCAAAATCAACACTTACATTTCAGCAAAATGAGAACAGAAAATGAAGTTTGTGAGTTACGTTATAAACCACCTGCATTTTTAGTAAGTGGGAACAAACTTAAATTTGAGCCCTGAAGCAAGGAAGCTATACAAGTACAATTTTTTTATGACTTTGGTATGTCACGGTCAGGGATCGAACCCACAACCTCCCACTCAAAGTGCTGCTTGTATTAGCACTATATATTTCAGCTTAGGTATCCAATAATACCCTCACTCGTTCTAAATATATAACAATATACTCTAGTCACATTTTTTGTTTTTGTTGTTGTAAACAAACAAAATTGTGATCAGTAACTCGAAAAAAAATTAAGTGTATGTTATTTCCCATTGAATAAAGCGTGCATTTTTTTTTACATCTACCAGCATGTAGATATTCGGAAGGTGCTAGTTTATTTACGTAGGTTTACGTCTCGTTTTGGAATGAAATGGTCTAGACTTCTATAACTCGATTTGAAAAAAGACGAGCTAAAAAAGAGGGGGGGGTCCCCCTCCTCCATATCCTAAAAACAATTGCTCTATCTAAGTGTAACTCAGAAATAATATTGGGAAACGAACTATAAAAAAAAATGATTTAACAGCCGAAGCCATGTCAGAAATTTTTGACACATGGAAAAATAAACAGAATTTACCTACCCGCTCTGCTAAGCACGTGATGCATTGGGCGCGCGGCACAAATCGGAAACCTCTCGGTCCTTCTGGTGTTGAGAAAATGACCGAGTAGTTTCGGTTGAAGGTACGGTAAAAGATATAGAGATGTAAGTGTCGTTATCATCTATAAGACGAATTAAAATATTTTTTTTATTAATTTTCATTTTTTTCCGTCAGGAGGAATTTATCTGAGATTGTTACCTAGATCTATATTAAAAATTGAAAATAACATGGCTATATAAAGAATGGAAAAACAAACACTATCCTTGTGTTGTATGCCTAAAAGTACTTCTCTATGCAAAATCTACCGTCCCGTTTCATTTATTTATCTGAAGGTATCATTTGTATAAATATAAGGAAAAAAATTTAAATATTATGTCATATCCTCTTTGTGATTTTTTTTGTTGCTAGAAATCATTTATTTTTTTAATTCAAAAAAGGCCCTGCCACTATGAAATTTACATAACTGAGAGACATATTTCAAAGTTTACCCGAATTTTCTACGATTTCAGCCGATCTTGCCCATCGTTGAAAAAAAAAATGAACACGGTATATATTCCGTTATCACTCTGTATATACCGTTGGATATTCAGCTGGCAGAACTTCGTTTTCTTGAATATTAATCAGCTACTTGCTGACAAATGAAATAACGCACAGTATTTTGAATACTCTTCGTTGAAAACTGATGACTCATTGTCCCCCCACCCCACCTCACAAAATAGGCGAGGCGCGTGACGTCACCTCTACAATCTACGTACATGGTATTCAAAATACCGCGCCGTTTCATTAGTTAAATGATTCCTGCTGTCGCCGAGCTGTCTCCGCCACGGTTCCAGTGAAATGCCTTAAATAATAAGTCATGAGTAAGATGTTTTGCTAACCAAATATCCAACGGTCATTTAAGAAGCAATGTATTGACCGAACTGCGATCTTGCCAAATTAAAAAGACTTTTACCGACTGGTTTTGATATTTTTTAGTCCCTCAATAAACCAGGTACCATATTTGTTATTTAACTTGGCATAATTTAACCCAATAAATACCTATACAAATTATATACATGTATGTGTTTTTTCTTAACCTGATAATACATGTACAATAACCAACAAGAAGAAAAGAAAGAAACAGTTTGACGGTCAGGCACTACTAAGATTCAAAACCACGACCCCCAGTTTCAAAGCAGTCGTTATACTATGAATGTTCTCTAACTTTGCACTACCGGAATTGTTTTAAGCAATTTTGAAAAGTAAAACGTTGAATTTTTCTTTGGCAACAAGTCCGTCCTGCCTGCTGCGCAACACAATAATTGAAGTTGGCGAGGATAGCCCTAATCAGTTTCTTTTCAGTTTTACTCAGATGACATAAGATTACATATTGATTATTATAAATATCATAATTCCACGATCATGCCATAAAATAGGATATTTATATAACATTTTATTGTGCATAGTATATGCCTTATTTCTAAGATGACCTAACAAAGAAACAGGGTGTCTGGATAGCGTAGTAGTAATGCACATCGTTATCACCAATGCGCCCCGGGTTCGATTCCTGGTCATGTAAGTGAGAGGATACAGTGGTCGCCCGTCCAGACACGTGGGTTTCTCCGAGCTC
Source organism: Solen grandis (assembly GCA_021229015.1). Lineage (NCBI taxonomy): Eukaryota > Metazoa > Mollusca > Bivalvia > Adapedonta > Solenidae > Solen > Solen grandis. The sequence goes on from CM037777.1 coordinate 61,002,438, forward strand.
TCCGGTTTCCTCCCACAATATTGACCACATACGCCGAAACTAAAGCGATCTAGAGTGATTAATATAAGTTGTAATAACTTGTTCCATAATTGATGTAAAATAAAGTTTAAAAAAAAAAAGTTTCCAATTATTTCCAAATGGGTCCCGAATAACAAAAGACTCGAAATACTCACTTATGATTACACATTTGCACACATTCACAGTGGCTCGAAATTTAATGGGGCTAATAGGATCGTATATAATGATAACATACAATGTTTTATATTTCCATTTATATTATATGATTCGTGTAAACAGGATGTATAAGAAGGTCGAGATTGTTTTGGAAAAAATCAAGTGATGTTCCTAGCGTGCAACTCTTAATTATAAACATTGCATGGGTTGTTCGATCTTTCGAGCTATGATTTTTATCCCGATTTTTTTTTTCAATTTTTTTTTTTTTTTTTTTTTTTTTTTTTTGCAGTGGGGGGGTATTTATCTGAGTAAATCTGTTTACCATAGCAACCGATTATTACCATATTTTGAAATAATGTGCGTTTCTCGTTTGTAAATCCAGCTGCTGAAAGAGAATCAACATAATATTATATCATTGGAATAATGGCGTCGAATATCAGATCTGCGATTGATACGGTGTCAAAGAAAAAAAAATAAGTAGCGTCTTGATTCTATATAGACCCATGGGACCAGGCATATGCAAATCTTAGAATCACAACTCCGATGACCACCATGTAATTTCCACCAGAGAGCCATTTGCCAAAGCTTCGTAAGTGTTGCCGTTTCACGAGTACATGTAATTTAATCGATTCGGCCGAGATATTAAGCTCTGCTCTATTTTATTGCTTGTTAATTTATCAATTTAATTAAAAGAATGCTCGCACATTTTATTATTTAACTCGACATTAGCGTGAAACTAATCTGTTCTATTTAATATCTTGGTAAGAAATGTAAGAACATGTGGTCGTCGGTCGATTTAATCCAAAATCAGATAAGATTAATTATCCAATCGCAATGAAACTTACCATACATGTTGGAGCTACATAGATATAAATGAATATTTATTGCGGGCCCGCTGTGCTTACTACGTGGTGTCGTGGTTGTATATGAAGAATTTGTGAGTCTTTCTTCGTTATTAAACGACGTTCTTTTAACACGAAAATTCGGGACACAGTCTATTTTTTTTTTATTACAGTCCACCATTTGTTTTCGCATTGTCTTCCTTTACCATTTAGACTGGCTGAAAGACATAGACTTGAGTGACTTCCGTTATTGTTTCATTATATCTATCTAATGAAACAGTATGCATTCGGGACAACTTAAATGTGAAAAAAAATGTCCCACATTCTTTATCATTATTTTGAATAACATTATTCTGTATAGTAAAACCACACCATGAAGACTTTGGATACACCCATTTAGAGGAACCTTCAAATGTGCCCTGTGTCAACTGTCTTAACCCTTTCCCTCATAGAGGATACCATGAAAAGACCTATGCGAACAGCATAAAACCAGATCAGCCTGCGAGTAACTCGCAGGCTGATCAGGTTTTATGCTGTTCGCTGCTCCTCAGTGGTATGGAAATGAGGATTTGTAATTAAATTTGGTAAGGTTTAACTGTGGTTTTCTTCAGATCAGGCTTTATGTGGTACCTATTGGGTGCGTCAAAATGAGTCTATATAAGGGAAAGTGTTAAACATAGTATGATTTAGACACATATTGCCAACAGTTTTCATCCGTTTTCAGAGTGTTGTTGACAAATGCTTAACTGTAACTAAATGAAAGAATGTTTACTGATAGCCAGCTGCTTTGATGAACTTTGCTAAATGATACTCATTTCCAGGAAAATTTATAAAATTAACCACTTTTAGATCAAACTTGATGATTATTTTACGACAATGTTTTTTTTTCTTTTGTTTTTTTTTGTTGTTTTTTTTTCGTAAGAGAATAGCCAAGGACGTCGAATGCCACCATTGTTCATGAAATGATTTATTCTCAGAGTGTTGTCAAACTTTTTAATCATAGAATTATAAGACACTGAGAATTCATTTTCAATGCATATGGATAA